>JAFBJS010000571.1:0-173867 GCA_016785265.1 Paraplagusia blochii | reverse complement strand
TTGATTAAGACAAAGAGGGAAAAAAGGAAGGTTAGAAGTGTTGGTCTCAAAGTGGGAACCCTGAATGTAGGTACAATGACAGGGAAAGGTTGGGAACTAGCTGACATGATGGAGAGAAGAGGAGTGGATGTGTTGTGTGTGCAAGAGACTAGGTGGAAGGGCAGCAGGGCCAGAAATATTGGGGGAGGGCTTCAAGTTATTCTACCATTGATTAGACGGGAAGAGAAATGGAGTTGGGGTGATCATCGGGGAAATGTACGCAAGTAATGTGGTGGATGTGAAATGAGTGTCAGACAGGTTGATGTGTGTGAAGGTAGAAATGGAAGGAGTGATGGTGAATGTTATCAGTGGTTATGCTCCACAGGTAGGCTGTGAGTTAGCAGAAAAGGAGGAGTTTTGGAATGAGCTGGATTTGGTTGTGGAGAGCATCCCCAGGGTGATTGGAGCAGATTTCAATGGCCATGTAGGAGAAGGGAACAGAGGGGATGAGGAAGTGATGGGCCGGTTTGGAGTTAGGGATAGAAATTTGGAAGGACAGGCAGTGGTGGATTTTGCAAAAAGAATGGAAATGGCTGTGGTAAACACCTAATTCCAAAAGAGAGAGGAACTCCGGGTGACACACAAGATTGGAGGGAGGTCCACTCAGGTAGATTATATTCTCTGTAGAAGAGGTAATCTCCGGGAGATAAGTGACTGTAAGGTGGTGGCAGGTGAGAGTGTAGCCAAACAACATAGGATGGTAGTATGGAACCTGAAAATGGAGGTGAGAAGAAGGAAGAATGTGAAGACAGAGCAGAAGATCAAGTGGTGGAAGTTAAGGAAAGAGAAATGTTGTGATGGCTTTGGAAAGTCAGAGCAGTTCTGGGCTGTGTTGGGGAATTCTCAGATGATTGGGAGACCACTGCTACAGTCATTAGGGAGACAGCTATGAAGGTGCTAGGTGTTTCCTCTGGACAGAGAAAGGAGGACAAAGAGACTTGGTGGTGGAATGATGAGGTCCAGGAAAGTGTCCAGAGTAAGAGACTAGCAAAGAAGAGATGGGATAGTGACATAACAGAGAAGAATAGACTGGAGTACAGAGAGACGGCAAGGGAGGTGAAGAGGGAAGTGGCCAATGCCAAACAAAAGTCATACGAGGAGTTGTACGAGAGGTTAGACACGAAGGAAGGAGAAAAAGAGTTATACAGATTGGCAAGGCAGAGAAACCATTCTGGGAAGGAATTGCAGCAGATGAGATTAATCAAGGACAGAGATGGAAATGTTATCACCTGTGAGGAACATCTGCCAGGAAGATGGAGGGAGTACTTTGAGGAGTTGTTAAATGAGGAAAATGATAGGGAGCGTAGGAATGAGGAGCCAGCTCCCAACAGGGAGAAGGTCGATCAGATTAGAAANNCTGAAAAGGATGAAGAGTGGAAAGGCAGTCGGTCCCGATGACATACCAGTGGAGGTATGGAAGTGCTTGGGGGAAGAAGCGGTAAGTTTTCTCACTCGGCTCTTCAATGATGAGTGGAGGAAAAGTGTTCTTGTACTTTACAAGAAGGGTGATGTGCAGAGCTGTAGCAATTACAGAGGGATAAAGTTGATGAGCCATACCTTGAAGATTTGGGAAAGAGTAGTTGAGGATCGGTTGAGGAAAGAGGTAGAGATTTGCGAACAACAGTTTGGTTTTATGCCGAGAAAGAGTACCACAGATGCAATATTTGCCTTAAGGATGTTGATGGAGAAGTACACAGAGGGTACAGAGGGTCAGAAGGAGCTGCATTGTGTTTTTGTATATTTGGAAAAGGCATATGACCGGGTTCCAAGGGAGGAACTGTAGTTTTGTATGAGGAAGTCAGGAGTGGCTGAGAAGTATGTTAGACTGGTGCATGATATGTATGAGAACAGCACAACAGTGGTGAGGTGTGCTGTTGGAACGACAATGGACTTTAAGGTGGAGGTGGGACTTCATCAAGGATCTGCCCTGAGCCCCTTTTTTTTGCTCTGGCAGGAGTCTCCATGGACGATGATGTTTGCAGATGATATTGGGATCTGCAGTGAGAGCAGGCAACAGCTAGAAGAGAACCTAGAGAGGTGGAGGTTTGCACTGGAGAGAAGAGGAATGAAGGTCATTTGTAGCAAGACCGAGTACATGTGTGTGAATGAAAAGGGGAACAGTGGAGTTGTAAGGTTACAAGGAGCAGAGGTGGAGAAGGTGGAGGAGTTCAGATACTTGGGCTCAACTGTTCAGAGCAGTGGAGACTGTGGAAGAGAGGTGAAGAATAGAGTACAGGCAGGATGGAACAACTGGAGAAAGGTCTGGGGGTGATCTGTGATAGAAGGGTGTCAGCTAAGGTCTTAGTTTTCCAAGAAAATTGTACCTTACTGCAATTCTGAGATATTATTATAATTATTTTAACTTTGGTGAAGGGAAAGGTTTATAGGACAGTTGTGAGACCAGCCATGATGTACGGACTAGAGACATTAGGAATAGGTAGAAGGTAAGGTAAGAGACGAAGAGGAAGGCCAAAGAGGAGATTTATGGATGTGGTTGGAGGTGGAGGAGTTGGAGTTGAGGATGCGGAGGACAGGGTGATATGGAAATTGTTGACTCGCTGTGGCAACCCCTGAAAAATGGGATAAGCCGAAAGGAAAAGACCTACTGTGGAAAATAGCATTTATAAGGAAGCATTATTGTCACACTGTTCCAAATGTGTAATTACTATTACATATATGTTTGAATGATATGGCATATGAGTTTAATTTATTGTAACCTTATTTAATCAGTCATTTTTACAGAGTATGTTTTATGTAGGAAGCATGGAGATTTTATAGATTTCTCAGATTTTGTTAGTACTGAATAAAAGAGTTTATCCTGACATATCTGGGGCTCTATAATCATGCATATAAATGCTCAGTCACTGCAGAACTACTTCATACTGAATCATCTACTTTTTATCATCTGAAATTATTGTAATGAAAAATAGATAGCCAAAGACTGACCATAGTGTCATATGTTTTTAGCTCTGTGATCTTTCATATATTTGCAATAGGTTGTTGCTTACAGGATTTAGAACTTAGAAATTTCACCTGCCAAACATTGTATTGCATTGCATTTTTTAAAACTCTGCCCATTATTAAAAGCACAGCAATAGGAAAGTGTTCACAATGTTAAAATTTCTTAATGTTGTAAAAACTTTGAAAGACAGTTTTATGTTGTGTAAAAAAACTTAAGTAAATTACCATGTCAGTTTGTCAGAGGAAGCAAGCAACCAACTGTTTATGTTTGCTATACAATGTCAAGCTATACAATCTTTTCCTGAGATCAGCAGTTCTTTGCATTCTGCATTGTCTTTCTGCTTGTTTGAAACTAAATATAAGCACATCTATCTACATGTCATTTGTTTCTGCACTTTCACAATAAAAACGAGCTGCTGGGCTAAGATGTCGCTTAGCAGTTTCCTGCCACAGAGGGCTGCCTCTCCTTGCCGACCTGTGCATTAAAACTAAGGATATCTGGGAGATTCCACAGGAGTTGGTGCATCTTATCAAACGTCTTGGGCAGGGGCAGTTGGAGGAGGTCTGGATGGGTAGGGATGAGGTCGCCGAAAAAAAGAGTCACAAGGAAGTGCCATTGCAGTGCTAGCAACAGAGACGACTGACTGACAGACATAACATAATTTACAGTTGAATGGAATAAATAAGGAACTTTGACAAAACATTTAGTGTTTCTTGTTACAGTCTACTCATCTGGTCCAACATGTCAAAAGGTTTCTGGTTTAGCAAAAATATGGCTGCCTTCTATGTGGCTCTATGCATGTTTCCCTCAATGGAAGCTAACCCTGTGATCCTTGCCTCTCTCCCTCCCCTCCCTTCTTGTCTTGTAGAGGATGCAGATTATTTATGTTGTAGTCTAACAAGTGTATGTGTGAACTACAATCCTGACACTGTGGGCTTGAGCCATGATGCCTGGGAGATCAACAGAGACACACTTAAGTTGGAAGTGAAACTGGGTACTGGATGTTTTGCTGAAGTGTTTTATGGTAAGAACATTCATTTTATAGCTGTTAAATGCACAAATATTTTTTCAGCGTGCAGCTTTCCCCATGGTCTGCAACAGCTACTGTATATTACCTAGCTCAGGGGTCGGCAACCTTTAACACCCAGAGAACCATTTGGTACCAGTTTCCACAAAAAAAACAACACTGCAAATATTTTTGGTATCTGTGTTTGTTTTTGTTACCTTATCCCTTTATAGTTTATAAAGGTATATAAATTTACCCCAATCAGTTCTGTTCAGCCCACGTCAAAACTGTTTCTGGTGCAGTTGGTTTAACAAAGTAGCTTTAACAATTGAATCATGTTCTGTATGATGACAGAGAACTGGTCAGTGTAAAGGACAGATGACCTTATTGTTAAAATCAGATTGATGTGAGTGTGTATCTGAATCTCATCTTTGTTCTTTTTATGACCAGATTCCACTGTAGTGACACAATTCCATTTCTAACCCTGCGACCCTTCTAACCCTTAGACACAATTGTTGAGCTCAATCGAATAAATACAAATACAAACTTATAGTCCACGTGATTATGTGTATGAGTTTTGTAAGTTTTCATAGTGCTGAGTCATGCCATTCAGACACATTGCAGACATTACAAACGCTCAGACATTTGCTCCACGCTGAAAAAAATAAAGATAATATTACTGAGCCCCCTGACCGCTCTTCCCTCCTTAGCTATGACGGTAGGAAGGGATAAGATCGCTCGGTTCGAAAGTTTCTGTATGCATGCTGCACGACTGTGTGTGCCGTGAACTCACTTTACCACAACCCCTAAACTAATTTAAAAAGGAATTATAATAAAATACACATTCTTAATTTTGCAAAGTCACAAGAGAGCCACAACAGAATGATGGAAGAGCCACACGTGGCTCCGGAGCCACAGGTTGCCGACCCCTGACCTAGCTCAATGGTTCACAAGTGGTCTGGCTACAGAAATATTGGCCAGGTCCATGTAAAACAGGTTGACACCTTTTTGGTCTGCAACCTAGAGGTTTAGAATCAATGATCCAGCAGCAAAACTTTTAAACCCTTTTTTTCGCTTAAAGTCAAAATCAGTTTGGTTAAAAATTCAGATTTCAGAACAAAATTCTTCAGAGGATCTACTTAAATCTGTCTTGTTTCACAGCTTGTGTGTCATTCCATAAGTAACTGCTGATCTTCTTACGCATGGCTTGTTAATTTTGTAATTTATTAAGCGAATCCCTTTGCCGTTCCAGGACCATCTCTACTGTAGTGGAATGTTGAAGTGTACATGTTGTATTCATACGTCAATTTGTGCTTGTGTGTGTGTCAGGAACCTGGAACAACACCACAAAGGTGGCTGTCAAAACCCTGAAGCCTGGTACCATGTCCCCAGAGTCTTTTTTGGAGGAGGCTCAGATCATGAAGAAGCTCCACCATGACAAGCTGGTACAGCTTTACGCTGTGGTGTCAGAGGAGCCCATTTACATCGTCACAGAATACATGGGAAAAGGTAGAGGCACACAAACGAAAAGAAACCTGCATCTATGCATGGAGCATTCTTTTGAGTTTTATTTTTGATACATGACAACCATTCTTTTTGACAACACTTTTTATACAATTGAGACATTTTTGTAGCTTCATCTTGCATCTCTTTCAAATTAATTTTTTTTTACACAATTTGTCAATGTAGCCCTTTAAAGCTGTGAATCTAATATTAACCCAAAATATGTATATTTATTGACAATTTGTATTTTATCTTTGTATATTTATTGGCAATTTGTATTTTATCTTTTTTATAAGTATATCAGGATCAGGTGACACTCTACTTGTTTTAGTGAAATACATGCCTACAGTTTTAGAAAGGTTTAGCTGTAGACAGCACTCCTGTAACCAGATTGTCACACAGGCCATTGTTTTGTAACATAACGAGCAATAGATTCTGTTATTGACCTTGCCGAGTTATTGCCGATCTGTGGTTGGAAAATTATTCTTTTTTATTATCTCCGCTCCTCTGACTACTGGCCTTCATTGTCACCCAGTCATCAGTTCTACTCTGCCGTCTGCTAAGGTTTGTTGGACCTCCAGTGTATTTGATCTACAGAGTCGACAAATCGCGTTGCATTTATCTATCTTTCCATCCTTCTTGAAAAAAACCAAATGATGTCCAAACCTTCCTTTTGAGTTAGAAACGCTGAAAATTCCATATGTGTCGTCTAGCATGTTGCTAAGAACAGAGTTATACCCACTACCTGAACTCCAATCAAATGGAGACATGTCTCAATAGATGTATATGTGTCTATGGGCTCGCTGTTCTAGTAGGAGGAAGCGGCCAATGTCATGTCTATGTCTAAACGTCTATTTGTGGGCGGGGTCTTGTTTGTCAGATTTCTTTTACTCTTCTCTGTTCTTTACCGTGTTTAACTCTTTTGCTCTTTTGCTCTTTTGTCTGTTCTTTGCCATATTTATCTCGGAGTCTTTGAGAGAGAGACAGAGTCCAAAATCTTAATAAAAGTTAAAATCTTCCCACTACCCTCGCATGACCAGCTCCTTGCAGTCAGTAAGAATGACAGTTTTCTATCCACAAAAAACTCCCATGAGGAAGTCCAACGTATTTGCCAAGACTGTGGCTTTGGAGCATCCGATTTAGAATATCGTTGAAAAAACTGATATATTCCGATATAAAAAATTATGCTGATATTAGCCCAATAAATATTGGTGGACCGGTATATTGGCCATCCCTAGGTAAAACAATTGTAATATTCTTTTCCTTTTTGCTTGTCCTTTTCTCAGGTCCTCTCAAATCCAAATCTAGCTTCTCTAACTTTTTCTCTAAACCTTCCTGTCTTTCTTATCCCCCTGATTACCTCATCCCCAGTGTTGGGACTCACACATTACTTATAACGCCGTTACTTAATGCAACCAATATCATAACATGAAGAGGCTTATCACTAGTTACTTATTAGTTACTAGTTAGTTACTTACCAAGTCAAATTAATCAACTTCTTAGACTATGTCTGCTGCATCTCACTGTGTGTGGTATCTCCTTTAGTTATGGTGTGAGAGACGGCCGTGCACTATGTAAATCATTGCGTTGAAAATGGGCGATGATTGGTTGGCATAGATTAACAATTCTTGCTAAGCAAATCAGAAAGAGACCTTGGCAAGTCTTGTTGCAAATAAACCCACTCAAGTGACGCAGTACAGCAGCACACACCCACAAGCAAGACAACGGCAAGTGGCAAGTTGAGGTTACAATAAAAATGTCTGTCAAAATATCTAAACATCTATTTTGTTTCTACTGTACTGTAATGTACAGCGAACATATAACTTATTTCCAGACTCTAATTGCAGCGCTGCTCCCTGCAGCTTCACTCTCACACACTCACACACTCACATCCAAACAGCTCTAACCACGCCTCCCCACACTTGGAAACATTAACCCTATAACTGCTGCATAAAACCTTATAACCATTACAGTCCCACTAGATTTCATTATGATAGTTGCTAAAGAACACTAAACAGTTTAAATAGTTTTTAAAGTAACGTAAAGTAAAGTAAATAGTTGCTTTTATAATTCTGTAACTAGTAGCGTAACCAGTTACTTTTTCAGAGCAGTAACTAGTAAAGTAACAAGTTACTTTTTTAAAGTAACTTGCCCAACACTGCTCGTTCCTGATTCTGTCTATCCTTGTCACCCCTAAAGAGAACCTCAGCATCTTTAACCTAACTACCTCCAGCTCTCCCTCTTGTCTTCTACCCATTCCTAGTGTCTCTTAACTATACATTATGGCTGGTCTTACAACTGTCCTGTAAACCTTTCCCTTCACCAAAGTTAAAATAATTGTGATAATATCTCAGAATAGCAGCAAGGTACAATTTTCTTTCTAATGTTTTCTAAAAGGTAGTTGATCCCCACGCAAAAACTTATATCCTGGTAAAGGAGACGTTTCCTGCAGTTGGTGTTATTGTGATCATCCAGGATGTATTTTGTCCCATTCCAAAACCTTACACCAGACCTTGGAAAACTGAGGTCTGAAGACCAGATGTGACCCATTTGGCATTTGAATCAAGCCCACTGAACTTGTCCTTACTTCCTGATCAGAAATTTAGTACCATTTAAAAAAAATTGATGACTTTTGGATGCCAGTTTTATGAATTTAGCTCTTCATTTGGCGCCTGTGTCCAATCCTGAGACCCATTGTGGCCCACGAACCAAAAATTAATTAAATTAAATTAAATTCCTTTTTTGTCATTGTGACGTTGTGATTCAAACCACAACGCACAACGAAATTTGGCCATCATCAAAGTGAGCAGTGAGCAGCTAATGAGCGCCCGGGGAGCAGTGCGTAATATCTCAGAATAGCAGCAAGGTACAATTTTCTTTCTAATGTTTTCTAAAAGGTAGTTGATCCCCACACAAAAACTTATATCCTGGTAAAGGAGACGTTTCCTGCAGTTGGTGTTATTGTGATCATCCAGGATGTATTTTGTCCCATTCCAAAACCTTACACCAGACCTTGGAAAACTGAGGTCTGAAGACCAGATGTGACCCATTTGGCATTTGAATCAAGCCCACTGAACTTGTCCTTACTTCCTGATCAGAAATTTAGTACCATTTAAAAAAAATTGATGACTTTTGGATGCCAGTTTTATGAATTTAGCTCTTCATTTGGCGCCTGTGTCCAATCCTGAGACCCATTGTGGCCCACGAACCAAAAGAAAAAAAAGTGGAAAAGGGAAAAATGGGAGTGAGACAAAAATAATATATTTAAGTAAGACTGAAATTGGCAGTTCATCAGCTGCAAAAGTTTAAGACCATAGCCTTTAAAAGTCCCAGTCTTTGCAAAACTTTAGGTCCACAGTCATTTTCTGTCAGGTATCCACACTGTCATGACCTTCTAAAGGCAAAGGCACAAAAGCGCTTTCTATCTTTGAAAGCGGTCAGACTGTTGAGCTGCCTGAGAAGGCAGCATGCCACTACTGCAGTAAGAAAATCATTTTAAAGTTCTTAAAAGATCCTAAGGGTTATTGGGCAAAAGTCTAGTGGTAGACACAAAAAAAATCCCCCTCCCTCAGTTGGGGGCTCTAACTGGCTATCCGTCAAAACTAAGCACAGCTTGTCAGTGAAACTGACTGCACTGCCATAATCATTAGACCCCACCTGGATGAAAACGGTTTTAAGAAATAAAAACATCTTCAGAGACCTTGTCTCCTTCAAAGGCTAAAATCCATTTGGAGTTTGTACGGTAGCGCTTAGGAAATTGAAAGATGGAAGAAAGTTGTGTCAAACTGTGTCAAATGATAGTAATTTCCCGCAGTAGTTTCCTGCAAGTGAGAATATTTGTTCATGCTTGCCATAGACTAAAAAGTAAAAAAAAACATAGTACACAATATTGTCCACTACTCTGTCTGTTTTGAAAAACAATTCTCCTCCACAAAAGTTCTGATGCTATTGATCTATATCTTTAGTTAGCTTGTTGGCTGGGAACAAAAAAAAAGGCATTTGAAATGACATCTCTGATTTTATACAGAAAATGAATACTTAGCACAGGATTTCTGATAGAGAATTACCCTGAAGTTGGGGAACACGTAGGACAGATCATAAAAAAACAGCTGTATTTTAACTAATCTTAATAAAAGTGTTTATAAGCATACTTATGTGAGACAAACGTTGATGTGTTCCGCAGGGAGTCTTTTGGATTTCCTAAAAGATGGAGAGGGACGAACGTTGAAACTACCCAACCTGGTGGACATGGCCGCACAGGTATTTTTAGTTCTTTTTCAATAGTGTTGAATGTATAAAAAAGATAATTTTTAGACCTCTGTCATCTTCTTGCTGCAGTCTTACTTTGTTTCAGACATCAATCCTTAACACATGCCACATACATTTTTGACAAAATGTTTTTTTATTTCAGCTGCTTTTCTCCACTCTGTCTTACAATGTCCATGCAAGCAGTTGTTGGTCACTAATGCATAATAAAGCAAAGATTTAGGGAAAACTGTTGTTATGTTGTTTTGTTAACTGTTAACTGTTATTAAATAGATTTCCTTATTCTTTTAACTTATAATTTTTATTACTTTAGGCATCTAAATGACATATGAAAGTTGAAAAATGAATTGGAAAAACCTGTATTATAAGGTTATGCCACAGGAGTTCCCTCATCCATAGTTATTTTTAATATAGCAGTGATAAAATAATAATAATATAATATCCCTTGGACTATAATAGGGTGCCAAGGGAGAAATTGTGTTTTTGTTTTTTTTTTTTGGTCCAAAGGGACGATTTCTCCCGGCCACCGGTCTTTCCTCCGTCTACGAGTTTCCTTTCTGCTCGATAGCATTTTAGGTGATCCAGTTGTACGGCAGAGTTAGGAATGTTATCGTTTAACCACGTCTTGGTGAAAACAAAATTATTCACTGTACGGTTTGCTGATCTAGGTTATAAAAGCATACTTGTAAATGTGTTCTCACATTGTTCATTGTTTATTGTTACAATTGGCCAAAAGATGTTAATGTAATAAGCTCTTTGGCTTCCAGGTGGCATCAGGAATGGCCTACATTGAGAGGAAGAATTACATTCACAGAGACCTACGCGCTGCCAATATTTTGGTGGGAGACAATTTGACCTGCAAGATAGCAGATTTTGGTCTGGCAAGGTTGATTGAAGACAATGAATACACTGCAAGACAAGGTGGGCTTAGTTTCTATCTATCAATCTACTATACAATACCTATCTATCTATCAAACAAATACAGATTTTTATTCTTTCATGCCTCTCATCCACAGGTGCAAAGTTTCCCATCAAGTGGACAGCCCCAGAGGCTGCATTGTATGGAAAATTCACGATTAAGTCAGATGTGTGGTCCTTCGGTATCTTTTTAATGGAGCTGGTCACCAAGGGCCGTGTGCCTTATCCAGGTGAGATGACTACAAACTATTTGGTTTTTAGAGGCAATCACATAAACTTGTGTGTGGTTTTCATCAGTACTACACACAAACAGTTCCTGCCTTTGACTTTACCCATGTATTAAACTCAACTATTTTGCCATTGCATACCACCTGTATTGGTATTTGCTATGTTCATGATTCAAGAGTACTATCAGATACTACGCAGTCTCAACATACAGGTACTGCTGATTAGGCAAAGTTTAGGTTGGGCTCATATTCAGCACCATTTATCGTCCTGATCTTGCTGTAAAGGCCAAAATCTGTCTCAAGACAGAAATCAGAGTCTAGTAAGGGTTATGTCTTATTTGCGAATAATGAGTTGCCTTCATTAATTGTGCATTTTTAATTATTGTAACAATTTCTTTCCATATATTATATATATTAGACCATTTATTGTTAGATATCCATAGCTATGCTGTGATAGTTCTATTTGGACCATGAGTCACACCATATTGAAAACATGTAATTAGGAAGAAAAAACATCAAATATTTTTGGACCACCAGATTATAAGGCACATTAAGTGACATGAAACAGTCAGATAATGAAACACTCTCCTCTGTTCAGTTGTAACTGGTAAAATACATAACACACACAAGGCTCCTGACTAGAGTAACTGTAATGCTCAGGCAAAACATCAAGTGGTTCAGCTTCAGACTAGGGATGTACAACATTTACCAATACCGATATTAACTGATAATGCCCAAACATTTTATTCCCGATACCGATATTAACCGATACCGATATGAACAGATACCGATATATGCAGGTGATTTCCGCTGAATTAGTGTGATACCAGACTAAAGGCATTCTATTAATAACTGTGTACGACAAAAAAAACACTACTTCAGTATAAGTTAAAGAAAAATGTATTTTTACCATTAAAACAATCCTATTATTCTTTGTGCAGCATTTAATGTAAACAAGAAATGTCTAGTGTTGGACAAAATAACTTACCAAAAACATTGATTAACATTATAAACCGCGCTCATTCAGCCCCCACAATAATAGGAAATATAAATGGGCACAGGTAGAAACAGCTGCAGTCTAAGAGTAAAAAGACTTCTTTATTGAGAGAAAAGAACATTTCAGCATCGTCACAATGTCAACCACACTTCTCACTGATGACATGAGAGACGACACCAAACGGCTTTTCCCTGAAAATGTCAGAGAAATACTTATTTGATTATGAATATGATTACTCATGACCAGTGTTGGGACAGTTACTTTAAAAAAGTAACTTGTTACTTTCCTAGTTACTGCTCTGAAAAAGTAACTAGTTACGTTACTAGTTACCAAATTATAAAAGTAACTAGTTACTAGTTACTTTACTTTACTTTGAAAACACATTAACCTTTATAGGGCAAGTTACTGTTTTTGGAAATTTCCTCACCCTTTACAAATGGCCCCCTTCCTCTACCTCAGTGAGGTCAAGAACCATGTGGTCCTCACTCAGTCATTCAGAAGAGATTACCCAACATCACAAATCACCTGACTGTGTCATTCAACCAATCAGCAGGTACCTGGAGTGTACCTGCTGATTGGTTGAATCTTCTGTTATAAGACTGATGCTCTAGTGTGAAACATACATGTTCCTTTCATCTTATAGGTGTTTTTATTGTAAATTTTACATATACATTTTTTACCACCTATGGGCGAACCCGAATCAACTATGCATGGGCACAACAAGGATTTCTCAAGTGCACACAGCCTATAACTTTCTGCTACCATACCATTATAAAAAGTTAGAATCTTGTATCAATGATTTATATCTCTGCGGTCTGGCACCAATTCACCCATGGACCGGTACCGGTACCGGTACAGATGTGTATAAGAGACAGGTATTTCAATGATGCCCTATAAACAGTTTAGTGTTGAGCTCTGTAGCAACTATCATAATGAAATCTATTGGGACTGTAATGGTTATAAGGTTTTATACAGTAGTTATAGCGTTTCCCAGTGTGGGTTAGAGCTGTGTGGATGTGAGAGAGTGAAGCTGCAGGGAGCAGCGCTGCAATTAGAGTCTGGAAATAAGTTATACGTTCACTGTACATTACAGTACAGTAAAAACAAAATAGATGTTTAGACATTTTGACAGGCATTTTTTTTTTTATCAACTTGACACTTGCTGTCGTCTTGCCTGTGGGTGTGTGCTGCTGTACCGCTTCACCTGTGTGTGTGTGTGAGACTGTTTATTTCCCTAAAAGGCAAGAAGAGCCGCCCAGGTCTCGTTCTGATTGGCTTAGCATGAAATTATGTCAACCAATCATCGCCCCTTTTCAACATAATGATTTACATAGCGCACGAGTTTCACACAGTTTCACACCATGACTGTAAGAGTTACCACACACAATGATACCCAGCAGACACGGATGACGCAGGGTGTTATCAAGCGGTGAACACACATGTTTCTCAGCTGAAGCAGTGCTTCAAAAGTAACTAGTAACGGCCCCTTCGCTAAAAAGTAATTATCAGTAAAACGGCGTTATCAAAATGGAAAAGTAACGCGTTACGTTATTAGGTACTGAAAAAAGTAGCTGCGTTACGTAACGGCGTTACAAGTAACGGCGTTACTCCCAACACTGCTCATGACATAGCGCAGCTACAGAAACTCCTCACGTTCGGTAAAAACAGTGTCTTGAGTGTGAAAGGACGGCTGGTTCTCTGGGAGGATGAAGTCGTTTTTAACCATATTTAACTCTGAGTCTTTGAGAGAGAGAGACAGCTGCGGAAGCTGCTGCAGAAGCTGCTGTTGCTGCTTCGTTGTTGAGTCCATTCCGTGTTGTTTTTAATTACTTTGCTACATAAGAACACCTTGTGATAAAGTGTTAAAATCTTACCCCCCACCATCACATGACCAACTCCTTGCAGCCATTAGGAATTACAGTTCTATCCACAAAAAACTCCAGACCACAGACATTTACTGTAGGATCAATTATTGTTGTTGTCCTTTTAAATGGCATCATTAATCACATGCCGGTCAAAGTGTCAGTAGTACTGACTCAGTACCCCATGAGGAAGTCCAGTGTATTTGCCGAGACCGTGGCTTTGCAGCATCAGATTTTGAATATCTTACCAATACCGATATGTTCTATTAAAAATAATGCTGATATCAGCCTAATATTTATTGGTGGACCAATATATTGGCCATCCCTACCTCAGACCTTAATTGTACTTACATACGTGACTGGCTGTGTGAAAATTACAAACCCAGTCAGTGGATACAAAATGTATAATGTGTAGTATAAAATACAGGATTCAGTTTGACATTGATATTTTTTTCTTTTTCCTTTCATTTCTTAGGGATGAACAACCGTGAGGTCCTAGAGCAGGTGGAGCAAGGATACAGAATGCCTTCACCTCCAGACTGTCCAGTTTCACTCTTTGAGCTAATGCACCAGTGCTGGAAAATGGAAGCAGAAGAACGTCCCACCTTCGAGTACCTTCAGGCCTTCCTGGAGGACTACTTCACAGCAACAGAACCTCAGTATCAGCCCGGAGACAACCTTTGACCTCTCATTCAGGTCAATACAGGACTAGTTATAGTGCTATAGAGCCACAGACACTGAATCAGAATTATTTGAAAAAGACCGTGACGCCTCACAGCTACAGGCCTTTAAAAATAAAAACTTTACCTCTTTACCTCTGTCCTGGACGTTTTGGCATTCTGGACGAGATTAAGAGGAGGGAGAGTATGGGAGACATAAGTAAATGGAATCAAACAATCAAATGCATTTATTCAATAAAAATGATTTTTTTATGCAGTTTGCATGTTAATTTATTTTTATTCTATAGTTGCACAAAATGCTGCAAGACACCATACAGTTAAAACTGAGCCAAGAAGACACCTTAGGTTACAGACTATGTGCAAAAGAGACAGGCTCAGTTTAAATTTTAGCCAGAATTATTTAATTTTGGAGCTCCTTTCAGAACTTCCTACTCAGTAGATCAATACATAAGTAGTAGTTGTTATCATTTTATTAGAACGTAACAAAATATTTGTCTGCATGAAATGTTGACAAAATACGGTGGCCCTGAGGTGCAAAACACTTTTACAAATACGAAACAAAATCACATTTCAGGAAACAAATTTCTAAACTCTGAAACAGTATAACATTTCAGAAAACAAATTTCCACACTCTGAAACAGAAATACATTTATGAAAACAAATTTTCATTAATAAAAACATTTTTACAAACTCTGAAACAAAATCACATTTGTGAAAACAAATTTACAAACTCCAGAAACACTTTACAAACCCCCATACAAATTTTTAAAGTGACGAAACACTTTTACAAAAGCCCGAAACAAAATTAATAGTAACTGTTGCAACCGGAAAGGGAACGCTGGTTACTGGTGTAACCGTGGTTCTATGACTAAGTGGAAGACCGCCAGGGGCGGTGCTGAAAGCACTAGTGGAATATCCTTGCATCTGCACGTTGTCGAGAATCACATTTAAAAGTTGTCACATTGTGACGTATGACGTGACGACCTACTTAAGGCCACGCCTCACGTCAATCTGGTCTCTTGATCATTCTCGTATTCCAGTGACCAAGGACCCTGGCGGTCTTCCACTTAGTCATAGAACCACGGTTACACCAGCGTTCTATTTCCTTCGTTCCAGACCGCCAGGGGCGGTGCTGAAAGCACTAGTGGAAGACGAATAAACACCCAGTCACAAGGAATCTGGGATAGCATCACCGCCAATTGGAAGAACTGCTGCACACAGTCCCGGAACCAAGATTACATTCAGTCTGTAGTATCGGGCAAATGTAATTGTAGTAGACCAAGTTGCAGCAGCACAAATCTCAGAAAGCTGCACACCCCGGAGGGCTGCCCAAGATGTTGCCTGAGCATGTGTCGAGAAAGGCACTACACGCCCAGTGGATTCATAGGCATGAGTGATTGCCTCCACCACCCAATAGGAGAGCAGTTGTTTTGACAAGGGGCCTCCCCTATGGATACCACCAAAGCAAACAAACAGTTGATCGGTTGTACGAAAAGCTGCTGTTTTATCACAATAAGACTTCAGAGTTCTGACCGGGCACAACTCAGAACGTATGTCAGCGCCCTCTGCTGGTAAAGCAGCCAGCAAAATTGGCTGATTACTAAATTGTGGGGAAAACACTTTTGGAAGAAAAGCTGGGTTGGGCCATAATGAGACACTGTCAAACATGGGGCCCCAACGAAGACAACTAGCACCAACAGAGAGAGCATGTAGCTCACTCACACGACGGGCTGTTGTTATTGCAAGAAGGAATGCAGTTTTAAGTGACAACCACTTAAGGTCTGCCGTGGACAGGGGTTCGTAAGGAGGCAAGCAAAGCGACTCAAGGACAATGTTTAGGTCCCATGTCAGGCTGCGCACTGACTGAGGAGGATTAAGGCGGAATGCTCCTTTCAAGAAGGCCGCCACAAGTTGATGCGAACCACTGCATCAACTGCCGAGCAATGAGCTGCTAATGCTGCTGCATACACCTTAAGTGTTGATGCAGCCCCGCCAAGTTCTAAAAGATGTTGCAGGTAGCTCCATGTCTAGCATTCTTCTCCCAATATAATCACTGTCCCTCCTCTGAACATGACCAAACCATCTTAATCTGGCTTCTCTAGCTTTTTCTCCAAACCTTCCTGTCTGTGTTGTCCCCCTGATTACCTTGTTCCTAATCCTGTCCATCCATGTCACCCGCAAAGAGAATCTCAGCATCTTCAACTCTGCCACCTCCAGCTCTGCCTCTTGTCTTCTACCTGTTCCTAGTGTCTCTAATCCATATATCATGGCTGGTCTCACAACTGTTCTGTAAACCTTTCCCTTCACCTTAGCTGAGTTCTATCACAAATCACCCCCAGACCTTTCTCCAGTTGTTCCATCGTGCCTGTATTCTATTCTTCACCTCTCTTCCACAGTCTCCACTGCTCTGAACAGTTGAGCCTAAGTATCTGAACTCCTCCACCTTCTCCACCTCTGCTCCTTGTAATCTCACCACTCCACTGTTCTCCTTTTCATTGACACACATGTTCACATGGTCTTGCTACGACTGACCTTCATTCCTCTTCTCTCCAGTGCAAACCTCCATCTCTCTAGGTTCTCTTCTAGCTGTTTCCTGCTCTCGCTGCAGATCACAATATCATCTGCAAACATAATTGTCCATGCAGACTCCTGTCTGACTTCATCTGTCAATCTGTCCATCACCAGAGCAAAGATAAAGGGGCTCAGGGCAGATCCTTGATGATGTCCCACCTCCACCTTAAAGCCCTTTGTCCGTCCAACAGCACTCCTCACCACCGTTGTGCTGTTCTCATACATACATACATACATTCCTCCCTTGGAACCCGGTCATAGGCCTTTTCTAAATCCACAAAAACACAATGAAGCTCCTTCGGACCCTCTCTGTACTTCTCCATCAACATCCTCAAGGCAAATATTGCATCTGTGGTACTCTTTTTCGGCAAAAAACCATACTGTTGTTCGCAAATCTCTACCTCTTTCCTCAACCGAGCCTCAACCACTCTTTCCCAAATCTTCATGGTATGGCTCATCAACTTTATCCCTCTGTAATTGCTACAGCTCTGCACATCTCCCTTCTTGTAAATTGGTACAAGAACACTTTTCCTCCACTCATCAGGCATCTTGTCGGTCTCCAAAAAATAAAATTTTTTAAAATGGGATTTTGTTTCAGAGTTTGTAAAAATGTTTTTTTTTAATGTAAATTTGTTCTCAGAAATGTAATTTTGTTTCAGTTTGTAAAATGTTTTTAATGTAATGTTTTTCATGTTTTATAAATTTGTATTCACAAATGTAATTTTGTTTCAGTAAGTAAATGTGTTTATATTTGTAAATATAATACAATTGGTATAATAATATAAAGTAAATGTGTTTATATATACATATATATCATTTATTATATTAATTCATTACATTTGTTTTCATCTTTAAAATATTTTTCACACTCAAAAATACCTAGGATCGCCGAAGTTTTCGTCTGTTTTCCTTGCTGGTCCAATTTGTTCTGGTCTCCTACAAACTGTTTACATTTGTTGTTTTAGTTTGCTCCACGAGTAGGCGTGGTTGGGCCATCTGATTGCCCGAGCCACTTAAGTTGTTTCAAGAGCAGCATCTCTGCTGGAAAATAAGAATCATTTCTTTATTTCCTCCTCTCATCTCGATTACCCGCACGTTTTTTTTTGGTTTTTTTTTTGTTAAAAAACGTATACTACATGTAGCATCGGCGGTTATCACCTGTCATGTGTCACAGGTGGAGGCGACTTCCCCCTTACAGAAGCAGCGATTAAAACTGTCTTCCTTGCTGTGTCACACACACAGTGTTGTTTGTGATATTCGTCAGTAACCATTAGCGCTCCAGAAGCTACAGTAAACCAAGGACACAAGACGGAACAGGTATGTTTGATTATACTGCTTAAATAATAAATGTTTTCATTATTAGTTTATATAATAATTTATTAGGTTGCTATACATTGATTTTGTCATTATTTTCCAAGAAATAAGATAAATGAGTGAACAAATAGTTTACTACTTTCTACGCAACTGTTGGAACTGTTGTAATTGGCTATTTAGTATTAACAATTTTTATACTGTTCTTTTTATCCTACTTTGTAATAAGTAGGATGAATTAATTAATAATAATAATAATTCATCAATTTTGTACCTTGTGTGTTAATTTTGTCATTCAAAATCAAATTTGTCAAAAAAATAGATGCATAGATACTGGAGATAAATAGTTAGATAAAAAGCTTGATGTACCAAATAACAAATCCAGCAACAACTTGCAATAATAAAAATGTTTACTACCCTCTGTTAATCTTTCATGAGCATCACTGCTTTGATTTTATTGCAGGCCTTAGCATGTGAACAAATCATCAGCATTTAAATGGAATTAGTGAGCGACACTGCCTTTGTCACTTTGCAGAAGATCTACTATCCGTTGTTGTGCATCATAGGTATTCCAGGTTTGTATCTTTTTTTCTTCTACTATGTTAACACACACACAGACCGACACATAAATATATATATACTGTATATATATATATATATATATACAGTTTTTGTGTAAATGAATAAATATCTGTCTGTCTATATATGTACTGTATATTATACCAGAATGTGATTCACAAACCTAACACTATTCCTAAATAAGTGCAGAATTTTATGATGATATTAGGTTGATATGCTTCAATCCACATATGCAAGCATTTTTGCACTATCAAGACAAGATTCTCCTTTGGGGTAGCTGGTCGCCCCCTTAACCAAAGGCCAAAAAGGAAGACACCTAGATCTTTCTTAGAAATTAGAAAATCCCAAAGATTACTGAAGAAGTATGGTTCCAGTATGTAAAAATGTTTTTCACTATTTTTTTAATCTGTTCAATGAAAAATGTTGCTGCAATATCTTGTAAATATTGAGAGAGGTAATGTTAATTTGTCTTTGTTTATTTTCCTCACAGCCAATATTTTAACATTCTATATGATCTGCTTCCGTAAATGTGGGATGTCTAACACCGCCAGCATTTACCTGAGCTGCCTTGCCATAGCTGACACCTTCTATATAATTTGGGTGATCCTCATCGACCTCACCCTGACTTTCTGGCTGCTGCAGCCTTTCTGGCATTCCAGCCCCTGGTGTGGCATTCTGGGATTCCTACAATATGGATCGCTGTACAGCTCCTCCTGGATGGTGGTAATGTTCACCATTGAGCGTTATTTAGTCCTGCGTAGCACCCGAAGCAAACAGAACTTCTCACAGACCTGGGTTACAAAGATGACCTGCACAGCTATTTTCTTGGTGTCACATTTGGTTTCTGTGCCACTGGGATGGATCAACAATGTCTCAAACGTAACTCTAATTGTTAATGGAGAAAATGTGACTTTAACCAGGTGTCGTTACAGTGATGAAGTCTATGCAACTATAATTGTTTGGATAACCACGTTTTTTTCAGGGGGAGTCCCCATTGTGCTGGTCATCATCTTCAATTTCCTAATTGGATTTCACCTTTGTCGCGTAAGCAACCTCTTCACCAAGGAGGAGCGGCGTGTCATGCATGGAACTTGCACGAGGGGGTTGTTGAAGAGGACTATCCTTTTGTTGGGTACTGTCTCAGCAGCTTTTGTCTTCCTCAGCCTTCCTCGCTTCATCACATACAGCATCCTGAGAACTCAGCACAACAATGGGAACTTCAATAGGAATGACTACAGCATGCCCATTAATGTGGCCGGAGACGTGGCCAACATGTTACAGAACCTGAATTCCACCACCAATTTCATTCTCTACTGCATGGTCAGCCGCCGCTTCCGTTGTGAGCTGGTGCAAACGTTAACCTGTAAAGCAAAACCAAATAATCATGGTTCTGTTCTCACACAAACTATCTTAAAAGTCTTCTCAGTCCTGGATCATAACAACCCAGCATCCACCAAGTCTGGCACGGTGGAGCCGTTTAATCCTAAAAAGAATTTCTGACTAGAACATGGACAAACATCCAATTGTCAATTTAATGATCAGCTTCAATTATAATTAATGTTTAGATTCTTAATTATTACTGTTGGGTTTGCCTCTGACCTACTAGTAATTGTTGTGATCTGGGTTTTCAATTGTAGGATCTGATATGAATACATTGTCTAATCCAGGCATGGGCAAACTTTCTGACTTGCGGGCTGCATTGGTTCTAATATTTGGCAAAGGGTCGAGTTTGAGGAGCGTTTGTTTGAATTAAGATAAATGACATGTAAAAGTCATGTATAAAACCTTAAATGTTACATTAATAACATCTTTTATTGAACAATTTACTGAGGAAACACAGGCATTGCAGGAAAGTAAAATAATAATATAAATAAATTATTTTATTTGGACAAGGTTGGCAGGCCACATTCAGAAGTGCCTGGTCAAAACACATATTTTACAATGCTGAGGTAAACATCTCAGGATCTGTCAGGATCCTACTAGCTTATATGAAACAGTATGTTGCACTTTGTGTTGAAAAAACATTTAAAGGATGAAAGAAATTAAAGTTGTAGTTATAACTGCAACTACTTATAGTTAAGTTACTGCAATTTATCGTTCAGAATGTATGTTAATATATTTGTCTGTTTTTAATGGCTTTTGCCTTGTGTGATTTCTGTAAGCCCACTGGAAGTTACGTTGCTCAGAGGATCAGATGATAAATAAAATGGAAAAATGTGGGTTTTTGTCTGGCCCAGTTCCAGTCCCTGACTCTGGGATTGGAAACCACTGATTTATACCACTTGAATATACATGTGTTGGTCTGATAACTACTAACTACCACTATTTATGGAGTAAGTTTAACCATTTTGTAAGTGACCCAAAAAACAAAACTATCCTGGTGCAGCATATAAACATCATTATATCGTACAAAAAAGTAATTTAATTTTGTAACTATGTTAATTCTTAGCTTTAATGAACGATTATTATTATTGGTCCTTAAGAAATCCTAATTTCAAAGAATCTCCTACTTCAACAGTCAAAATGATTGGTAGTTTTAGACACCTGTCCCGCCTTGTTTCATGACTAGGTCACTCGACTTGGGAAATTTGCATAAACTTGTACAGAAAAAAAAATCAGTGGGAATACTTCCTGTTCCTTCGAGTAGAAGAGCAGGTTTGTTATGGAGTACCCGTGAGTTAAGGGGAAGAGGTAGGTATGAGAGAACCAAATGTACCGAAGAATGTTTAAGTTTTAACACCTTATCTGTTAAATATGACAGAGCTTAAAGTGTGAGTTTATGGATGATAGCTGTACCATACAAACTTATTTTGACCTTTGTGCTAGATACGTTTCTTTGAAACAGTGCCGTTTCTTTCAATTCTGTCTCTTCTCTCGACTCTCTCAATACTCTCACTCAGTCAATGTATATTTACTGCTATTTTAGCTATTGTGGTACCAGACAGTGACGGTTACGAAGATTATGATGGTCAGTTATAGCTCATGCTGTCGACATTTGGTTGTTTTCCGCCCTAGACTGTATTTGTTCGTAGTATATCCGTATTCGTTGTATAGGACATTGTATTGACATGTAAAAAAGAAAAAATGTTCCAGAAAACACTAAGTAACACATATTTATTACTCAATATAACGGTGACATACTGCATATTCATACTGTTACAATAGTTAAGACGTTATTCATCGCTTTAAGCATTTCACTGAAACTTTTCCTGCACAATAGTTTACGTCTTCTTGCCTGAACAAAATAACATCCAAAAACATCAATATATTCGAAGAAAAGATTAATAATGTGCAGAAATATAGCTTAACGAGTTGGTATTTCCTAGAAAACAGATTACATAGTAAAATTACAAACAATACAGACTTTACAACGTAGAAATAACCACATAATAGTACATAGTACATACTGTATATAATTTTTAAAAAGCCCCAACGGATTTTACTCACCAAAGTTTCTGGGGAAATTATGATTGGTTAAAGAAACTACACAGTGACTATTACCAGAATCCACACTGTTCGCTCTGATACCGTTGGGCAGTTTTCTTTCTACCTGGCAACACAGAAAGCGAAGATATGATTGGCTGAAGGGACTGGACGCAACTTGGGGAAAAGTTGGCAACACAAATTAGTTACTGAAGTATTTGTACATATAATTTGGTAAAATTACTAAAAAAATAGTGTATAGGTTTGTGTAGAATGGTAAATTAACAAAAAAAACACACTGTAAATGAGCATGCATGGTGATTTATTTCCTCTGACACGTTCTCCTTATTCCAGGTCTAAATGTTATTAACAGAAGCCGACTTCAACCTTAAGATGACACTTTGTTAACTCTTCACCCTGAATTAACCAAAAGATTAGACAAAAACCTGGAGTAGAAGCACCCCTTTACTGTGTTATCATGGATACTTTTCAAGGTAAGAATCCAGAGCTGACAACACTAATAGATGTGTGGTTGTTGGGTGACTGGGTATAGTGTAGAAAGTGAAACCAGGACACACTTCTCCTTCTCGGGGGATTTACTTTATCAAAAGGTTTCTGACCAAGGCAAGTCCAACACGAATCTCATCAGCAGTCTGACCAACAAATCCCAAATACTGATACAGGCGTGCTCTACTTATACAGTTCTTGGACATTCTTAGACAGTCATATCATGAGAAATTCAAGACAGTTGTCACACCTCTGAAATGTAGAATGTTGTGCGCCTTGACATTGACATGGGTACATCATGGTACTGTACATCTAGGCGTTATCTGTGTTGTGTCTTAATTGATCTTGACAATGTGTCTTGTGTCTGTTATCTAGGTGTCAGTCTATCTTGCATACTGTGGGTACAAATCTACAATTCTACAATGACACCACACATCAATGTTGTCCAATACCCAATTTTTAATACCCATTTCCCCACCACATACGTACAGTTCCGTCACTGCTAGGCTTTGAGTGTATCAAAGCTGGACAGAAATATTGTCAGTCTCAATTATTCTTAAATGTGAATGCAGGAAATATAACATTAATACTAATAAATTCATATGTATGTGTATATTTGAATAGTTTTTTTATTGTTTTTATAATATATATACATAACACACTTAATTTCCAATTCCAGTACTGATTGATACCAAAATACACTATATTACCAAAAGTATTTGCTCACATGCCTTGACTCATAATATGAACTTAAGTGCTACCCCATTCCTAATATGATTTCGTTCCACATTTTGCAGCTATTACGGCTTCAACTCTTCTAGGAAGGCTGAGTGGTGAGGTCACACACTGATTTTGGTTGAAAAGGTCTAGCTCTCAGTCTCTGCTCTAGTTCATGCCAAAGGTGTTTTATTGAGTTTAGGTCAGGACTCTGTGCACGTCAGTCAAGTTCATCTACTCCAGACTCAGTTATCCATGTCTTTACGGACCTTGCTTTGAGCACTGTTGTTGGAGGAAGGGGCCCCCACAAGGTTGGGAGCTTGGAATTGTCCAAAATGTATTCAAAGATTATTTCACTGTAACTGAGGTGCCAATACCAACTCCTGAAAAACAACCCAACAATGTAATTCCTCCTCCACCAAATTCCGCACTAGGCACGAGGCCAATGGAGACATGCTTTACACCACTGCATGTGACGCTTTGCATTACACTTGATGATGTTTGGCTTGGATGTAGCTGCTTGAAGGAAAGTCATCAACCTCTTTGCACTATGCACTTCAGTATCCACTGCCCCTCTTATAGAGCTGACAGTTGACTGTGGTATATTTATGAGTGAGGAAATGTAGGAAATTAATGTAAAAGAAAAAAAAACACTAAAAATTCTGACTGACACTAAATATGTATGCTCAAATTGGTTGATAGCATTGGGTGGCTAGGATACTTAATAATATTGTACTAGTTAGTATTGTATCTTTAAATTTTAGATTTCATTTTATTTCATTGATTTAAGAGTTGGAAATGGGTTCATTTGGCTTACATTTCTTTGTTTATATTGTCAGGACCCTGCTGTCATCTGAGTGTTCCCGTTGAAATGGATGAAAGCATGACACCTTCCAGTATTGACCTGCTCTGCCCTTCTGTTTGCAATCAGTGCAGTAGAAATGCAGAGAGCAGTAAAATATTGCAGAACTATGACCTTATGGCAAATACAAATGCACAAATTGCTGACAAGAGGCCACTCTCCATGACCCACTTCCAACAGAACTCTGGAACTGCATCTCGGGCTGCTTTTAATCATCGCTTCACACCACAGGTGCAACAAGAACAGATGACCGCTTCACACCAAAGACAACAGATGCCAGTTAATGACTGGCAGGATGTGCCAATCTGTAGCAGAGGAGTTGCAAGGCCTTCAGACTGGTTCAACAACTGTTCTACAGAGGAAGCTGAACACCTGGAGGCCCCTCTTCCACTTCAGTCTGTTAAAAATGCACCACGTTTTCCTCCAGCACATTTGCTAAATCAGTGTAAGTTTAAAAGTTGCCATTCGGTCTCTGGTGCTTTTTTGCTGAAGAGTGACAAGGTTGTTGTGAGGTATTGCACAGGTGAAAGTTATCAGAAGGAAAAAATGTCAGGGTTAACTTAGTTTCCCTTTTTCTAAGAACAATCTTTGCACCTTAGACACAGGAAGCGCACATGTAAACCCAGCAATGCAATAAAGGTAATACTGTAGTGTTACATATAGTGGTGCAGGGAGTAGAACGTTGGACCCAAAAATGCCAAAATTGGCAGTGCTTGTCTTCAATGGTGACGGTCAGGACTTAATTAACAAACAAACAAAACTAACAGAACAAAAACTTACTGGCACAATACAGGAACAGGGACCACAAACATGACTGAGGTTACAGCAAACAATAATCTGAGGAGGACTGAGTGAGGCAATGGGTTATATATCCTAGGGCACCAGGTGATATGAGTGAGACTAGTTACAAAGACATAGATTAACCCAGACACAGTAGGAAAGGAAGACAGACCTGACAAATAGTATCTTAACTGTTCAAGAGGCAGAACCAAAATGCAGCACGAAAAGGTCTTTATCAGCAGAGATTAAGGGATTATTACCAAATGCCATATTAAAAAAAACTACAAATCAAAGAACATTAACTCTGAGATTAACCTGAGGATAGACTGAGCAAGATGCCAAACCAAGCTAGACTTAACCTAACTGGCAAACCAGAAGACATATAAACAAAACTAAGCAATGATCTTCCACGGACTCAGTGAGGGAGAGGGATAAATACTCTGAGGGCACCAGATTACAAAAACACAGGTGACCGGGCTCATGCCAAGTTACCCAAAAAGAACATAGCGGGAACAAGAACAAGTGGATCTGAAATTAACCATTCTCAGCTTCTGCTTCTGCTTAAGTAGAGGTATATATCTAAAACTGTACTTGAGTAAAGTAAAAAATGCTTAGTTTTAGATTTAATGTACTTGATGCAAAAATGATGAGTCATACATCCAGTCTGCAAGTAGTTGGTTTTGATCAACAACTCAAATGGAAGGTGACAGAGGCTGATGATTCTTCAGCATTTGTGAACAAAGAACTGTCTGAAACAACAGCAAATGATTTTCTTCTTTTTCTGAGACTGCTCAAAAGGAGGTCTCTGATTGGAAATAGTCAACCTCCATTTGTTTTCCTTGACATCTAGCAACAGGCTGTCTAATAAACAGTGTTTTCTGGATACATTAAAATAGATGGGGATACATGGGCATAGGAATTACAGGAATGGACAAGACCAGGTAGAAGATCAATAGAGGGACAACACAGACAGGAATGTTTGAAGAAAAAGTCAGAGACTCCAGATTGGCATAATCAGTGCCTTCCTTTTTCACTTAGAAAAAGGCCATGTAGACTTAAATAGTATCAATATGTAAATATTATAATTTAAAAAAATATATAAAATAAATGTACAATAAATTGGAACACTACATTTCTTTATATTCACAATGTCCTACATTGGATTGTGCTATATTCACTTATTTAGTTTCTTTTTCTTGGTGTTAGTCCCAAGTACAAGTCATATTTTACTGTTTATGATATTTTCACTGTGTAAGTATAGGTAGGTGTCATAGATACTTATGTACAGTATTGGGGTTCTGACTTGCAGTTACGTTACTCTAGTCAGTCAGTCAATTACTCTGATTTGGGAAAATGTAAAATAAAGTACCACCTTACTGTTCTTCTAAATGTTTTTTATGACAGCTTGTTGTTATCTCCACAGACTATCATTATCCCAAGCATTATTTTCCGGTACATCCACACCACCAACATTTCCAGTAAGTTTGCAAATTTGGTCCGATTTGACATTGATGCCCAATAATTTCAACATTTATAAACCACTTTCTACACAAATCATGCTAATATTTTCCTATTTTTCTAGATCTGTCCCCAAGCAAAAGCCACATGATAAAAATGCTCCAAAGGCAGTTCCTAATTATGTGCCTTTGCCAGAGATGCTGCCCCCTAGTCATGTCATGCAGGAAGTCAGTGTGAATTGCTACCCCCAAGGAGATTTGGGACAAAACATGAGGGAGATCAGAAAGACCATTAGCCTCCCTGAGGAATGTAGTAAGTCACCAGGCCTCATTATTTATCATAAAATTACATTTTGGTTTTCTATGATGAGCCTTAACACTGCTCTTTTAATCAACAGGGAATGTTTTCATCACATATTCAATGGACACAGCTGAAGATATCA
Source organism: Paraplagusia blochii (assembly GCA_016785265.1). Taxonomy (NCBI): domain Eukaryota; kingdom Metazoa; phylum Chordata; class Actinopteri; order Pleuronectiformes; family Cynoglossidae; genus Paraplagusia; species Paraplagusia blochii. The sequence continues at coordinate 146,757 of JAFBJS010000571.1, read as the reverse complement.
TTCGTTTTGCAACGTTTTTGACGGATCAAGGATTCAAACCGGCAGTAAGTACAATAAACCATGTAAGTCTTTTCTGTGATCATATTGCAAAATTTTCTTTAACATACTGTAATCCTTTTACCAGATTGACATTTTTGATAATCCAATCAGAAGGATGGACATCACCAAATGGATGGACAGATATTTGAATGATGTGAGTGTCAGGTTCTTTTGTAGCTTCAAACATTTGATTTGGTTATTTTGTCTGATCAAATGAGATGATGCTGTGTTCACAGAAATCAGTGCTTATTATTGTGGTCATTAGTCCCCAGTACAAACAGGATGTTGAGGGTAATGGAAACGATGACCACGGCCTGCACACTAAATACATTTACAATCAGGTAACCACTTATACAACTAAAGAAACTGACTAGAATATGACCTTGATTATTATTATTATTATTATTGTTACACAGGCATTGAGGGGACACTCAAGGTTTACCAATATGTGCTAGACCCTGTACCACTGAAAATTTGCATTATTTTTTTCACAGCTGCTAGAGGGCACTCTCAGCTTGTGTCTGCTTTTGTCTGGTAAACATAGTCTGGGATTCCTGGCCATATTAAACTGTCTATTGTAAAATAATTCCTTGGTTTATCATTACATAGTATTAGGTTATTGGAGTAAAAAGTTAACAAGTAGTATACAACTTGGGATATTTTGCAAATTTCATGAAAGGGCACAACAAAAGGGTCCACAAAAGACACAACAAATATATGTATGTACACAAGTGATTGCTTTAAATATTTAATTTCTTTTACTTTTCTTCCTTTTCTCAAAGATCCAGAATGAGTTCATCCAACAAGGTTGTCTGAACTTTAGATTAGTCCCAGTCCTTTTCCCTAATGCGACTAAAGTAAGTGTGAAGATCAACTCAAACACAAAAGGTTTACATAGACAAAAAAAGCTAAGAAAGTATCAAACTTATTAACTGCATTTTCAATCATTTGGAGTATAATAATATTTTGATTCACTTATGTTAAACACAAGTGGCAGGTGAATTCAACTGATTGTTGATTAAATTAACCAATCCAACACTTGGTGAACTCTGGTCCACAATGGCAGAAAGAACCAACAGCAAGATCAAGGATAGACATATGTTAAGTAAACCACAATAATTATTAGAAGATTATCAATTCTTAAAAAACTAATTGTCACAGTGGAAGCACCATTAAGTGATATTGCATACATTGTAGTAACAATATATAGGAAAACTGCAATTTGCTTTAACCTTTGCCTCAAGCTACATAGGATACGAGCGTCTGCCCAATTATATACAGAATATAATATAATTACGGTATATCATTTTACACTAACCACCGCTAGAGGGCGTTCTAGTTGGCTGGTGCGACAAACGCTGAGCGACATTTTTTTTTTTCTTCTACGACGCATTTTTTCGTTTAGTGAGTCTCCCAAGCCACTTATAGTCAGGGGAATACAATAATTATTTTTGAAAGATCAATACCAGATTAGCAGACCTTGTCCTGTATGTTTTATACATCTACAAGCTGGCATTTATTGATTGATAACATGTATAATATTACCTCTTGAAGAGACATTTATGCAATATAACAAAAATATGAGGAAGATTAACTGAATCACCATCTCACAGTATATGACTTGTGTTACAGAGACATGTACCCAACTGGTTGCAAAGCACCAGGATCTACCGCTGGCCTGAGAACACACAGGACCTGCTATTGCGCCTGTACAGGGAGGAGCGCTATGTTATTCCACACAGAGAGGCCGACCTCACCCTCACTGTTCGTCCCCTCTGAGGAATACTAACCAGGAAAGCACAGAAATGGGCAATCACCTGACACTATTTCTATTATGTTGTGTATGTGACTTAGAAGTAACATAAATTACAAATGATGTGTATGCTCCTTAATAAATTAGCCACAGCTGTTTCCTGGGATGGTGTGGAAAGTTGATGATTCCTGCAGCTTTTCTCTTTTGAAGAACTTCTTCTGAGCAGACAGAAAAACGTGTCTCCACTTTGGATTTTGTGAATAAATATTTAGAAAAACAATTGCTGACTACATTATTTTGCACAAACTGTGTTTTGTCTTACTTTATGTAAAGTTATTTTGTGAAAAGCTATAATTTTTATTTTAAAACATTCGCCACAGTCTTGTCTTTTTAATGCTTCTGTTTTATGTCAATTCCTCACATATTGTCATATCATAATTATTATATCTATAGCTACACCAAAAGACTAAACTATCTTAAAACTACTAAGAAAAATAATCTGGTTATGTTTAAAAGAATCTACTATCGTTGGTTAGTCCAGCTAAAATTTACGCCAAATATACGTAAAGCATGAGATATTGTAAATGTTATTTTATCTCATTAATTTGTAACATTATTTGTAATTCTGAGCGGTCATTTTGTATGCTTTTATTTTGAAACTGACAAGCCTGGCAGGCATCAGTAAAAAGTTACTTTATGTTCTTTCTGGCTTTAGCTTTCGTTGCGTCAGTATGTGTCTGTGGACGCAACGTAGGTAAGAAGTTAAATCTAGAATACCCTTGGAAGTGACTGTATTAACAATAGCCATGAAAACTAAAAATGCAGGCGAGTCTTCGTGACTTTACTCCGAAAAGAAATGCAGGAAGTACTTATCATACGAAGGCTCACTGACTTGTCAGTGGCTAACGTGGCTCTGGCACTGGCATGGAAGAAAAGAGATCTTTGAGGCATATCTCACCGCCTGTCTGGTGACGCGAGACAGCTTCGGGGGACGTGATTTGAAAGGATAATGCCCAACAATTTAGGCCAACAGAACAACTCTCTGCCTCTCAAAAAAGAGTAAAGACAGAGAAGGAAAAAAACGTCACCTCTACAACCACAACATGGACTCTACAGCGAAGTGAGGGACCAATCCACCTCATTGGAGACTGCAGTTTTCCACATTTCCGCAACGACTGAACCCCCGAAGCCCGGAAATCTATTCGCATGTTTTGAAAGAAAACGGATGGAATTCCTAACTGTTTCGTCGTCGTTTAACAATCATGAAAGCGTTTCCAGTGATCAATGCTAATCGGCCCCGGCGCCTTTTGTGTTACATGTACTCTTAATAGTTTTCTGGGCATTTCAGTGTTTTGACTCGACAGACATGTTCGCTGTCCGCATTGTTACCGCGGACTATTACCTGGCAAAACCCATTAAGGACCTGGACGTTTGCTACTCTGACTTCCGAGAGACAGAGGTGAAGAAAGTACCGGTGGTGAGAATATTTGGAGCGACACCGGCGGGTGAGTGAAGTCATGTTGTGGACGTAACTGTATACAAATGGTGGCAACCCCTCCTGGATGTTGCGCGGTAGTGGAACTTAACGGCCCCGGTGTCTTCATGACCAGAATGTTTTCACACCGTATAGAGCAGTTCATCGCGTTGCTCTTCTCTACATACAGCATACCGGCGCCGCCTCTCCTTCCTATCACAGCACAGCACGACACGGCTTTGTTTTCACCACTGCCTTGCTATATGTGCCTTTTAGGACTTGACACTAGTTCCATGAGCAGCCTGAAAAACATCGACACTAAACGTCATCGTCACATAATCTAGGAAATTAGATGCCTAAGAAAACGTATAATAATAAATGATGTGAAGGAAAGAGATGTCGGTGATAAAATTTCAGTAACATACAGTAAATGGGCTGTATAATTCTAAGCCGTTTTTTTTACATGTTTATCTATTGACAGTAGTTATAGAGACAGGGATCAACAACATTATTTACCTAAAATTGTGCATTCTGAAATTTTCCCTTGTTTGCATGTCAGTGAACATACAGTATATAACGGTGGTGACAAAGCATACATTATGTAATTTGGGACTGGACTGGAGTGGAATGCAGCACAAAAGGCAGCATGAGATTTGCTACAGATGTGTCTCCCGCCCATCTCTGCTCTCTAATAAAGCAATTACTGCTGAGTATCTTTATCCCACTGCTGCAAAACAATATAATCATTTCCTGTAGAGAAGCACCTCATTAACATCACAGTGAAATGATTTTAAGCATAAACCCTGGATATTTCTACTTTGCTGGCCTCTGAATGGCCGGAATGCATCTATTGTATATTTGGTTGGTTAGTTATGCAGAGAAATGTTAAATATAAAAAAACTGTTCTTTCAAGGAGACATGGAATGCATAAAAAGAATTTGAATGACAACCAGTAGGCATAAACAGAGGGTTATTAGGGACATGGGGCTTCTCCTTCTACTTTTACTGTTTCACAACACAGAGCATCCCATTAATTTATACAACTAAGGTTTTGGGTGTATTAAATTATATGTCATGTCTTATATTTTTTTGGTTAGTGTTGTTTTGTTACTTCAGGACTGTGTTGTATAGGATTGATCAGTGCTTTAATGCATTGTTTGAGTCAGTTTTGTGTTTTCCTTTACAGTGATTTCTACTAAATGCTGTATTTGTCACCCATTTAATTTTTCATGCCAAACAAGTGGACTCACGGCCGGTAGTGTATCCTAGAATGCGACAGGCTTTTAGCCTTCTTTATTTCAACATTTGGGAAAATGTGGGTATTCCAGGGAAATGGCTGGAGTATAATGGTAACATAACTTATTAACATAGTTTGGACAAGTTTGGCAGCCCAGATGATGGCCAAATAAACTTTTTTTAATACATTTCCGAAGGCCGTAGTTTGTCCATGCATATCCACCCATTCAGGTTACTAATTCAGACCAGCAAACTTGTCCATATTACGTAAGGCCAAATACTTTAAATAAAAATTAGTTTTTATTACAAACCTTATCCTATCCTTAGTATTTAAGTACAGTATAGGCCACATTCGTTTGTCATAAATCTGTTTCCAAACATTGAAGAATTGCTTAACAAACAACAGAATCCATTTATCCACTGTAGAAGACTTTTTGGAGAATTCCTTTGTATTCCTTTGCGTTATACAGTATCTAAATATTAAGGCCATGTTGCCAGACTGTTGCCCTCGCTACTCGATTGATCTAACATGATCATGTGGAAAACCGTGCCACCGATTGTAAACCAAAATTTATTTCCCCCCTGAGAGGCTAGTTCTGCATAAGATGCCTTAGCATAAAAAATAAAAACTCGTTCTGTCCAGCATAAACATGGACGCAGCCTTCTTGCACACAACACTACTGTGTTGAAATCTAACTTTATTCATGTTTAACGTAAGAAAAAAAAATAAGGAGCAACTTTATATTTTTTCTTTATATTTCCGGAAAACACTGTATTGTGCTCATACTTCTGCCTCTTTTCTGTGATAGCCACATTTTTCCTTACAGATGGCGTAAAGACCAACACCATTGACATGTACACTTGTGACTTGCATGGCCAAAGACTGTTAAATTGATCATATTACCTAAAAAAGCTACATTTAAGTAAGGTGCATTTTAAAATTCTTAAATTTCTGGTGGTACCAAGTAGGGCTGGGTTAAAAAAATCAATTAATCGATTTTAATCGTGTTTTTTTTTGTTAATAGGACAATATCGATTCATAAATCCAAAAATCGATCTTTTTTTTCCTTCTTTTCCCAACAACTTTACATGAGCTCATGCCCCACAGGTGATTACGTATTTACGTGGTTACGTGCGAGGCAACACACTTGCACGTAAAACAAATGTAAAAACAACATGCCACTAAAATCTGAAATCTAAAACTAGAGTCTGCCTTGTAATTTTAGGTCAAGTCATCTTAAATAAAAAATGCATGATGGATTAAATGACTGCCTTTAGTAAATTTGTGATTGAAATAAATGTAAAAATATATTTTTTTTTATTAGCAAATGGATTAAGTTTCAATTTTAGCTTTGATTCTTCTGAGAATAACATTGGTACCGAACCATAATTGATATGACAAAAACTGAATCAAAAACCGAAGCGAAACGTGAATTGAATCGAATCGAACCTTTGTGAATCGAATCGAATCGATTTAGAAAATTTGAATCAATACCCAGCCCTAGTACCAAGATACCTCTTTTGCAGCCATATTATATCAGTCGTTCCAAAAACCCAGCCATCTCTGGTCCGTGGGTCAACCTAGATATTTCCCATTTCATTTATCATCTTCATTCTGAAAAAGAAGAGGCTTCGTCTTCAAAGATATAGTAGCTTCCACACACAATTTCAGTAATTATGTTTTAAATGTGAATTTATTGCAACTGGTTGTACCAAGCCTGTGCCGCGTAATACACAGCATCAAACTCACTAATGAGGCAAGGATGACTACAAAACTGCTTCCCCACCTGAAGGCCAAGTGTTCTTAATTTAAAAGCAAACAGTGTTAGGTGTGTTATATCGAGTGTTATAACGATGCTGCTCACATTGTTGTATACACAGTGGCTTATTATACGAAATGAGCCACTGTTATAAGCCACGTATTGTAATAGTTGGAAAATTCTAGTTTTTATGCCTATTGTGTCATTCTATTTGGTTGTATTTATCCATTATATTGGTTGGTGGGGAAAATAATCTATGCTCCAATGAAAATGTACTAAGTTCTGATGTACTTAACAAACTAAGGCATACAGTAAGCTGCCATCATTGTAGTCAACTGTGGCAATTAATTGTTGAGTATTAATTAATTAATTAATTATCAATTAATTGATTATCAATCAATTAATTTTTACAGTATTGAAGTAACAGAAAATTACCCCCCCCCAGCATGTATTTGTGCAAGCTTCACCTTCAGGTCCATCACTGTGTTGGGCAGTTATTAAGGCTGAAGCTTCCATCCTGGCTTACAAAAATGGATTGCCAAGGATTGTAACTTGTTGCCATAACTTGTTGTTTACTAACCATAGCCAAAAAGCACAGTAATGACTAAAATCATCCAACAATATCAAGTCAAACTCTAAATTATACTCCCTGTGGCATGACTGGCTCGTTGGTGAGAATAACTTGTGTCCCCTCCCCCATCTTTGCTTGGGACCTTTTGCTTTACTGTCACCTAGCAACAGCAGCCAGATCATTGTACTAGTGGTGGCTTCTTGTGTGTTTGCGCGTGTGCAGATTAAAGGAAAAAGTCCATGCTCACATGAGTGACTAGAAAACAGACGGACTTGTGCCTTTCTTCTTGCTCCTCCCTCACACTTGCCAAGCCTGCCAGTCTTTTGTAGCTCAGTAGACACAAGCTTTTCAACCATATAATGTTCATATCATTGTTTTCCCTTTTTTCAGTACCACACATGTAATAATGATTAACTAGTATGTGAACATTTGTGTGGTTTATTGTTTTAAATATAAACATATAAAGATGCTTTTACTTTTGCCCGAGGTCAATATAATATAGTACAGTACAATATAGTATATACAAAATCTACAGCATATATTATACTAATTTTATATTCAAAATAATTTCATTATGTTCATATGATATAAGAAAATATGCATACCGTAGCATAAAAAGAAATCAGAAAAATAATAAACAAAAATACATTTTGTAACCAATACATGCAAGGTATTGCTAGAAATATTAAATTGTAGGACGTTTTGCAGCCTCTGGATGAACCTCTATGTCCAGTATATGCAACAGACATTTAAGTACCATTCGAGTTTTAAAAAATACTTATAGATTAAAATGTGCTGCAATAAAGGGTGCACCTGCAATAAAATTATAAATTACCATTACAACTGTGGCTAATTGGGTCTAAAAATGTGGACGATCTTATAAAATGTGTTATTGTCTTAGGCCTATCACTAAACTACCTCTTTTACGCAATGGGATCAGGATAACCATACACACAACAAACCTTTTGCTTCAACTGAACTGTACCGTATGTGTAATTTAATGACATAGGATCCACAACCCTTATTCATTGTTGTAATGTGGATGAGCTCCAACAGCAGAGCTGATTACACACGTCTGGGCATATTCAGAAGTCTAGGGCAACTATTGAACTCTAGCATTGCTCTACTGGCTCTCAATGTCTCTTCAATCTTGAAATCTGAACTTTGTTTGAGTTAAGATTTATATTTTCTTGTATAAGTTGTAAATAGCATATGAAGGGGAAAATATTGATTATGTTTTAATAATTAAGATTAAATTCCTTTTTTTGTCATGGTGACGTTGTGATTTACACCGCAACGAAATTTGGCCTCTGCATTGAATCCATCATCAAAGTGAGCAGTGGGCAGCTTTTGAGCGTCCGGGGAGCAGTGTGTGGGGACGATACCATGCTCAGTACACCTCAGCAGTAACTTGGCGGTAGGGGAATTCAAACCAGGGACCTTGCAGACTATGTCCGCTTCCTTAACTGTTAGGCCACCACTGCTGTAGTGGTGGCCGTAGTTGGACACCAGCCGGATGTCAAAGGCATCAATCATGTTATTTTATCTGTTACATACTGGATGCTTTGAATACTTGAATATTATGAGAACTTGATTTGGGCCGACTGTGGCGGTCTGGAATTTAAGGAATACTGTGACCAGAGATTAACTTGAATATGACTAACATGAATGAAACTGATGTCAGACTAACCCAAGGACAATAAATTTCTCCAAGAGACGCAGCAATGATTTTCTTGTCCCCTCAGGTCAGAAGACATGTCTACATCTCCATGGGATTTACCCATACATCTGCGTGCCCTATGATGGCTTTGGGCAACAGCAGGAGCGTTACATGCGACAGGTAGCCTTCAGCATTGACAGGGCCCTCAATGTAGCCATGGGGAACCCCACTTCCAGCACAAAACATGTTTTCAAGGTGGTCCTGGTTTCTGGCATGTAAGTGATATGAAAGACTAAAAAAAAATTAACTGAAATACACAAGTTGAAATCAGTACTGATTGATCTTATTTACTGTACCAGATCTTATTGTGTTCTATCCGATTTGTTTTTCAGACCTTTTTATGGTTATCATGCCAAAGAGAAGCATTTTATGAAGATCTATCTATTCAACCCACAAATGGTCAAAAGGTAGGGCTGTCTCAAAACATTCCATTATATTATAAAGAGGGGCTACTCTAGCCCCCTGTTTTAAACTAATAGCCATTGCTGCATTACGTATAACCTTTATATTAAATAATTGTCCATCCATCCCTTTTCACCTGCTTATTTGTTGCAAGGGCAGCAGTCTCCATAACTGCCATTAAAAGTAAAAATCAGAACACTATAAAATGTCGACAAAAAGGTTGAAGTAAGCACAATTGATGATAATAATATAGAAAGCTTGCTTAATAATTGTACATACAGTATCTCTACACACAGCCTTCATCCTAGGGCGAATGCATTGAAGTCTTCTAATCTCAAACCCATTTTCTCTAGGGCAGGGATGTTACTCAAAATACTGAAATTGAAATTGATTTTCTATGGGCCAAAATTAAAAACTGCAGTGCAATTACCAGCAAAATGTAATAGTCATTGAAAAGTTGATAGAAATGTTTTTGTCTTCAGATCTGAAAAGATTTATTTTCCTATGGAAACAAACTTCATTTCTGCGTAAATGTTGAATCTTAATCAAAGCTTAATGTTATAAACATATGAGACATAAATTTAAAGTAAAACACACATTAGTTGCATTTTGTAAGTAAGTAAGTAATGAAGTAAGTACGTAAGTAAGTACGTACAGTAAATAAGAAAGTCCTTTTTTTCGGGGCCAACAACAGAAATGTTGTACAAGTAATACTACAATTCCTGCCAGTATCTATAAGGCATGGTGAGACTAATGCACAGGGTCCAGGATTGGTTCAATCAGTTGTCAGACTAAACTACTCTAAATTATATGAGCATGACTTTTACATAACATGTAGTTCACACAAACGCTCCATCTATCTGCTCCTAACTCTGACCCCTGTGTCCAATTTTTGGACCAACTTTGGCACACAAGTCACATTTTCTTTTTATGTTTGGGCTATATATTGGTGGGCCAACTCTTGCAGCCAACCCATAATAACACTGTGGACTAGGTTTTTTTAAACCTAGTCCACAGTGTTCATTAGTTGTTCTGGTTGTTTGTAAAAAATAAAGTCTAACGAGCTATTTCAATTCTAATCAACAATTTACCATGTCTCACGGGCAGTAACACAGTCACATAATCTCCTGATGAACTGCAATATGGGCCTGCCTTTTAAATTTCCTTTTGAACTCCCATGTTTGTCATATGTCCTGTTTCCCAGCGTCAGTAATTTGTTTTCGGTTTGAGAAAAATATAAAAACATAATTCCTTCTGAACACACACCCATTTCATTTACTGGACTGTTGGCTCTCTTTGTTGTTGTAGATTGTGTGAGCTGCTACAAAGTGGAGCAGTGATGAACAAGAGTTACCAGCCCTATGAGGGCCACATCCCCTTCCTTCTGCAGTTTTTTATAGACTACAACCTGTATGGCATGAACCTGATAAACCTGGGAGCTGTCAAATTTCGCAGAAGCACTAATAAAGGTAAGGACAGACAAAGCTAAATTTTACCTATTTTCTACAATACACAAAAGTGGGTTGAATACATGTCTGGGCATTGACAACTGAAGTTCGGTACTTTTGTAAAAGTGGCCATTTTTGTCCATTAATAGCAAATGGCAAACATCTAATATACCAGTGTTTGTCAACCACTCTGCTGCGGCACAGTAGTGTTCCGTGAGACATTGTCACGTGTGCCATCGGAAATTATCTAAATTTGAAACTTTTTTAACTGGTAATGTGCCTCGTGATTTTCTAAAAAGTGCCTTGGTTAAAAAAAAAAATCAGTATTGATCAAGCATCCATTATCTACTGCATATTTCTTTGAAAGTTCACAGAGGACAATTGAGATAATGACAGCTGTCAGTAGGTTTGACAGTCCATCACAGGGGCAAATATAGAAACAAACAACCAGTTAAACTCATAGTGAAACATATGGACTAAAAATGTTTTAAAATGAATTATATTCTGTCTTTAAGTATGTCTATAAGTTTGAATGAATGTAATGGATACAATTATTTAATGTTTAAATTCAATAGGTGTTAAATTCACTCACAAATGTACTCTTGTACCATACAGGAAGTATTTTATGGTTTTAATTTGTTTTAATATGTATTTTTCAGACCTTTTGGCACATCCCCTATAAGGCAATGCTGAAATTTTTCCTCTATGTTTTTTTTTACATTTGTCCCAGACAGGCAACCTCAGAACAGCTCTTCCAGTGGCAGTCCTTGGAGAAGCCCCTGTACCTCTAAGCTTAATGATACCATCGAGGGTGGAACATTTGTTCGATGGGAAGAGAATACAATACCTTGGTTAGCAAACACCACAAGAAAACACATTTGCTTGCTTTTTTAAACTTTAGCTGGAACAACTATCTTGTTTGCAGCTCCATGGTTCTAGACGAGGTGGAGAGACAGAGCACCTGTGAACTAGAGGTTGATGCCGTTGCTGTTGACATCCTCAATAGGTTGGAAGTAGAAAGTACGTTCTGATTTTTCTATCTAATGTTACCTTGCAAGTATTTTATTATTTAGAATAAAATTCTGTCAATATCATTGTCACTGTACAAACAAACAGACTGACAAAGGGATTTTGTTTTGATGGATGGCACCAAGATAATAATTGGGGCGTCCTTCTTCTCCTTTCGGCCTGTCCCTTTTTACAGGGTTGCCACAGCAAGTCAACAATTTCCATCAAATTTAGGCAATGCATTAAAAATATGTTAATTTAGGAAGTCATTAATTATTTTTTATTATATTTAAGTTAGATACAGGGTGTCCTTGGTTTATGATGTCCTAGTCCAAGCTTTGGTAAAGGCTTGCAGGTAGTGTATGGCTCATTTACTTTTGTAAACTTGTTCTGGCACATCCAAATTCTATAATTGATCAATCAATCAATCAATCAATTTTTATTTATATAGCCCACATTTACATTACATTACATTACATTACATTTACAATTGATATTTATTGTGATTTAGAAACTATGAGTCCCAATGGCACAATTGTGTTTTTCTTTTGAGGAAGTCAGTAGTGGCAGAAAAGTATTGATGCAAACATGTATGACAGATGTAGCAAAAGAGTACGTGTGTAAATAAAAGAGAAAACACTGGAATGGTGAGGTAACAAGGAGCAGAGGTAGAGAAGGAGCAATGTTCAGAGAAGAGACAATGGATATATTGGTAAAAGAATTATCCTAGAGATGGAGCTACCAAGTACGAGACAAAGAAATTGAGATTGAAGGATTGCAGTGAGGAAGATTATGGAGATAGTTGGAGTCAGAGTAAAAGATGGAGAAAACTGGGAGATGGAAACTGTTTATTCGCTATGGCAACCCCTGGAAAAGAAAAGCCTACATTTACATTATAGATAGCATAAAAGGGTTAAAACCATTTTAACCTTTACGCATTCATATAAATGTAATTTATCATTGCCATCATGGACATACCTTCTATCTGCCCCTTAACCCCTGATTTGATTTTAGCACCAATTGTGACCCGCGAGTCCAAAGTTTTGCACATCCTTGTCCAAGACTTAACGGCATCTTGCTTTTATGGTGCCACACCCATTTAGTAAAAGTATAGTTTAATTTCAATTAGAGAGTGTTGCTCCGTCAATTCTCTAGCCATTATATAATGGAGCCCAAGACAATGAAGGATTTACACAGTATTATTGGCAACATAGTTGTCCAGATTATCGTGTGATTGCCAATGCCCAATAAAAACACTCCCATAAAAATGCTGTGGTCACTTGCTCACAAGCTTAATAGACAGCTAGTCTGTGAAATTTATTATCCAATTGTACAGTATGTGAGCACTCCCTATAGTCATATTCCGAGTAACGTTGCTGCAAGAAACCAAATCCTGTCAAGAGTCAAGCACCCAGTGTGTTTTAAGACACCTCATTTTGTACAACTGCAGTACAGAAAAATAACACCATATTTTTGAGGGAGAGAATTTCTGTATTTTCTGTTCAAGTTTTTTGTTTTTAAAAGTAGAATACTTAAATTGGGTTTATATCATTGCATTGTTTGCTCATTCGTCTCTAGACCAGATTGGAAGAAATCCTGGACTACAAGCTATTTGGGAGGATGAGAGACAGAGGAGGAGAGAGAAGGAGCAGGTGTCACAGATAGAAACACCTGAGTCACAAGGTGGGGAGTTCAATGCTGTTCAATGATTTCACTACTAAGAGATAATATAGTAAAGAACACAAGAATATATAATTCTATATTAATTATAAGTTACAATTACAACTTTAGGTTTATATACCACAACAGAATTGGCTGAATATACACTATGCCTAGCATATTTTGAAAATGTTATTCTCAACACAGAGAATAATAATATATTTAGGAAAAAAAATCACATAAAAAAAACTTTTTTAGTGGAGTCTGTAAAGTCAAAGTCTATACTGAATTCATCCCCTCAACTGCCATTTTCCATGACTCACTTGCACCTCACCATACTGTGAGCCTCTCTGTGGGTGGTAAGCCCAGTGCAAGTTTTGTGGGTCAGGAAGGTGCTATGCTCGGAGCACCTTAGTGGCAACCTGGCAACTGGTGGACTACAACCTCAAGCTTTGGGAACTGAAGTCCACTTCGTTAACCACAAGGTCTCCACTTCTGTAATATTTACTTACTGTATATAAAAGCAAAGTTTAAGGTAGATCACCCTAGGGCACAGGTGTTAAACTCAGGCCTGGGGGCCAAATCTAGCCCTCAAAGTAATTATATTTGGCCCACATTGGTGAGATTCAAACAAGTGTGTCCTGGATTTGGCTCACTAGTCTACATGTATGTAGTGGTAGTATGTATACTCGTGCATTTATTCTGAAAGTACATTTGTGAATTCCTCAAAATACTGTTATGTCCGGTGACAGAACACTCAGACGCTTCTGTGCTCTGAAGAACTTTATTTACAATTACAGCGAACTTATAACTTATTTATAGACTCTAATTGCAGCGCTGCTACCTGCAGCTTCGCTCCTCACTCTCACACTCAATATCTCCACAGCTCTAACCACGCCTCCCCACACTTGGAAACATTAACCCTTTAACTGCTGTGTAAAACCTATAACCATACGTTAGTGGATCCGCGTTCGTGCATTTATTCTGAAAGTACATTGTAAATGAAAATGCATGCGTCCCACATTCATATATCCCAGCATGCACCGCGCACTATTTCTACAGGAGAAAATGGAGTTGGCTGCTGCTTCTTGTAGTTGTAAGACCTGTTGCGGCTTAGTATTGGTCCATATATAAGGCGCACGGATTATAAGGCGCAGTGTCAGCTTTTGAGAAAATTTTAGGCGCGCCTTATAGTGCAGAAAATACGGAAAATTTGAAATCATTTTTTATTTAAAATATATTTTCCATTATAAAAAAGATTCACTGTGCACAGCATAAATTAATTATATATCTCTGTCTATATATATACAATATGTCTCATTTAACACTCAAAGAGGAGAACAAAGCTGAGAGAGTTTACATCTCATTGCAAATTATAGGCCTGATGTGATTGGCACTTTAGAAATATATTTAAAATTATGTGTGCACAATAAACTGCAGTAGTTAGTAAATTGGTAAAATAAAGAACTTTTCAAATTAAAATGTTGTAATCCAAAAGAAATACAAATGGCTAAGGTAAAACATATAGCTAGTCCAAAAGTGGACACAACACAAACATTAACGTGTGTTTAAGTTGCCTGTTGTCCATGTGTTTCAGAAAGAGACTTGGTCACCTCACCTGAGAGCCAAAGCGTCTTCATGAAAAGACTGAAAGAGATCCTCAAGCAGAATGATTTTGATGTGTAAGTTTTTCCCCTTAGTAGAACAACGGTTTTATCCCATGATATTAAGTTGCACAGTAGGTGCCGCTCTTGCTTTTAGCTTAGTGAATAAACCCAACTCTGCAAGCTTGACTTTTCATGTCTGACTATTACAAAAACAACAAAGAGATCATGTTTGAGAAAATTTGTGTCAATTTTTTTTGAGTAGAACAACATCAACACTGAACTCTTTATCTCGATTAAATTTAATTTTTCAAATGTGTTGTATCGTGTAGTTCAAAAAAAATCTTAACATTGGCATAAGGTCTAGCTTTAAATCCAAACATGACTGTACTGTACTATTTCTGACAGCATCATTTAAAATGAATAAATAATAATCAAAACTTACTTTGTTAGTTACAATGATTTTACTTATCAGATAAATCCATACAGAACATTTGTGTTTACTGAGACTGGACATGTAAGTCCTTAACTGGGTTTTGCCCAGTAGTAGCCCCTGTGTAGCCTTCACGAAAACCAGCTGCAATGCCTTAGGAGTCCACTAAGACTAGCAAATATGTTTTGCTCTCTGTTTTCATTTAGTGGCATAGCAGTTTTTTTTGTTTTGTTTTTTAAATAACCAGGGGGGTGGTTTGTGCTAATAAATTAATCAATGCTATTGGGGGCCTCGGTTAAAAAACATGGAAAAAAATATATCAAGAAAAACTTTTTAAACTAATCATCTAAGGGCACAGGCTGAACTTCCCCAAGCACAAAGCCACCACTAGCCCACTATAGTGGTAGCGGTATTATAAGAATTGGAAATTACGTATTTGGACAAAAGTAGCATGTAATGTACCGTTAAATTGAAAATGATTATAAATTTTCCAGTAACACAGCACAAAAGTATGCAAATATTTTTTTATAATGTATTCAAATCAAATACCCAAATTTAGTCCTATTTTTGTAGAGCTTGTTTTTGATGAAACCAAGAGATGCCATATGGTCAGTGACGTTTTATCTGGTTTCCTTTCATAAATGCTTAGCCATGTGCCACAATCAATGTTCAGTATATCAGATAATCAGATACATTGTCTCGCTTTGAAATCTTCCAGGACACAAGCTTCTTCCACAGGTGATGGCGAGGAGGACATCCTATGTAACCTCACTCTTCACCCTTCAGTCCCAGAAGAAATTCATTGTTCCCCATTTAATGCTGTTGAGGCACATATGGATTCACAGCAAGGTTTGAATAATGGTTTGAATAATGTCCTAACCCTGTACGTTGTTTATTTTTCCCTTACGAGGGTATATGTTACCAGACACTCACGAGAATCTTTTTTCCTCTGCAGACTCAACAAAGAAAAATGGTGCAGTCCAAGAGGAAGCTTTGGTAGATGAGGAGAAAATTCTGAGCCTTCTGGAGAACAGTCAATCCTTCTCATCTTTCTCACATCCAACATCAAACCACTCAAGTCATTTAAGTATGTCTTACAAAACTTCTACTTCTTCTCCTTCGGCTTATCCCATTTTTCAGCGTTTGCCACAGCAAGTCAACAACTTCCATCTCACCCTGTCCTCCGCATCCTCCACTCCAACTCCAACCACCTCCATGTCCTCCCTCACCGCATCCATAAATCTCATACAAAACTGCATATCCTTAGTTTATAAGGATATGCAGTTTTGTGATCCGTATGTGGTCTGCCAAGTCCACATCGTCTTGTTTGGCCAGTGGGACATTTTAGAGAGTTTATTTGTGTGTGTGTGTGTGTGTGTGTGTGTGTGTGTGTGTGTGTGTGTGTGTGTGTGTGTGTGTGTGTGTGTGTGTGTGTGTGTGTGTGTGTGTGTGTGTGTGTGCGTGTGTGTGTGCGTGTGCGCGTGCGAGCCATAATTTCTTCCAAGGATACTCTAGATGGATTAACAGTTCTATTTATCTATTTGTCTGTCTTCTCAAGTATCTATCTCAGAAATAATCATAAAAAATAAAAAATGTGTAGAGACCTTGTTTTTTAATCCTTTACACTGGCTGAACCTGAACAACCCTTACACATTGTTACTATATTCCTGTCACAGTCTGATCTCTTTTGCTGAGATCATCTTTACAAATTGCATGCATTATATTGAGAGATAAAGAAAAGTTGGACATTCAAACTATGCAATGTCAAGTTGTTGTTTTTCTTGTGGTTTCTGTGCAGACACTAGCCAGGACAACGCCATCATTGATTTATTGGCAGGTCTGGAGGACGATGGATTCTACAAAAGCCCAAATTTCCAGTCCCTGTCTCTTTCTGGTGCCAAAAGTTACCAGTACAACAGTGATGAAGAGGAGGCAGAACCAGCTTTGGAAAAGGAAGAGACAGAACTCAGTGTATTGATGTCACAGAGATGGGACACTGAAGACACGGCGGGTCCATCATTACCAAGGCAATTTGTTTCTTGTTATGTTGTTATATGTCAAGGCAACTTGCTATATTGTGATTATTTGTATAAAGGTTTTTGCAATATTTGTTTCAACTTCACCAACAATATATAAACCTGAATATTATTATTGAATTAATTATTCAATAATATAGAAGTAAAAAAGTACATTTGGAGTGCATAAATCTAGCTTGAATTCTTCACTCTAGTGGTTATATCCATGGCCTAGTCTAATCAGGAAATTGTGGTAAAGTCCTATTCTGAAGAACAGAATATGTGAAATTTTATTTGCCACATAAAGCCTTCTGAAAATTCATAGTGCTTAACTAACACTGCTGTCTTTCATATGCTGACAGGTCAGGTCTTCAGGAGATGGAGGAAAGCTTAAGTGAAGAGCAACGGGACTCTTCTGATGAAGATATGGAGTGGAACGGAGAAAACTCTCAATTCACCAACATTTCGATACCTCAGCTTGATGGGGCAGCTGATGAAAACAGTGGTCAGTCAATGCAATTTAATAATCAAACATCCTTGTAAACAAACATTTTTAACTCACGTTTACGTACCCAATACTCATACCTAAGCATATCAAAAACAAAAAAAACGAATATCCCATTGGAAACCCAAACGATTAATAAAGATCTGTCTATCTGTTTACCTATCTGTCTCTAGTCGAGGTAAAATGATTAGACCACCCTGATTTCTTCATTTCAATAGCTGCTACCCCTATATACATTATAATCTGAAGAAGACAATGGACAGGAAAACATGGAATGCTTAAAAGAACAGTTTTGGCATTACAATGCCAAAGCTATTGATGTGGGAAGCTAAGTTATTGTGGTTATTATCAGGAATATGGACAATGTCAATGTGATGTGAATGTATAAGTAGAACACACCTGTATCAGTATTTGGGTTTGTTGGTGAGACTGTTGAGATTCTTGTTGGACCTGCCATGTTCAGAAACTTTTTGATACAATAAATCCCTCTAATTACCTTATGCAATAAATCTCTGCTTATTTGTAGACAACACTTTCTACAATACTGGATATCAGCTCCTGAATTTAACTTTTATAAGCTGATTGTTTTCATTATATTTATCCAAATAAATGTAATTTCAGTGGTCATTAACATGAACAAGAAGTTGAAGGAGAAAGCAGGGTGGTCTTAATATTTTTTTCCAGGACTCTATCTTTCTATCCATCTGTCTGTCCATCTATCCATCATACAGCTTGCATATACTGATACTTAATACCTTTCTAGGTGAGTTTATAGAAGATTGATCTAATCACAACAGTCATGATGTACGTTATGCACAGATTAATTTAGCCTGTACCCTTTTTTACATGAAGTTGCAGATGTTTCTGTCACATCGTGAATGTCTTTTCTCCTGTATTCTTTCCTAGAATAAATGTAATTTTAGTGGTACCAGTCATTAACATGAACAAGAAGTTGAAGGAGAAAGCAGGGTAGTCTTAATATTTTTTTTCCAGGACTCTGTCTTTCTATCCATCTGTCCATCTATCCATCATACAGCTTGCTTATACTAATACTTAATACCTTTCTAGGTGAGTTTATAGAAGATTGATCTAATCACAACAGTCATGATGTACGTTATGCCCAGATTAATTTAGCCTGTACCCTTTTTTACATGAAGTTGCAGATGTTTCTGTCACATCGTGAATGTCTTTTCTGCTGTATTCTTTCCTAGATTCCTCCCTAACAGACAACAGTTCAAGCAGCCAATCTTCTCCTATAACAACAGAAAACGTTCTGGGCAAAAGAAATCCATTACCTGGTGAGACAGTTCAGTTCGATTCACCTACTTCGACTAAGATACCTCTGGACTGCACGCACTCTGAGTACAGACCAGGATATCCTCTGGAACTGGAACATGTTGAAAAGCACTGCCAATCAAAAAACGCTCAAGATGCAAGTAGTGAATGTTCATCAGGTTTAAAGATTAACAAACAAATCCCCTACATCCCACCAGTCAAGCATCCTATTCTGTACAAAATGCCAAACCATGATGTATCTCCGGCATGTACACAAGTTGAAGACTCCCATCCTTTGTTAACTTTTGACAAGATGAACTCTAACTTAGACAATGCAGGTTGTCAAATGTTTTCATACAGTAAAAGAAGGCAACAAATGTATAGCAGCACAAAGAATGTAGATACAAACTGCCTATCAATTCTTCAAAACCACAGGACGTTTTCTCTCTGTTACTCAGAGCTAAGAAATGGCATATCTAAGACAGATTTGGAATTTGGCCAGAAAGATCGCAAAAGTCCCATTCTAAAGAACATCTCATCGTCCCTTTCAAAGTTAGATGAGGATAAGTCGCTGGGTGGTCAGACAAAAGAAATTACAGAAGAAAACGAGGAGGAAAATGTCGGTGAACTCAAAATTAGGTACGAAGACTATCAGGAAAACAAATCTGAGAGCACCATTGTAGCGCAACAGGAAGCACACTACAAGTTCTTTCCAAGCGTAATACTTTCAAATTGCCTAAGGAGAAAAAAAGTTGGGAACAAAAAGTTAAATGATCCTGTTGGCAAAATAGTGGAGGTCCAACCTTGTAGGTCGAGACTAAAATTGACAAAAAAAAAGTTTGGAATAGTGGGACAAAGAAACAACCTAGAAGGTGTTGAACATTTATTCGATGACAGTGATGTTAGCAGTAGCTTCACTCCAGTCTCATCAGTGTGTTCACAAAATGAGGAAAATGCAGATACAAGTTTGGATGTGAATTCAGATGATGATGAACCTGGAAATGAGATCATTCCGACAGAAGGAAAACCTATCCCTGAAATGGAAGTGGAAAGTGCTCAGAAGCCTGTTAAAGAAACACTGTCACAGATGGTTTTCTCTGACTCACCAACAGTTTCCTATTTAACTGAAGAAACTAAATTCACAGTTGCAAATAGATGGGATCTGCCACGGGATGAATCACCAAAAGGTTGTGGCTCAAAATATCCTGCATTATTAAGTAGTAAATACACCTTAAGGGCTAAACGAAAGAGGATTTATGATTGTAAAAATAAAAAAGATCCAGTATCAACTCGTTCTACAAAGCCATACTTGGATAGCAAGCAAAAAGAAAGCAATGTCATCAGCCGTCAGGATGTTAAATACCAGAAAAGGTGCAAGAAGGATCCACCTATTATCATAAAGTACATAATTATCAACAGATTTAAAGGACAGAAAAACATGCTGGTAAAAATGTCAAAAATAAATGCTAATGAGCAAACTGTGTTGCTGACTCCAGAAAAACTAAGTATTTATAATAAAATAGCTCCTCTAAAGGATTTCTGGCCAAAGGTACCAGAATCTGCTGCTGTCAGGTTTCCTGTTATTGAACCAAAGGCTAAGAAACAATCCAAAAGAAAGACAAGGGTCAATTTCTCCACCAAAAAATCAGTAAGCAACACTTCCAAACCGCAAGTGAAGCAAGGTCAAAAAACCAACAGGACTAAAGAGTACAAGAGACCCTTGTGTTTAGCCTCTCTTCCTCCTCCGCTGCCATGTTACAATGATCTTGCCGAGGATCAAGACAACAAATACAGCGACGTAATGGCAGAGTTGGGTTACCTTTCCGAAAGGTCCCAAAGTCCTACAGACTTAACACCTCCTCGCTGTTGGTCTCCAAGTGAACTGTCAACGGAAAGCTCAGAACAACAAATAAACCCAAACAGAAAGCCACATCTTATTGACTCTCCAATCAGAAAAGCGCAAAATAAGCATCAAGCTGCCAAGATAACAAAATCGACTGACAGGAAAAGGAAAAGACAGTCATCTCTTATATGTCTGAGTGGAGAGGTACCAAGAAAAGAACATTTTATGTCAAACCGCAGGGGAAGTTCTTACAGACAGAGAAAGAAAGTGAAAGATGACTCAAAAGGTGTGGTCAGTTTGACTCCAACAACTTCAAAATTAAAATGGTCTCGCAAAAAAAAAAATACCAGTGACAGCTCTCAGATTCTTTCTCAAACAACCAATCCACCTCCCTCTGGGATGTCCCCTGAAGAAGTTTCTGTGCCTAACCAACCAGTGAACATTGAGACCTGCTCTCAGATTGCATTAATAAGGGATTCTAAATTAGTTGGGCAATCTGTACAAGCAAAGATTGAGGAATGTGAGACTTCAGTTATGGAGGTCAACCT
Organism: Paraplagusia blochii; assembly: GCA_016785265.1. NCBI lineage: Eukaryota > Metazoa > Chordata > Actinopteri > Pleuronectiformes > Cynoglossidae > Paraplagusia > Paraplagusia blochii. The sequence goes on along the minus strand of JAFBJS010000571.1, from coordinate 125,464 downwards.
CACGTTTACGCCACAAGCTCAGGTGAAGCAGGAATGTTGCCAGACTATGGCCATAAAATTGGAGGCTTCACAGGTAGAAAGCAGAACGCCTCCCCTTGTTTGTCCGGATGGAGCAGAGGACATAAAAAATTCACAACCAAAATATTTTCTGAGCTCTGGTGGAGAAATACCCTCAGGCTTGAATGTCCTGAAGCAGCTTCTGCAGAAGAGACAGCAGGCAAAGACCCTACCACTGCAAACGGTGGGTAAAGAGGGTCCCACAAGGAATGCTCCTTCTTCCAAACAGGCAAAAAGAAAACTTTTATCAACTACTTCAAAAAAAACCAAAGGCCAAAAATGTACTAGTCCAAAAACTGGCAAGTTATTGACTAATACAAGAGCGAGAAGCAGCACACAGACAAACCTTTGTATGATGCATAAGGACAACCTGTCTGATGATGAAGTCCTGGTTTTTTCAGAACCTGATCTGGACACTGGGACCCTAATGGAAGACAGCTTGTCACCAGAACTCCCACATAACTATAACTTTGACATAAATGCTATTGATCAGTCTGACTTTTCAAACTCCTATGGTGGCAGCCAGTTTGTCCTGACCGATAATATTTTACCTGCTAAATTTCTTAGTGAAATAAGCCAGGAAGCTGATGCTGCCCAAATACAAAGCTCTGTTAAGGCATTTGAAAGAGGCTCTGATTGCCAGAATAGAAAACCTCTGAGTATTGAGCTCCTTAATGCACCTGAGAATGGGGAGCTAATATCAAACCCTGTTACTAACCTCAGCTCTGAGAGAACCAAAAAAAATGACTGGGAGTTTTCACCATGTAAAACCCACACTCTCAGTCCTTTTCAGGATTTTTACTGTGAGAGGAAAGAGCTGCTCTTCTCCACTTTGGATCCTGTTGTACCACTGCCTTTAAGTTCAGCATATTTTGTTGACTATGAGGGGTCAACAGTGGGGGATCCCCTGGAAGGCATTGATGGATTGACTTCAACAAATAGCTCACCTCGATCTCTTAGCTCGCCAGTTCAGGTTAGGCCAAGTCAGCTTATAAGAGGAACAGGGGTAGGAGCCCACATTCTCAAGCCACTCATGTCTCCTCCAAGTCAGGAAGAGATTCTCAACAGTCTGGTCAACTTTGAAATTTCAGAGGCTAAATTTCAGGAGCCCTTCTGCAGTGATCCCTCTGATGTCCCAGGGAAACCAATGTAAGTAATTAAGCAGAACATTTTACTAAAAATTAAATTAAATATTATAATGCGATGTATGTGGTAATAAAGTTTTAAGATACAAATGCCTTTAAAACCCACCTCACAAACTTTGGATGCAGTTGGACAATTATTAATACCTCAGAGTCAGGCACTATGAAATCAGATATTTTCAAAGAATTTCCCTATGTCACCTCTCATAAAATCAAAATTCACATTTTGGTAAGGAAAAATTCCTCAATTTTAGCTCTAGGTTTATTGGCTTTAAATCGATGTATTAAGATAAAAAATTAAATGTATATATATGTATATATATGTATATATGTATATATATATACACATATATGTATATTAATATATATATACATACATATATATATAGAATATATATATATATATATATACACTGGGGATCAAAATTAGAGAACAACTCATAAAAAATGGAATAATTCTGAAATAATATCATCTTCACTGTTCCACAGTTAAATGACATTTTATTGTGTCTATATCATTGTACTACAAAACTTTTTTTCACAAAATGACTAAAGGTATTTCGCAAAAAAATATTTTTAGAAAATGCACTTATCAAAATTAGAGATCACAAGTGATCAAAATTAGAGAACAAAAAAAAATCTGAAGGTTACAACAGTCAGCAATTAATAAGAAGTATACAGGCCTCTGCTGTGAATGACTTCAGCACATCTGCAGCCACAGGATAGCACTAGTCTCTCACACTGCTCTGGTGTGATTTTTGTCCATTCTTCTTCCAATCTCCTCCACAGTTCGGTGATTGTAGTGGGTTTCTTGGCCATAACTTTGTCACCTCGGATTTTCCAGAGGTTCTCTATTGGATTGAGATCAGGACTCTGGGCAGGCCATGCCATTAATTCAATGTTTTGACCTTCAAGGAAATTCTTTACCCATTTTGCTTTCGTTGTTCTCTAATTTTGATCTCCAGTGTATATATATATATATATATAAACCCCTCAAAAAAAAGTTCTGCAACTCAAGTTTGAGGGGTTATAAAATTCTTATTGGTCCATCACCATATGTGAAAATGGTATCATATGAAAGCGGAATTATTCCTTGTTTCTTAACCAGAGGGGTTTATATATATATATATATATATATATATATATATATGTATATATATATACATATATATGACCTGTAACTGTTACATTTTTAAAACTTCCGTTTGATATAAGGAAGGTTAATAGTATGTGTTTTTATTACTTTACTCTGCTTTCTCCACTTAGATTAGGTTTGAGGATTTTTTTTGGCCACCCCTTGGGGTTGAGCAGTTAGTATTTAACATGTCAAGATGTGAATGGGAGTCATTGTCACTGTTGTATTGAGAAGACTGCTATGGTATCAATTAACAATTCATAGATTGGAGATATCAGTGTGGAGAAGGTTGTAGTCTAATGAAATATAACTCTTACATTATTTCAGTATTTTAATTGTCTTAAATGCTTCTTTGATTAAAACAATTATTCAAAATCCTCTATGTGTCACTTAGAAATAAATTAAGTGCCTCTGCTTGTCTTTCAGGGAAATTGGTGGTTGTAAGCTCATAGTGGGTACCAGACTGGCAAATGAGTTGGCAGAGTTCAGTGGAGACTTTTCTTCTGAAGGACTATATTTCTGGAAGACAGCCTTCTCAGCCATGACACATCCTCAAACTACGGGGTTTGAAGGCTCAAAACCAATCAAAGATCAGGCCAAGCCCATATTAATTTCAGCAAATGATAACAAGATCATCCTTTTGCCATGCAAGAACCCTCCAAACCAAGATGTAGTGCGGCTCTGGTTAGAAGCTAAGAAACAATATGAGGGTCTACAAAAAAGGCAGGAAGAAAATGAATTCCAAGAAAACAAAAGGGATGATCCAGATGATGTAGAGAAAAATGGAAATAAATCAGGCACACTTACCGGTTCCCCTTTTTTGCCCGTGAAGGTTCGGTTATCTGGTAATGTTTCTACAACCGAAGTTCAACACCAGGAGAACTGTTACAACTTTAATTTATTCCCATCTACAGCCCTGGCGCCGTGTCAGGGTTTAGACAAAATAGATGTGGATTGTAAACATGAGAAAGAAGAGGAAGATGATGAAGATAAATTCACCTCACCTCTGCCTCCCTGGCAGGAGAGCTGTCAGCAGAGTCCTTCCACTCCACAATCACTAAATTGTAATAAGCAAACTGAAAACTCTTCAGGACTATTATCACCAAATCCTTCTAGTTGTTTTGACAGATTAGGCAATTACTTCAGTCCTCTAACGCCCCGCATTGGCGCAAAGGACGAGGACGGCACTAGTCCATGTCTCCTACATAGTACTCCCTCTCTGAATCAGAGAACCGACAAACTCAAGCCAGAGTGCAGCACACCAATAATTGCTGGTAAGAAATCCTAGCCCTCAACTGACTCATAAACACAGCAACAGCTTTGTTTTGTCAGATGAATAATATCATTATCCTGTTTTGTTTACACTGCAGAGATTCCTGCCACTCAGAGACTTCAGCAGCGCAGGAGACGGTGTACAGGCCCAATGAGGAGGGTTTTGCTGACTACACAAATGCAGGTCAGAGCCAAATAGACCTTTTTTGATCAGTCCAACTAAGTCATATTAAGCATGTGGCATTGGTATAATGTCCATACTGATGTTAATCAGAATAGACAAATTTTGTACACCATAGAATTTTTTTTTAGGCTGCACACCCTCTTCCCCATCCTATCTGGGTTGAGGCAACCCCAATTCTTTACACGTTTTGGGAAATTATTTCCCAAAGGATACCAGGTCAGAGCCAAATAGACCTTTTTTGATCAGTCCAACCAAGTCATATTAAGCATGTGGCATTGGTATAATGTCCATACTGATGTTAATCAGAATAGACAAATTTTGTACACCATAGAATTTTTTTTTAGGCTGCACACCCTCTTCCCCATCCTATCTGGGTTGAGGCAACCCCAATTCTTTACACGTTTTGGGAAATTATTTCCCAAAGGATACTTCAATGGATTACTAAATTTCTGTCTGTCTGTTATCCATCTTTTTGTCTGTCCATCTGTCTGTCTATCCATCCACCCATCCCTAAAAAACGCCAACCTTTATCACATGCTGTCCCTGGTGCCACTTAGGATGGAAAGCACCAGACTTTGAGAATCCCTCATGCAATATTTTATTTTTCAGAAAGTTGTGTGTAATATTTTAAGTCAAACACTTATCTTGTATATGTTATATATAATTAAAATACATCAGCAAAAAATGAATTGTAATAAAAAACATCTCTACCAAAAATACACACTACTTTTTACTTAATACACACTACTTAAAACATAAAAAAAACTCAGAGAAAAATCTCGGGGTTACTCTTTCTTAGTAGCATATGAAATTTAAGTTAAGTGCTCTACACAGTGTTAAGGCAAACAGCAGATCTACTCAGCCCCTGTGCATATGGTGTCCTGTTTGTGAATGTTTTAGTAACATTTTTCTGTTTTTCATAGAATCAGTTTGTTGCTGTCAATGTGCCAAAGAAGGAGAATTCTCAAATTGAAGGCCCCAGCATTACCAACTCCTATGGCTTCAAACTAAGCTTTCACAACCTGCAGGAAGCCAAAGCTTTACATGAGGTGGTCTCTAACTACAATTATATGAAATATAATTCACAAACCACATTGACCTTCAATTTTTGTTTTTGATGAACTACCACCTATAGATGTTTAAATAACAGAGAGAGGAAGAATCAATTTCCATTTTTATGAACATATGACCTCAAAAAAGGTCATCATGTCTGATGGTTAAATAAATCGTTTTCTTTCTTCTTTAGGTCCAGCATCTAACACTCATGGCCATGGAGCTACATGCAAGGAGTCGCCATGACCTGGAAGCAGACCCTGAGTTTGATCCAATATGTGCCTTATTTTACTGCCTCAGTACTGACACTGCTTTACCAGGACAAGACAGTACTATCATAACTGGTGCCATTGTAATGGACAAAGATCTTCAGAGCAGTCCCCAGGGTAAAGTTGAAGCTCGCAGTACATGCCCTTGTGTTACAAGAAACATGTGATCTATGCCTGTTTACAAAGCATGGTTCTTGAATATCATGACTACCTTTACAGGTAAGAAATCAACCGTGCCCCTGCTGGTCAGATCAGGCATCTCTGGGCTGCAGCTGAATTACGCCACTGATGAGAAGATGCTGTTTCAGCAACTGATCTGTGTCGTTAGAAGGTACATGTTTTCGGTATCTTCAGTTAATGTAATGCCTTTTCTATTTTTTATATGGGACAGAGGTGGTATGGAGTTTATGGAAGCAGACTTGGGTCCGGAGGGTTCCAAGTTTGAATCCACTCACTTGTTAGGCACTCAAAGCTGCCTACTGTTCACTTTGGTGATGAGTTAAGTGCAGAGGTCACTTTTTGTTGTGTGCAGCTTATGTGTCACAATGTCACAATAACAACGAGTTGGCTTTCCTTTCTTCCTACCATGTTAATTTTACAATGACCGCCGTTAGAGGGCGCTCTACTGTTCCTATTTCTTTACCACTGAAGATTTTCTTCTGAGAAAATTCTAAACCAAATGGAGGGAAAAAACCTTATTAGGCATATTAATCAAATGTTTTGTTATTAGATCATGACTTGTTTCTGTTGCACTCTTTATTTTCAATGTTGACAATAAAAGCTAACACAGCAAAACACACCAACATGCTGTCACAGTGTATGCCATAGTTTCAGTTGGTGCAAGAAAGGTACAGGGGACCTTATGTAGATTTAATTGTTAACCTAATTATTAGATTGTAGGTATCAGTTTTGTTTGATATCTTTATAAGTGATTTGCATGCTAACATTTTGGTGTTCCCTTAGATTTGATCCTGATATCCTCCTGGGTTATGAGGTGCAAATGCATTCCTGGGGCTACCTGCTGCAGCGGGCTAAAGCTGTCGGAGTAGACCTGTGTCAGCAGCTCTCACGTATAACAGGTAGAGAAGACTTTCAGCAAAGCTGGAACAAGAGTTGGAAAATGTATAAATTCTATAATTACTCTCTAAATAAATGTACAGTGGGTAAAAAAAGTCTAAACACGCCTGCTCAAAGCCAGGTTTATGTGGTGTTAAAAAAATGTTAAATACACATGAATAAATCATTTCATAATTTTTTCCACTTTTAACGTGACCCATAACAATTGCAATTGAAAAACAAACTGAAATCTTTACAAAGAAATAAAAAGGAATCTGGACTCTGGCTGGGCCATTCCAAAACCTTAATCTTATCCTGGTGAGATATTCTTAGTTGATTTTGATGTGTGTTTTGGATTGTTGTCATGTTGAAAGATAAAATTCCTCTTCATCTTCAGTTTTCTGCCAGAAGTCAAATGTTTTTGTGCCAACACTCACTGGTATTTTAAGCTGTTCATAGTTCCCTCCACCCTGACTAAGACCCCTGTTCTAACTGAAGAAAAACAGCCACAAAGCATGATGCTGCCACCACCGTGCTTCACTGTAGATATGGTGGTCTTTGGTGATGAATAGTTTTGTTTTTGCGCCAAACATACCTTTTAGCATTATACTTAGCTATAAAGTTCCACTTCTGTGTCATCGGACCACAACTGATTTTCCAAATGCATTTGAGAGATTTCAGATGTCTTTCTACAAAATGTAGCCTGGCTTAGATGTTTTTCTTTGGGAGATGAGGCCTCCATCTTGCCCCCCTTTCTCACAGCCCAGACATATGGAAGAGACGGGAGATTGTTGTTGCATGTACATCACAGCCAGTAGTTGTGAGATATTCCTTTAGCTTCTTCAATGTTGATGTTGACCTCTTCATTGCCTTCCTGACCAGTTTTCTCCTTGTCTTTTCATCTACTTTGGACGGCCATCCTGTTCTTGGTAAGGTCGCTGTTGTGCCATGTTTTCTCCACTTCTTGATGACTGTCTTCACTGTGTTCCATGGTTGATTTAACTTCTTCAAAATTGTTTTGTACCCTTCTCCTGACTGATACCTTTGAGTAATGAGATCCCTCTGATGCTTTGAAAGTCGATGGACCATGGATTCTGCTAGAAGATGTGGCTACAAAAATGTGGTGAAATTCTACTAGAACAGCTGATTTTTATTTGGGGTTTGTCAGAGGGACTTAACATGGTGACCAGTGTGTGCTCACTCCATTTAACATGAGTTTGCATGTAATTGGTTGAATCCAAACCCAGCCATGGTCCCAGTTATACGGGGGTGTGCATATTTATGCAATATGGTTATTTGAAGTTTTTATTTTTCCCTGGTAAACATTTCAGTTTGTTTTTCAATTGCCTGTGGGTCACATTAACAGTGGAGAAAGTTATGAAATCATGTTTGTGTCTTGTTCTTACACCACAAATACCTGGCTTTTCACAGGGGTATATCCACCTTAGGTCAAGCTTAAATGGCGAATCAGAAACTACAATAACATTGTTCTGCTTTTGTTTGTGTTCACAGATGACACCAAAGACAACCACTATACTGCAGACAGGGACGAGTACGGAGCTGATACCATGACTGAAATCAACATTGTTGGTCGCATTACCCTCAATCTCTGGAGGGTGATGAAGACTGAGGTAGGTTCCCAGGCATGACCTCAAGATTCAAAGTGTTTATTGTCATGTGCACAGTAAGGAAAGCAGGTTTCCCTATACAGTGAAAAGCTTACTTTGCTCTCTACACTGAATGCCAGAAGTAAGGATAAATATATATATATATATATAAAAAAAAAGGTGATCAACAAATGAAAAATGAAATCAAGAAATAAAATAAAAGAATAACATAACATAACAAAGTATATGCATCAAGTCAGCGGTATATACATGTGCAAATGTAGCAACCTGCAGCTTTTGATTTTCTCAGGGTAGATTTAAATACACAAATTTATCTGCTGCAATCTGTGAATTTGACTTTGCATTTTTGGCTGTTGTTGGCAATTTGTATGTCCAACATTTTCTGCTGAGGCAATAGACATTACATTATGAGGTATTACAGGAATAATGTAGTATAAAGTAATATTTATTCTCTTATCCTTATTCTGCAAATGAAATAAATTAATATAACAAGGGAAATAAAAAAATATATAAATAGATGAAAACCTTTTATTTGCAGCAATGTTTATTTGCAGGTGGTAGTTTATTTGCAGGTGGTAGTAAGTATCTTACCATCTCCTATTAATGCATTTCCACTGTTTTGGTGGTTATACCACAAGGTTGCTAAATTGCTAAATGTATTGTATACTGTACAGGTGAGTTACTTAGTCGCTTACCTAAGCTAACTCGTTGTCACTTGCATTGTGATTAAAGTTCTGCCAACCATATTTAGTTCTAACTTTCACCCATAAATGGCACTGAAAAGGCTTAAAGCTCATTTTGCACTTTAGCTTTTATACCTGACTTTCTCATATGTCATTTACCTCAGTTAACTCCAACGCTCTATCTTTTGGCTCGAAACCCAGTCTCAGTATAGAATTTAAGAACCAATTTTGGCTCCCAAGTCAAAAGGCCAACACCTGATCTATAACTTAAGAACTGTAGAAGAGTCTGGCTGATTGGCTTTTTTTTTGTTTGTTTGTTTGAAGTCTTTTCCATTAATTCAATACATAGCTGAGTAACAGAAAGAACTGCTTTGAAATAAATGCATCAACCTGCTGGTATTTTTCTCTTTTCTTTCCTTTTATAGAATACACAATTTAGATATTTAAGAACGATATTTCAACATTGATACTAAATAATGACATTTCATTTGTTATTATTTATCTATTGTTTTACTCCAGGTTACACTCAACAACTATACTTTTGAGAATGTAGCTTTTCATGTGCTGCACCAGCGTTTTCCCCTCTATTCGCCTCGCACTCTGTCTGATTGGTTTGACCACAACACAGACCTTTACAGGTAGGTCACAAATATATTTACACAAATGTGTAGTAAGCACTTATTTTCAACATTATTTTGAGGATAAATATATGATTCTTTTTAGGAAATAAATCCTGATGATTCACATAAGACTGGCGATGGAGTTTAGTTTCATCCAGCCATCTTCATTTGCACACCTGATACCAAAGTTGAATTATTTTTATAATTAATGATAAACACATGTTTAGTTGTTTAAAAAAAGGAGTAAAACAAAAAAAGTATCCTCAAACTCCAAAATATAGCTTTCAAGATACTTGGTGGCTGAGACTAAGATTGAAAAGAATATTTCCATTGTCTTAGCAGGTGTTCTCAGACTCAGAAAACTTTTATTTATGTTTTATTTATCTTTTTGATTGTGTACTCTTATAGCCAGCTACAGCTATTCTAGGCATTTTTAAGGGCACTCTGTGTTTAATACATTCCAATAAAACAAAAAAATATATATTTTTTGTCTTATTCTAATATAAAACATACTATAAATCACATTTTTGCTGTATATATAGGTACCTCTTATTTATAAAAATACATACGGTAATTTCACGTTTGTCTCACTGCCTCCAGAGGGCACTCTAGGCTTGTATCTGCTACTACTGTACCATTAAAAATTGACTTGTTTTTTATTCTTACACAAATAGTAGGCACTTATAGTCTGGAAAATAGGGTATATTAAGTCATTCAATGGTTGAGCTATAACTTTACATTACAATTCACTTGGCAGGCACATTTAGTTGAGTCGATGGAATTTATATGCACTTTGTGTCTGCAGGTGGAAGATGGTCGACCACTATATGAGTCGAGTGTGTGGCATCATGCAGCTTTTGCAGCAGCAGGACATCATCGGTAGAACAAGCGAGCTGGCCAGACTGTTTGGTATTCAATTCCTCCATGTACTGACTCGAGGATCCCAGGTACACACACACCCTCCAGGGTTTTTCACATCTTGTTAATGGAGTTACTGAAGACAAAAATAACGTATATGTATATATATATAAGTTTTACCTAATCAGCCATCATGGCAGTGGTTAATTTTTTTTTATTATCAGGACATTAAATGGCACAGTTTGGTTACTATAGTGACATTTATTGCCTTCATGTAAGCTTCGATGTCAGTAAAGGGGTGTTTCAGAACGACACTTAACAAAATGACAGGTATTAGAAGAAATTTGAAGCGTCATTGGAATAATTGAAAATGTATTGTTTGTCTTTTACTTATTAATCTGCAGTACCGAGTTGAGTCTATGATGCTACGCGTTGCCAAGCCACTGAACTACATTCCTGTGACTCCTAGTATTCAACAACGTGCCCAACAGAGGGCACCGCAATGTATCCCACTGGTCATGGAGCCTGAATCACGCTTCTACAGTAATTCAGTGATCGTACTGGATTTCCAGTCCCTCTATCCTTCCATTGTTATTGCATACAACTACTGCTACTCCACTTGCCTGGGCCACGTGGAAAGCCTTGGAACGTAAGTCCCACACTACAGGCCCCAGTCTTATAAAATGACTTTAAAGATATACTACAATAGTCCCCCATTGTAGTTTTGTAAAATGAACATATTTGGTCGAGAAGTGCATAAGATTAGTGAAGTATATGTATGAGAATAGTAGATTGACAGATGAGGTCAGACAAGAGTCTCCATGGACGATGTTTGCAGATAACATCGTGATCGCTAGAGGTGGGAGTTCCCACTAGAGCATCATTCTCAAAGTGCGGGGCGGGCCCCCCTGGCGGGGCGCGGTGCGATGCTGAGGGGGGCGCGTGTGCCCCTGGGGAACATGCTTTTTTTCCGCCGTACTACAATAAAGTGTAATTGCACATCCTTGTAAGTTGAACTAGAGCTCTTTCTTTTGTTTTCTTTATGTTAACAAGGATTTGATTATAGACAAATGCTGTTCTTTATCGTTGCGGCGAAGAGTGGGTGGTGGGGTGAAGGGGGCACGAATTGTTTCCTTCTTGCTAGGGGGGGTGTGACAGAAAAAGATTGAGAAGCACTGCACTAGAGAGAAGAGAAATAAAGGTTAGTGGTATTAAGATAGAGTACATGAGTGTGTCATGATAGAGTACATCACTGTGTCACAGTGGATGGGTGATGTTACATGGGGGTGGAGAAGGTGCAAGAGTTTGGGTACTGAGGATCAACTGTTCAGACTTTTCAACAGCAGATGCATGCAATGCAGGCCTCCAGCAGCATGAAAGACCCTTCCCACCCACCCAGCCAACTCTGTTCGTCAGCCTCTCCTCAGGCAGGAAGCTGCGTAGTATCAAAATCAGGACCACCAGACTGAGGAACAGTTTCTTCCCCGAAGCTGTCAGACTTTTTTTATTCAGGTGGACCTGTAATGCTCTCGTTGCATTCCCCCCCCCCCTGTGAAAAAAAGAGTATCAGTTAGGGTTAGGGGAAAAGTATACAGCACAGTTTTGAGACCAGCCATTATGAGACAAAACCAAAACCCAGAAGATAGGAGGAGCTGGAGGTAGTGGAGGGACAGTGGCTACATTGGTAGAAAAATAATTCTAGAGATGGAGCTTCCATGTAGGAGATAAAGAAGAAGATTAAAGAGGAGATTGATGGAGGTAGAGTACAGGATGGAGAGAACAGGGTGAAATGGAAAACGTTGATTCATTGTGGCAACCCCTAAAAAGTTGTAACTGGGCTGAACTAGGACACAGTGGAAAAAAAAGTATTTCATTTTTACTAATGTATATTATTTAAAGAGAACTCAGTCACACACACTAATTGTCTTCATTATGTAAAACAATAAGTCATTCAGACTTGTTTAACTGAATAAAGTCTAAAAGAAACCTATATCATATGTAGAGGTTGTGCTTTATCAAGCAATTTAACAACAGTAAGGTTTAAAATTTTGCTTTTTATGCATACACCTGTTTTCCCAGGTCTGATGAGTTCAAATTTGGCTGTACCTCTCTGAGGGTTTCACCTGAACTCCTCCACCAGCTCCACAACGACGTCACAGTTTCACCCAATGGCATTGTTTTTGTCAAGGTAAATGTGCACCTTTTGACTGAGCATATACCCACCTGGTCATGTCATGTTGTAAGAAATGTCAAATGTCAAGAAATGTATACTTGTCTTGGTTTATCATTTTAGTGATGTGTTGGAAGATGAAGTTGCAGACATTTGACCAATGATTCTCTATGTTTAGGCTGCAGTGCGTAAAGGTGTCCTGCCCAGTATGCTGGAGGAAATACTTAACACTCGCATCATGGTAAAGCAGTCTATGAAAAACTACAAGCAGGACAAAGCCTTGACCAAGCTGCTGCATGCCCGTCAACTCGGACTCAAGCTTATTGCCAATGTAACTTTTGGCTATACAGCAGCCAGTTATTCTGGCCGCATGCCCTGCGTGGAGGTGAGTTCGTTAGAGCTTGAAACCAGTAGGTAACAAAATATTGGTAATTCTTTAATTGTTTTGTTTCCAGGTAGGAGACAGCATTGTCCACAAAGCCAGAGAAACACTGGAAAGAGCCATAAAAATGGTCAACGACACAAGAAAATGGGGAGCTCGTGTTGTGTATGGTGACACAGACAGGTCAGCAAATTTAATATATCAACAAGTGAAACATACAGTGGAAAGAATTGTAAGACAGGTTCAAGTTTACCAACTGTGACAAAGACGTGTTGTGTTGAGTCGCTGTGACTGTTTGCACTACGATAATGTGAATCTCAGATGTGTTCAAATACACATTTCTGAGTATTTGTGATGATATCATACTTAAATTAATCTGTTAATATTAATTAGAAAATGTATAATAATAATATAAGAGTTTACTATATCTGCAGCAAGAATGTAATGTTCTGTTGTCATTACTCATTTCATTTGTCCCTCTGTTTCTTCTCACACTCATTTTAAATCGGTGTGGCTATCCTTTTGGGTATTCCAGGCACAAATTCCTGGATTGTGTAACGAAATTATCTAACTAAATGGAAAATGATTGGCTAAGGCAACTGTCAAACTGAAATACCGCCCCCATTGACTCAACCTGTTCGGCCCTTTGTTACAGCCACAGAAGGCCCTGCAAGTGTGACACTTTTTTACTCACATAGCATAAAAAGGAAATTGTGATTTGTCCATTTCTTTTTCCATTATCAACCCATTTTTTGCAAGGAATATTAGTCCAGGTTTATTAAAACGACATTAATAACTCATTGAATAAAAATATTAAAAAAAATATACACTGAATATTCTGAAGTCCCCAAGGGTTCCCCTCAGCTGTATACTAAATAAAAACCACATTACTGGATGAATTAACTTATGGTACAGGACTTGAAAACACTTGATTAAATACAAACCATGATCACAAAGGAGAGTTACAACAGTTAGAAATACCCAGTTCTGCATAATGTACCTTTAGGAGCAATTTTGTGTTTTTACTATGTTTTACTTATTTTAGTAGAAGAAAAGGTCCTATAAAAATGCAGTTCATCAAGATCCCCTCTTGTGTGTTCTTTAGCATGTTTGTTTTGCTGAAGGGAGCCACCAAAGAACAAGCATTTAAGATTGGCCACGAGATCGCTGAGGCAGTTACTGCAACCAATCCCAAACCTGTCAAACTCAAGTTTGAAAAGGTACCGTACCTCTCGTATGCAAGAACAAAACAAATGTTAGCATTAGCAAAAGTTTAACATTAGCCTGTGAAGATTCTCATTGTTGTTTAGCATCAGCCTTCACCCATGCTAAAATGACAACATGTTTTCTTTGTACAATCTGTATCTTGCAGTTTATTGCGAAGATCATTTAAAAAAACCTTTGTAATTTCTAGAGTATAAGTCTCACTAGCCTAAAGAGGGAAAATTGCTACTTACAGGAGTAGTAAACAAAAAGATAACAATGAAATTATATATTATATAAGCCACAAAGTGTAACATGCGACATGTAACCCAGAAAAAAATGTTTTCTTATATCTACATCTTGAGTGACCTTTTCAACTGGTAATTAAGCTGTTCAGAGTGAGGCAATGTGGACACAAGCATTTTTACTAATTTTCTTTGTTCTTTCTTTGTTTGTGTGTATCGCATATCCCAGCTCTACCTGCCCTGCGTGCTCCAGACAAAGAAGCGTTATGTTGGCTACATGTATGAAAGCCTGGATCAGAAGGAAGCAGTGTTTGACGCTAAAGGGATTGAGACAGTGCGGCGTGACACTTGCCCAGCTGTTTCCAAGGTAAACCAGGCCTACCGGGCAAACCAGGGCTACCGTAACTTTGGACCAGACAACTACAGGACAGCCAGGATTTACAGCAATTTAATACATTAATTATTTTTATAGATGTACATTATTATTATTATTTTATATTGAGCAAAACTAGCCACTAGGGAGTACAAGCCACTGTTTTTTTAGTGCCAGTCCCAAGCCTGGATAAATGGTGAGGATTGTGTCAGGAAGACAACAAAATTATTTCCACACCGGATCGGACGGGGCCCTGGGTTTACAGCAACCGCCAACAGTGCTGTTAACCTACACGGTACTGTTGGAATTTGGACTGTTGTTGGACAAGGACAAAGATGAAGAGGATTGGGCAATTGATTTGTACAATGACGGGGAAAAGTAGAGCGCTAGCTGACATGATGGAGAGAAGAGGAGTAGATATGTATGGTGTGTGCAGGAGACCAGGTGGAAGGGCAGCAGGGCTGGGAATATTGGGAGTATTATTTACCATTGATTAGATGGGAAGAGAAATGGAGTAGGGAAGATCATTGGGAAAGAGTATACTTGGAATGTAGTGGATTTGAAAGGAGTGTCAGACAGGATGATGTGTGTGAAGGTGGAAATAGAAGGAGTGATGGTGAATGTTGTCAGTGGCAGTCACAGGGCCAAACAAAAGGCATATGAGGAGTTGTATGAGAGGTTAGACATGAAGTAAGGAGAAAAGGAGTTATACAGATTGGCAAGGCAGAGAAATCAATCTGGGAAAGATGTGCAGCAGGTGGACAGGGATGGATATGTCTTGTGTGCTAGGAAGATGAAGGGAGTGCTTTTGAGGAGTTGCTGAATGAGGAAAATGATGGTGAGCGTAGGAATGAGAAACCAGATTTTTACAGGGAGAATGTAGATTAGATTAGAAAGGATTAAGTTAGAAAAGCCCCAAAGAGGATGAAGAGTGGAAAGACAGTCGATCCCAATGACATACCAGTGCAGGTATGGAAGTAGCGGTAAACTCTCTGACGCAACTGTTCAATAGAATTTGAGAGACAGACAGGATGCCTGATGAGTGGAGGAAAAGTGTTCTTGGGCCAATTTACAAGAAGGGTGATGTGGGGTTTTGTAACAATTACAGGGAGATAAAATTGATGAGCCATACAATAAAGATTTGGGAAAGAGTAGTTGAGGCTAGGTTGAGGGAAGAGGTAGAGTTTTGTGAACAACAGCATGGTTTTATGCTGAGAAAGAGTACCACAGATGCAATATTGAGGATGCCTTGAGGATGTTGATGGAGAAGTAAAGAGAGGGTCAGAGGGAGCTGCATTGTGTTTTTGTAGATTTAGAAAAAACCTATGACAGGGTGACAAGGGAGGAATGGTGGATTCGTATGAGGAAGTCAGGAGTGGCAGAGAATTATGTTAGATTGGTGCAGGATATGTATGACAACAGTACAACGGTGGTGAGGTGTGCTGTTGGACGCACAGAAGACTTTAAGGTGGACTGGGACTGCATCAAGCATCAACCCTGAACCCCTTTTTGTTTGTTTTAGTAATATACAGATTAACAGATGAGGTCACACTGGAGTCTCCGGGGATAATGATGTTTGCAGATGACATTGTGATCTGCAGTGAGAGTAGGCAACAACTCTAAGAGAACCTAGAGAGGTTGCGGGTTGCGTTAGAGAGAAGAGGAATGAAGGTCTGTCGTAGCAAGACATAGTATATGTGTGTAAATAAAAGGGAGAACAGTGAAGGTTACAAGGAGCAGAGGTGGTGAAAGTGCAGGAGTTCAGATACCCTAGAATCAACTGTTCAGAGCAGTGGAGACTGTGGGAGAGAGGTGAAGAATACAGAATAAATACAGTATAAATGGAGAAAGGTGTCAGGAGTGATTTGTGATGATGTGCCAGGTAAGGGAAAGGTTTACTGGATTGAGACGAGCCATGATGTATGGTTTAGAGACGCTAAGAATAGATAGAATACAGGAAGCGAGCTGGAATTGGCTGGATTGGAGTTAAAGATGCTGAGGTTCTCTTTAGGGGTGACTTTTGGATGGAAAGGATCAGGAATGAGGCGATTATGGAGACAACACAAATAGGAAGGATTGGAGAAAAAGCTATAGAATCTTGATTAAAATGGTTTGAACATGTTCAGAGGATGAACTGTAGGTAGGAGATGAAAATGAGGCCTAAGAGGAGATTTATGGATGCAGTGAGGAAGAGCATGGAGGTAGTTAGAGTAGAAGATACAGAGAATAGGGTAAGATGGAAATTGTATACTCGCTGTGGCAATCCCTGAGAAAAAAAAGGCACAAGCTTAAAGGAGAAAAAGAAGATTTTACATTTTGCAACATTGATTTGTCAGTAATCATCAGGATTGATAACTGTAATCATATTAAAAAGTGAGTTACTGTAATTGTAAAGCCTGATTTTGAAATAATAGCGTGCCGCAGGGTTTAGCTTTTGTTGGGGGGCACAATGATTCATTCTAAATTTGTGTATGATTCAATGACACTTCCAGGTTCTCGAGCGATCTATTAAGCTGCTGTTTGAGACACGTGACATCAGCCAGGTCAAACAGTTTGTACAGTGTCAGTGTGTGAAAGTGTTGGATGGCAGAGCCAGTATACAGGACCTGACTTTCGCCAAGGAGTACAGAGGGAGTGGCTCTTATCGCCCCGGTGCCTGCATTCCTGCACTGGAACTTACCAGGTGAGTGTAGTACACACGTGGACAAAATTGTTGGTACCCCTCAGTTAAAGAAGGGAAAACCCACAATTCTCACTGAAATCACTTGAAACTTACAAAAGTAACAATAAATATAAAATTTATTGAAAATTAAACAAAAGGTGTGTACCACACTGAACATGGACAACAGAAAGCGAAGGAGAGAATTGTCCCAGGACATACGAAAAAAAATTATAGACAAACATCTTAAAAGTAAAGGCTATAAGACCATCTCTAAACAGCTTGAAGTTCCTGTGACAACAGTGCCTCATATTATTCAGAAGTTCAAGACCCATGGGACAGTAGCCAACCTCCCTGGACGTGGCTGCAAGAGGAAAATTGATGACAAATTGATGAGACGGATCATTTCGAATTGTATCCAAAGAGCCCAGAACAACCTTCAATGAAATTAAAGGTGAACTCCAAGGCCAAGGTACATCAGAGTCAGATCGCACCATTCGTCATTGTTTGAGCCAAAGTGGACTTCATGGGAGACGACCAAGGAGGACACCACTGCTGAAAAAAATCATAAAAAAGCGAGACTGGAATTTGCAAAAATGCATGTTGACAAGCCACAAAGCTTCTGGGAGAATGTCCTTTGGACAGATGAGACCAAGCTGGAGCTTTTTGGTGAGACACATCAACTCTACGTTCATAGACTCAAAAACCAAGCATACGAAGAAAAGAACACTGTCCCTACAGTGAAACATGGAGGAGGCTCAGTAATGTTTTGGGGTTGCTTTGCTGCATCTGGCACAGGGTGTCTTGAATGTGTGCAAGGTAAAATGAAATCTGAAGACTATCAAGGCATTCTGGAGAGAAATGTGCTGTCTAGTGTAGGAAAGCTTGGTCTAAGTCGCAGGTCATGGGTCTTCCAATAGGACAATGATCCAAAACACACAGCCAAAAACACCCAAGAATGGCTGAAATAAAAGCGTTGGACTATTCTAAAGTGGCCTTCCATGACCCCAGATCTGAATCCCATTGAACATCTGTGGAAGGAGCTGAAACATGCCATTTGGAGAAGACACCCACCAAACCTGAGACAACTGGAGCAGTTTGCTCATGAGGAGTGGGCCAAAATACCTGTTGACAGCTGCAGAATGCTCATTGACAAATACAAAAATCATTTAATTGCAGAGATTGCCTCAAAAGGTTGTGCAACAAAATATTAAGGGAGCAGTGCGGGGGGGGCTTGGCGGTAGGGGGATTCGAACAGGGGGCCTTGCAGACCAAAGTCCTCTTGCTTAACCTCTAGGCCACCAACTGCCCATATATACTGTATTTATATGCCCATATAACTGCCCACATATATGTTCTGTGTATACATATATATATATGCATGTGTTTGTATGTGTTCATATATGTATATACTGTATGTGTATGTCAATATCAAGGATTTATGTATATCAAGATATGTATTACACATGTATCTCTCTATATATACTGTTTAAAGATACAGACATGCTATATACATGAATGGTATATATACTTTTTATATATTATAGTTGTCTGATCGGCCCACTGTTCACATAATTATGTAATATCTGAGATAACCATCAAATGTAGGAATTGTTACATTTTTTTTCCTCTGATAATGAAAACCTGATAATGCAATGACTATGCTGCAATTGCTTGCGCGCTTCTGAGACTTTCAACTGTAGTTTGGGGGGGAAAGCCTCTATATACCAGTATAGGTTGATACGCAAGTTGGAAAAAAAGTTAATATTAGACATCCAGAATATCTTTCTTTGATTTCAGGCAGATGATGGCGTATGACCGTCGCCTCGAGCCTCGCGTGGGCGAACGAGTTCCATATGTGATCGTGTACGGCACACCAGGGGTGCCCCTGATCCAACTTGTGCGTCGACCCATGGATGTTCTGCAGGACCCCAGTCTTCGACTTAATGCCACCTACTACATCACTAAGCAGATCCTGCCACCTCTAGCCCGCATGTTCCAGCTGATTGGAGTGGACGTTTTCAGCTGGTACAATGAACTGCCCAGGGTAAGAAGGAATGCCTCCATCATTTTCAAGTTTTTCTCCTGAAGCCTGTCCATACCTCTGATCTGTTTCATGGCCACAGCTAGTGATAAAGTGATATAAAAATGTTTATCATCTCTATCTACAGCTGACAGTTATAGTTTGATTTTATTAAGATTTTGAACAAGAAATTATTATAAATATTGCAGTTTTGATAAATTCTTATCCAGTGGGCTCGCCAACTGCAAAAAGGATTACATTATAGTACAGTTAGAGTTTGTCTTGGAGAATTACTTTTTCGATGATCAGTTCGTCCCTTGTTTCTGTCCAGATTCAAAAGGCTTCCTGCTCCTCAGTGATGAAAGGAGAGGATGCTGGGAGGAAGGGAACCATCTCTCAGTACTTCACTACACTGCACTGTCCCGTGTGTGACCAGCTGACCCAACTGGGCGTGTGCGCCAGTTGCCGCACTGAACCTCAAAGAGTTGCCGTCACACTGTATCAGCGAATAAGACAATGGGAAAGTCAACAAGAACAGCTGCTAAAGGTAGTATTCCTTTTTTTAAATAAAGATACCGGTAATAGAATAGATAGATTAGACTAATTCATTATGAGATACTTGCTTTTATTTCACCGATAGCTTCTAATTTTAGTCATTCTTACAAATGGTCGTTTTGTAAACCATCTTGGCTTTGTAAGATTGAGTCACTCTCTTGGCCCTTGTGCGGACAAAGTTTATTGTAACATTTAACGTATAAAACAAAAAGCAGAACAGTTGTTGTAACCACATTAATAGATAATAACCACTTTAGATATAAATTTCCAGATGTGAGAACTTATAACTTAAAGGAAAAAAAAAATTACATTTAGATATGTTAAACGTTGCATTGTTTTTGCACAAATAAAAAATAACAAATGAAAGATGAACAGCTACTGCGATTTTGTCCGATAATATTTTAAGTCATATAATGTATCAGGTAATCTTAGTGTTGTTGGTATAAATACCAAGCTGATACATATACAGTGCCTATCATAAGTATTCACCCCCTTTTAGTGCTTTCATAAATCAATCATGGTCAATACATTTTTTTTAAAAGCTTTTTCAACACAAAAAAATATTGGAAAAAAATCTTTAATGTCAAAGTGAAAACAGAATTCTACAAAGTAATGTCAATGAAATAATATAATATAATATAAAAATATATAAAGAAATATAATTTGCATAATTAACCACCCCCTTTTAAGTTAATTGTCTAATTCAATAGAGGTCTATCAAATTCTTGCCATTAGTCTCACAATTAGTGAAATGAAGATCACCTGAGTGGTGTGGGTGTGCTTCTAGTGATTGAGGTATAAAACACCTGTGTCCGAATGGTCCAGACTGGTGGATCAGTATTCTTGGCGACAATTACACCATGAAGACAGAAGAACACTCCAAGCAACTCACGGAAAGGTTGAACATTCCCCCGAGTTCAGTGAAATCCATTAAGAAATTATCAAGAAATGGAAGGAATATGGCTGTTGTGTGAATCTGCTTAGATCAGGTCGCCCTCGTACACTAAGTGACTGTGCAAGTAGGAGACTAGTGAGAGCAGCAACCAAGACCCCTACCACTAATCTGAAGGAGTTACAAGCTTCAAGCTGCTGAGATTGGAGAGAGAAAGCCACTGTTGAAGAAAAGTCATATTAGATCTCGACTACAGTTTTTCAAAAAGCATGTGGAAGACTCTATGGTCAAGTGGAAGAAGATTCTTTGGTCTGATGAGACCAAAATCAAGCTTTTTAGCCATCTGACAAGATGGCTAAGAAACCAAACAATGCACAATCCAAACAATGCACATCAGCAAAAACACACCATCCCCACTGTTAAGTATGGTGGTGGTATGTTTCTCAGCAGCTGGACCTGGAAGGCTTGTAAAGATAGAGGGCAGAATGAATGCTGCAAAATACACTTAAATCCTGGGGGACAACCTTATTTAAGATTGTCCCCCAAGACTGTACAGACCTCAGTCCTATGGGGAATTTGTGGCTGGACTTAAAAAGGGCTGTTCATGCCTGATACCCACGCAACCTGACAGAGCTTGAGCGGTTTTACAAGGAAAAAGGGAGAAAAAGACTTATCGAAACTTATTCACACAGACTCACTGCTGTGATTGCATCTAAAGGTGCATCTACAAAATACTGACTGGAAGGGGGTGATTAATTATGCAAACAATTATATTGCTTTATATATTTTTATTTCATTGACATTACTTTGAGGAAATCCTTCAGTCACAAACATCTGGACTATTATTTTATTTTGTGCTGAGTGGACTTACGATATTGGTTAAGGTTTGCTATTTTTTGGTCTTTGTTAATTAGTTTCTGTAAAATATTAAGTATGAATTTGAATGAAATTTGTTTGTGTTTTTGGGAAAAATTAGTTGTGGTGTTTATATAGGTACTGGTGCAACTTATATTCCGGACGTCAGGGTAGATGAAGTAGATCCTCACTGAGTTTTTCATTACATATACTAATTACAAAACAATTCTGATACATAGCATCAATTGTTTCTTTTTTCATTAAGGAAAGGAAAGGGAGGAAAGCAAACTCCTTGTCATTGTGATTCACACCTTTGCACACAACGAAATGTCACCTCTGTATTTAACCCATCCTCAAAGTGAACAGTGGGCAGCTTTGAGCGCCCAGGGAGCGCCCTAACTTGACGCTAGGGGGATTCGAACTGGAGGTCTTGCAGACCCAGGTGCGCTTCCTTAACCAGTAGGCCACCAACTGCTGTTGTGGTGTTTGCAGCAGACTGGTTGTACCTAAGTCAACAATCAGTCCAAACATTTTACACACGAGCCAGGTCAGGAGCAGTTAGATTCTTATGAACTAAGATAAATGACGTGTAAAAGCCATGAAATAAAGGCTAAATGCTTTTAGGCAGAAGGTTAATGATAATATAAATAATATAATTTGGAAAAGTTGGGCCGGACCGAAATAAAATTGCAAAACAGGCCACATATGTCCCTCGGACATAGTTAGCCAAATTCTGCACTTAATGGAGCTCAGAGTGCAGTTTAACATCCAATTACTGAGGATTTTTACACATTGAACTGTGTTAAATTGAACAAGACACATGCCTACTAACACATCTCCCTTACAAAAAGAAGGTCCTCGATTTGGCATTAATAGGCACCAGATCTGTTGTTACCACACAATTTCCCCAATATGGGATTGGCGAAGTTGTAATTATTGTTTATTTTATCGTCATCTTTTACAAACACTGGTTTTTACCTAACCCCAAATGCTGTTCTGTAGGTACCTACAGTAGGTACTGTCTTAATATTTCGTTTCTTAAATGTCTTAAGGATATGATGTGTAGCGGTTAGCTCCCCTGACATGGGTTGCGACCCAAAAGTGTGTCACAATTTTCCAGCAGAGAGCCATTACTGTACCTTATACTTTTAATCCTCCTCTGTCTCACTTTGCTTTGGATAAAAGTGACTGCTTAATGTAAATTATTTACCCGAATTGTAAACTGTCACTCAAATGTGAATCAGCATTTAGACATGTCACTGTCCTTATGTGTTTACAGATCTGTAGAAACTGCAGCCACAGCGTAGAGCGTCACATCTCTTGTGTGTCCCTCGACTGCCCTGTCCTCTACAAGCTGTCCCGAGTTAACAGACAGGTCTCCAAGACTCCCTACCTGCGACAACTGCTGGAGCAGTTCTGAGGGGCCTCAGTGCAGACATTGAGTTGCCAGCACCGTAGTAGCTTTCAAGAACCTTGTTCAAAGTTCTCAATGAGTCGCATGCATTTTCTACAACAAGCAGTTATGTAAATATGTTATGTACAGAAACTGAAGCTCAAGCATTAACAAATTTCAGTCCTGGAACTTATTGTACTTGAATTGACATTCGTTTGCAGTGATCTTGCCACACAAGATTGTGGAAACTAAGTTTATTTCATCTTTAGTTGCAATACTGTGTTCTGACCATTTGTGTCCCGTTATTTCATTGTGCATTTTGATTTTGTGTACATTTTTGATTCCCTGTGCAAAAAAATGGTTGGATTTGATCTCTAGATCTGAGATGGAACTGTGTACGTAAATGTAAAAACAAAATGTTATAAATGGAAAATAAAGACTTTTTTGTGTTAAAGTGAGTTGCCAGATAGTCAAAATGTGTGTTAGTTGTACCTGCTGATTTAATATATTAAGGATTTCAGTTTTACTGCAACAGAGGTGATTGAGGTTCATCAGGTGTTGGGAGCTTTTGCTCAGTTTCATGCATGTAAAAATATGCTCAGAGCCCAATATGCTTCTGGACTATTTAACAGAATTTTGTTTAATCAGTTTATTTTCTCCAGTGTGTGCTGCTGTGGTGAAGTTTTTATTCCTCGGTTCTGTGTTCAGTCTCTCTTCTCTCGTTCAGCAGGGAGCAGCATCTTGCATTTGGGGGAGGCTCCATTTACAGACGCAGTGCTTGAGAAAGAGGCTGCAGCTGTAAACATGGGTTCAATGACACCATGACTGCTATCAACTGCAGGGGGAGAGTTAACCAGAGCTGTGGTGTCCATTTCGATGAACTCAAAATCTGCATCATTCCACTGGTCCGGGTCGTCCTCGTTTAGCAGGGCCTGGCAAAACTCACTGTCGTCAACATACATTTGCTCTAGGATGTGTGGTTTCCTACTTTCGCCACCAGAGGTTGTGGCGAGTTTGTACATAACCGGAAAGATGATGACTGTGATTGTAGAGTTGACAAGCAACATGTACATCATTACGGGTTTATCGGGAAACTGGCCCAGCATGAAACCTACAAGAGTAGGCAGCAACATTTCACCAAGCGCGGCGCCAACCACGAAGACAGATGCCGTGTTGCCCGTCACTGTAGTGTACTGTTCTATCCAAGAAATGCCACTAGGGAAAGTGGTGGCAATGGAGGCTCCGTAAAGACAGGTGCAAACCCAAAGTACTACTTTCTCCCTGTTGAAGAGGCAGAGGAGTAGAGATGAGATGGTGCTGCCCACCAGGCTAAACAGGATCAGAGTCCCTGGGTACATGCACGTCGCAAAGAAGATGGCCATCCCCCGACACACAGCAAACGCCCCCCAGTAAAACGAATTTAAACCTGCTGCCTGCGCTTGTTCCATCTGTGCAAAGTCCTTGGCATAAGTGTATATGTACGAGCCGTACATTACCTCAGCGCCAACGTAAGCAAAGAAAAAGAAGGCAAACAGGACAACAAGGGCAGTATGGTGCCTAGCCAGCAGGGGTTTGCCCAATGTCGTTTGGGCTTTATTGGGTGAAGACCTACTGCAGGCAAAAAATATGAAGAATAAAAAAGTGATGGTGGTGAGAAATGATGCAATCACAATGTAGGCCCACATGGATCGAAGAGGGCTCTGGACATGGAGTAGGATCCTGTGAGCATCAGGGTCAATGGTGGCAGGAAAGCTGTAGTTGGTTGCAGCCATTCTAATGCTGGTATTCCCATCAGGCCCAAACAGCAGCTTTGCTATGATTGGGGACACAAAGGCTCCAGCTGCAAAACTGAAGTGCAGTGCCTGCATGTGGGGTCCAGCCTGTTTGCCCCATGTGTTCAGTATGAGCACGTTTCCACCTGAAAAGGAAAAAAAAAAAGTCACATATAAGTGGACAAATAGAACCATGACTGTCAACTCTTGGTATTGTATCTTCAGTACTGACCAAGACAATGTTTTCTTTTCCCCTATTAAACTGTTTTCTCCTACATAACAAACACATTTATGAGCATGTATTTAATTGAAAATAATGTCGATGTCTAATATTTCCATTTTCCAACTGTCATATAATTGTGTGGGAAAGTGTAATGACGTACAGTCTGGGGAGAGTTAATAACACTGTGAGGGAAGTTTCTCAGGGCTGAATAAATGTGCAATGTAATACTGGAGGGTTGGCTCACCTGTGTCCAGAACCCCCATTGACAGGCCAATGCTGGACATGAAAACCGTGAGAAGCAGAACCTGCTTGCAGAAAGGGATGGCAAACATTCCAAAAGCTGTGATGGCCATTGAACAACCTGTGGAGAGAAAGAGAACTGTCACATAAGTCCGTGGTAAAATAATTTTGCCTGCATCGGTATTGTATTAATATTTTTATCCTTATCACTGAATTCCATGTCTAAGGGAAGACAGTATTGTTTAGAATAAGTCCCACTGGCCATAAAAAACAGAATTATAAAAGAAAAATACATGAAAGTCACGTTATAGCATAAGTGCTACTTATGCTATAACGTGACTTTCATGTATTTCATTATATAATGTATATATATACATATATATATTTATACATATATAGATGATGATTGTCCTCAGAGAGTGCTTTATCTAATTCATAATTCCAAGCATTGTTCTTTCTCTCTTGTCCTTGCACACCCTTGTTTCTCCCCAGACACACTGTATTTCTTTTTTTGATGTTTATGTAGCGGGAAAAAATTTTATTAATTTAATGAAAGGTATAATTCTGGGGTTTGAACAATGGGTTTTTAGTTTTTTTAATACATGCAAATCAATTGGAATAAAATGCATTTGTAGACCAGCGTTACACAGTGTATGTATTATTGAAGTTGGCGGATTTTATTTATGTCATGGCACCTTATAAACTTGTTCTAAAATCTTGTACACATGATGGTACAACTAAAGGAGATAGGTACCCAGCAGCAGGTGTGGGTTCATGCACTCAAAGAGAATGCCTCCAAAAAGCGATCCTCCCAGGTATCCCAATGAGCGGCCTAAAAAGACGTAGGAGATGTTGCTGATGTTCTTTTTCACATTAAAAGCCAAATCCTCAAAGGTTGGCCCCAGTACTGAGATACTCATCCCCTGTAAAAACACAAGAGAATATTGACATGTTGTAAATGTGAGGTTACTGATCTCTTTAGTCTGTCAAAGGGTCAAAAAGTTAGCCCTAACTTATCTAGTTTTAGTGTATGTTTTTAGTTAGTGCCAAATGACTAAGACCGAGATACACCAATGGCTGTGTCCTCCAAACAGGGTGGATCTCAAGCACAATTGTCTTTCATCACTCACACCATATAAACTATGTACTTCCCACTAGCAGTTAGGACTGAAGAAGCCTCCCGGATGAGAGGTGAAATGTCTTTCCAGAGAAAATTCATGTTAAGTTACCCATATTGAACTTTTCCAGCAAGGATAAAAAACACACCCAATACAGAGGAAGTTTAGTGACACAAACATCTGATGGGCAAGATTTGCAACTATGGAAATTCTGTCCTCACTAGCTGGTCTCACTATTGCCGTTTTCACACTGGCACTTAATTCGGTATTCGCTGCGACGCGAGGCCAGTGTCGTTCCCCGCTTGCATTCACATTACAAACTAACGCGCATTGGCTTCTCAACTAATGCGCATTACCTAATCCACCTCGGGATCTACTGCATGCTCACTACTAAATACTCATTAGATTGTGCTAAGGTTTATTTATAGTTTTTGTTTTGTTGTATATATTTAAGTTTTGAACAAATGATTTTGCAAATAATAATTTAATGCTGTTAATTTATTCAATGTAAAAACATACAAACAAATAATACTATATGTATTGTGTATTACAGCCATCTTTTAGACCCATAAATATATTTACATAATATTTCATCATAATTGAGATGTTGTGAAATCCTAAGGATATTTAAGTTTTGTGCTACTACCAACATTGCTTTAAATTAATAAAAAATGTCACTATAAACAAGCTCTTTTGCATTTGCCTTGTCCAGTTTACCCAGATAAAAAAAAAAAATACCGGAATATTAAAGCTATACGATTTCAGACGTACATTTAACATCTTTCAATATATTTCTTGTCTGCTTTTAGAAGCAGTATCTATCATATAAATAACAGAAATAGTAAAAACTGTAGGAATTCAGAATAAAGGCTCAAGTCCCCAGAGTTAAAAAAAAATTACTTAGGTTGTGTAGGGACATTAACTTATACACTCACCGGCCATTTTATTAGGTACACCCTGCTAGTAACAGGTTGGACCCCCTTTTGCCTTCAGAACTGCCTCAATTCTTCATGCCATAGATTCAACAAGGTGCTGGAAGCATTTGGAGAGTTTGGTCCAAATTGACATAATGGCATTACACAGTTGCCGCACATCCCATTCCACCACATCCCAAAGATGCTCTATTGGATTGAGATCTGGTGACTGTGGAGGCCATTTGAGTACAGTGAACTCATTGTCATGTTCAAGAAACCAGTCTGAGATAATTCCAGCTTTATGACATGGCGCATTATCCTGCGGAAAGTAGGCATCAATGGATATTTTTTTCTTTTTCGGTCTATTCTCTATAAACCCTAGAAACCCTAGATCTGCAGTTTCTGAAATACTCAGACCAGCCGTTCTGGCACCAACAACCATGCCATGTTCAAAGTCACTCAAATCACCTTTCTTCCTCATACTGATGCTCGGTTTGAACTGCAGAAGATTGTCTTGACCATGTCTAGTATAGGCCTAAATGCACTGAGTTGCCCCCATGTGATTGGCTGATTAGAAATTAAGTGTTAACAAGCAGTTGGACAGGTGTACCTAATAAAGTGGCCTGTGAGTGTACAGTCATGGCCAAAAGTTTTGGCAGTGATGCAAATTTTATGTTTCACCAATTTCTTTGCTTGGGTTGTGTGAGGTTTTTCCCCCAACATGTTTTTATGGTATGCTGAAGAACAATTACACACATTTTACATGTTTTAGAGACTTTTATTGGCAAATACATCTATTTTTGGCTAAGAGTCAATATTTGCAGTGTTGATCCTTCTTCATAACTTCACCAATTCGCTTGGGCATGCTGGATATCAGATTCTAGACTACATCCTGACTGATTGTGCCCCATTCTTGCCTCATCATTGCTTGAAGTTGCTCAAAATATGTGGGCTTTTGCTTCTTCATCCATTTTCGAGGATGGACCACAGGCTCTCGATTGGATTGAGATCTGGGGAGCTTTCTGGCCATGGATCCAAAACATCACTGTTATGATCTTTGAGCCAGTTCGTGATCACTTTTGCCTTGTGACATGGTGCTCCATCATGCTGAAAAATGCACAAATCCTCACCAAAGTGCTCCTGGATCATTGGGAGGAGTTGCTCTTGGAGGGTGTTTTGATACCATTCTTTATTTATGGCAGTGTTTTTGGACAGGATTGTGAGTGAGCCCACTCCCTTGGATGAGAAGCAACCCCAAACATGGATGGTCTCGGGATGTTTCACTGTTGGCACAACACAGGACTCATGGTAACATTCACCTTTTCTTCTCCTGACAGCCGCCCTTCAAGATGTTCCAAAAAGTCGAAAGGGGGCTTCATTGGAGAAAATAACTTTGGACCAGTCTTCTGCTCACCACTCCTTATACCTCCTGCAGAATTTCATTCTGTCCTTGATGTTTTTCTTAGAGAGAAGTGGCTTCTTTGCTGCCCTTCTTGACACCAGGCCTTTTTTCAAAAGTCTTCGTCTCACTGTGCGTGCAGATGCAGTCACACTTGCATGCTGCCAATCTAGAGCAAGCTCTGCACTGGTGGCAACAGGATTCCATAACTGACTCCTGAAGAGAAGACCGTCCTGCCATTCGCTGGACACTCTGGGGCGTCCTGAAGCCTTCTTTGCTGCAGATGAACCTGTCTTTTTGAATTTTTTTATGATGCAGTAAATGTTTCTTTCAGGTGCAATATTCTTATCAGCAATTTCCTTGCTTGTGAGGCTATTTTGATGCAATGCAATGATTGCTGCATGGGTTTCTATGCTGACACAAGAAGATAATGATGCACAAGCACATCTCTTTTTTACTTTTTGACTTTTATAGCAATTAGTCTGCCCCGAAAATTTAAAGAAAATGTTAGTATGACTTCAACTGACTTGTGCTAACTCACACTTTATTCTGCCCTGATAATATGACACTGAAATGATGTTAGGCATCATTTTGTATCAGGACCAAATACAGTGAGAATGTTGGGTTTTTTGCTAAAGTCATTTTTTTGGCCCAAGAAGCTCTTTGCAATTCATTAAAGTGCTTGAGATTACTCTGCAATATAGTTTAGAAACAATGTGAATCACCAAACCACTAAACTGAAGCAACAAAATTTGAAAAACATAAAATTTGTGTCACTGCCACAACGCGTGTTTGACGCGTGCTGTGTATTAATTTAATGTCCAGAGTTATATAATTCGTATCAGATATGCCAATAGATTTATTGACAGCCAAAGCACAACAAAACATAAACTCTTTTTACTTAAAAACAATGAACTGACTTAGGAACACTTGACACGGTCCAAAACTGTCTCCTACTCAAAGCAACCTCACCTGTTTCAATCACTGCCTGGAATAAGTAAGTTCCCATGGCAACTAAAGGTGATTGACAGGTCACATAGCAACCACTTGAACTTGATATTTCCTGGCAAGGCCAGATGATTCATTAAATAAAAAATAAAATAGAACAAACAAAAATGCGTTTTGGCTCTAACAGGTTGCAAAATTAAGGCGTCGTCACAGCTGACCTAAATGGCATTTTGTTTAAGATAATAGGGTAAAACCGTTATATTTGCTGAGGATTCAACGTTTTAGGCTGTAACTTAAGTCCAATGGCAAACCTTGAAAATAAACTGAAACTGAGACAGAAGATACCTTTTTGGACAGGCAACATCACAAATCTAACAAACGTCTTCTTAGAAAACTGTACTTTAATCACACTGTTTAAGTTAATAAAAGCCACAAACATTGTCGGACTGTCCTCGTGTACAGACTGACGGCTGTCAGTGTTAAGGGAAAACCCTGTAAGCCATACAGAGGAGCGTATTAAACTGTGTTCACTCACCAAACCCAGAAAAGATGCACAGAGAGTCAAGGTGACCGCCCATCGACCACACGCTTCCTGTCCGCTCCTTCCTCCGCTGACCACCTCCACAAGCTTCTCGTAGCCTCCACCACCTTTGGCCGCTCTCAGTGCTGTCTTTGGCGTTTCCCCCATGTCCCTTTTCTTTACATAAAGGCTGTCTTTCTCGTCTTGTTCGTTGGTGTCGTCTTCCATGCTGGAAAAACGAACCCGTTTGTTTTTGGCACATCTGGCCGGAGCGATAGACATGTTGAGGAGGCTAACGCGAACTAACAGCGTTAACCTGTCAGCAATACTACACTTAAAGAGTACACATGCAAATCTACCGGCCCTCGGGACTCTCTACAATTGACAGACAATTCCACCTGCTGTGGCAGCGCCCCGTAATTCCTCCTCCATGTTTTCTTTTCACTTCCTCATCGTTTCTCAGAGGCAATTTCTACTTTAGTGACAAAACGCGACAAGACGTGACGAGCATGGAACACAAATTTTACTGAATTATTTAGTTTGTATTTTATTTATTTGTATAGGCGACCATTTTATTCAATATTGACATTTGCAGCTGTCATATTTACTTCCGTAAATACAATGTGATGTCACTTCCTTTTCCCGTCCCAATTGTACTGTTTTCGCTGACGTATTTCCTCCTTTACTTATTTTTTTACTGTTAGTAAATCGACTGGCCGTCTGTAGTGTTGCATGTCGCTAATTTACGAATCATCTTTACTGTAAGTCTGTTGTCTTGTCTCGCATGTTTGATTTGGCCAAAGTTTTACGCTGTATGCCCTTCCTGACGCAACCCTCACCATTTATCCAGGCTTGGGACCAGCAGTAAAAAAACACTGGTTTGTGCTCCCTAGTGGCTGGGTTATCTGTTCCTATAAGCCAACACAGTGACCTTTTCAACCTTTTTTGAACCGCGGCACAATTACAAAATCCTGGGGTACACCATCAACCAAAGTTACATTTTAACACAGTGCAAATAATACATGTAGTTAATAATATAGTTTCTTGTAATGTATTTATACTCACTTAGTGGGAAACCTGGGCCTGTTTCAATGAACACAAATTGGATATCCTGGAAGAATACTGCATAGTTTTTATCACAGTCACAGTTTCACATCCAGACAATACTAAGAGAATCTCCCAATTTAATTAACTGTAAAATGCCTCTTTAAAGGGAACACACACACATTAATATTGGCTGAGTGCACACACACACACACGCACACTCACATACCTACTAGATATGCTTTTGTCACCCAAAGACAAAAACAATGCACAGAAGGTTGATGATTTTTTATTTATTTTTTTTTTTGTGAGTCCAGTTGGGCATGAAACAAGAGAAATTAGAAAAAAGTCAGCTAAATGAATTCAGCTCCCAAAACAACCCATTGATTGATGGCTGAAGCAGAAGGTGTGTGTGATGGAGCTCAGAGGAGGGCAAAGGAGAATTGAGCAGGTGATGGTGGAAGTACCCAGACCCTTGTCACACCATGAAAAAACAATGTTCATTCTATCCAGGAGACCGAGTGTGTAATTACAGCAGACAGATAAAAAGATCCAGAAGCATCCACAGCTCACAGACGGAGACAAATGTGCTGCTGTTTGTCTGCTCACGAAAAAGTGTTTTGAAAACAGCATCAGAGCAAAACAGCCTCCGCTTTATTAGTTTGGGCCATTACATCGGCTATTAAGAGACAGTTAATGACTGGAAAATGGTAGTTTCATCTCGATGGTGGGTAGAGGGATCATTGAAGAAGGTTCTTCTTGGTGATGCTATATTGACCTGGTGGAGTCTCCTTGTTGTTAAGTCTCCTTCAGACAACAACCTCTATTCTAAAGGAATCAAATGGTTTGAGTCCTTTTAGTCTTCAGAAGAAGTCTTTGCCTCAAAAAACCCTGCCTATTGTGCTTCTCTGTTGGGAAAATCATGAGGACGTGACTTGTCCTCAACGTGAAACAGCGGAGCCCCGGTTTATACACCACCTGCATTGACTTTCACTATGAAGACTAAAATTTTCTCTTCAGAACATTGACTTGGACCTTAGAATCCTTTGCAATTTATTTAGACCAGATTTGATTTGATTATTAAAAAAAATATTATTAAGGTTATAAGACCTTGTACCAAAAAATAAGTAGTGTAGTGTACAGGGTTTTACCATGTACAGCGCCTTGAGACAACATCTGTTCTGATTTGGTGCTATACAAACTAAAGCTAAAGGGTATCAACATACCCTTCAATATTATCAGTGATGCCGATATTAAAGAGTAGATTAGCTCTCAACCACGTGGAGTCAGTCACAGTAGCACTTGGAGAGATAATGGTTGGAGATCCCTGATCTGGGCCCTTTTAGTGTTTTTTTGCTTTGACTTGCACAAAAACCTCCATAACAAATACTGATTCATCCAATCCACAATGTTCAATATGGTGCCAATAATTCATTTAAGACTTCATGCTACTCATGAGGACAAATATATATATATAAATAACCATGACTACACCATATCTACCAAAACACAAAAGTACATCAATATACAGTAATTCAAGGGCTGCAACTTCAGTTGTGTAATAAGAATATTCAGACTGGATTACTGATATGGGTAATAAAGATATTTTGTTCCTTAATGTCTGATGATCAGGGTCATTTATGATTCATTTACATTTATTTTTTACATGTCCATGTTTGAACTACACATACCTTAATATTTAGATTTTTTTTATTTTGTGACCATCTACACTGATCTTGACAAAGACTCACACTCACTGAACTGCATATGAGAGGTAAAAGCTTTCAACAACTCGTAAGAAATTGTTACAGTTAGCTAGTGCAAATGCTGACTCAGCAGCACAATCTTTTCTTTTGTCTTTAACATGCCTGTTTATATCAAATTGTACCTTATTTGACAGAATAATTTAAGGTTAGCCACAAATGGCTTTAATTTAAAATGCAGTTGTAGTTCATTAATTAATTTCCCTTTATTATGGTCGAAATAAACTCTTATGTTCTGGCTTCAGTCGTCTGGTTTGCCAAAAGGGAGGATGGCAGGGGACTTTTAAAAGTGAGACTCTCCACTACAATTGGGACGGGGCAGTGGTTATTGGACCTTCAGCAGTCCTTAACTTTGACTTAACTGCTTGTAAAATCGAATGAATGCAGACACACACTCATACACAAAACATTTAAGTACAATCACACTACATGTAACATTTAGATCCAATCATCACATTATCCCTATCTGCTACTTGTATTTAAACAGGCTGCCAACACAAGACCAACAGATCTGGTAATACAAAATCCAAAAACCTTCCTGAACCATGTTCATTTCCCTCAAGAGGAAATGGCGGGCAGGAGTTCAAGGTAAAAAAAAAAGTCATTGTGCTTGTACTGCACTGTGGCTAGATCTGGATGGAAAGTGCAATGACATATTTTTACATTTTGATATTCTCGAATGTACTGCCTACTGCAGATATGATAACATGGTAAAGTGTTACCTTCTTTAGGACAGTTGGTGGGCAGTTGGTAGCTTAGTGGTTAGGGGAGCGGACTTGGGTCCGTAAGGCCCCAGTTTGAATCCCCCTACTGCCAAGATACCACTGAGGTGCCCTGAGCATGGTATCGTCCCCACATACTGCTCCCCTGGCGCTCAAAAGCTGCCCACTGCTCACTTTGGTGATTGGTTAAATGCAGAGTCCAAATTTAATTGTACGCTGTGATGTGAATCACAACATCACAATGGCAAAAAAAAATATTTAATTTAATTTTAATTTTTAAATTTCACAAGAACTTGAGGAATGGGCACAACAATTGGCTCATCTGCGCGTATACGTTGAGCAAGAGTAACGGTATTGCATTTGGCCTTTCTTAGGCCCCGGACACTCTCAATTACAATCAGGAAGAATAAGGGGCCACTACTTCCTTGCTGCAGCAGACCGGTCCATTTTTACCAGACATCCAGTTCTGCTACTGTAGTAAAACACACTTCTCCGTCCCGGGGGATTTTATTGTATCTAAAGTTTCTGACCATGGCAGGTCTAACACATTTCTCATTTGCTCTCACCAAAAAAATCACGAATGCTGATACAGGCATGTTCTTCTGATACAGTCGCAATACACAACATTATTTGTCAGACGTTAATTTATTATTGTCTTGGGGATGAGTGCGAATACAAGAAAAAAAAATCTACACAGAACATTTACTGACACAAACAGACAAAAAAACATATAACAATAAAGACCTATTTACATCCACCCCAGCAGCCATGCCCCTGAAACACTAATCCAACCTCACACAAAAACAACCCCAGAAATACCGAAATATTACAGCTCTCAATTGGTTTGAGACACAAATGACCAACATTTAAAATAATGTGGACAAATCTCCAAACCACCTTGCAATTGCTACATATGTACATGAATGAAATATAAACATGACAAAACAAGAAAAAATATATTTAGCATGCAGTGCTCTGAATAAAGTTCTCCAGCTACAATAACACTTTTCACATGTATTTTTGTCTACATCGCAGAGTGTTTGTAGTCATTGTCTTTTCCTTTAACTTGTCCCTTATTTAAGTGTTGCCACAGCAAACAAATCATTTTCCATCTCCTCCTGTTCTCTGCAACTTCTACTCCCACTAATGCCATGTCCTTCCTCACTGCATCCATCAATCTTCTCTTTGTCCTTCCTATTTGTCTCTCACCTGGTAGATTAATATGTAGCATAATTCTTCTGCCAATGTATCCACTCCTCTGAACATTTCCAAACCATCTCAATCTGGCTTCACTATCCTTTTCCCAAAGCCTTCCTTCTGTGTTGTCCCTTCAATGAACTTTCCTGATCCTTTTCATCATTGTCACTCCTTAAGAGAATTTCAATATCCTTAACTCTGCCACCTCCAATTCTGCCTCCTGTCTTCTACCTATTAGTGGTCTCTAATCCATGCTAGTCTAACTGTCCTGTAAACATTTTCCTATACCTTAGCTGACACCCTATGACATATCACCTTATGTACTCTATTCTTCACCTTTTATCTACTGTCTCCACTGCTCTGTACTTACAAAATTGCCACTTTCAACATCTATGCTTCTTGCAACGTCACATTTCCAGTAAATATAACTAATGTTTAGATAGATTAAGATGATCCTCCGTAACATGCAGAGCCACAAAGCCCATTATAATAATATGGAAAAAAACTGTTGTACACCATTTTTTAATTGGTTATTCTTATTATTTGGTATATAGTTTTTTCACTTCATTACCATGCTAATGTTTCTAGGAGGATAAGAGAATTTTTTTTTTGGTTCCAGTGTCCCACAACCTCTGTGACATCATGAATACAGCACTTAGCTGCTGCCCCTGGTCAAGGTCACTTCTGCAACCCTGATGACAGTGCATTTCTGTGAAACAAAAAACAAACAAAAATAGTTATACGCATTTAGTGGCTACTACCATATAGGTGTGAATGGTGCAACTTGCAAAAACCAAAGTGCAGTTGTGTCGAATTTTACCTCAACTGATACCTTCAGTCAACAGAGCATGCTACACTTGAGGAGACTGCTCTATAAAACTGCATCTGGTGATAGAATCATGAAATTAGGAGGCAAAGGGCCCAAAGATGGAGTCAGGCATTCGACAACCCCCAATAAGGCGTTATATGGATGACCTTACCGTGACTACCACAACCCATGTGGAAGCAAAATGGGTGCTAACAATTCAGGACCAAATGGCAACATGGGCCAGACTGAAGTTCAAGCCAAAGAAATCTTGCAGCATGGTGAGGATGGAAAAGTTAACCAGCAAGTTCAGGCTGTGTGTACAACAGGAAGAGATCCCATCGTTACAAAGTAATCCAGTGAAGTGCCTCGGAAAGTGGTTTGACAACTCACTGGCCGATCGATAGCCAATACAGAAAAGCAGACAGAGGAATGGTTGAGGAGAATTGGAAAGTCAGCGCTTCCAGGAAAATGTAAAGTATGGCTCTATCAACATGAGCTGCTTTCAAGACTCACGTGGCTGCTGACTGTATACAAGGCCCCAATTACAAGCGTGGAAGGAATGGAGAAAAAAGTCAACAAGTATCTGGGGATTCCTCCAAGCTTCACTTCAGTAGGCCTCTACATAAGATCAGGGCAACTTCAGCTTCCTCTGACATCAGTGGTAGAGGAGTTTAAGATTGCCAAGTGCAGAGTCGTGTTGACCTACAGAGACTTCCACGATAACCAAGTCAAACGTGCAGGGATCATGACGAGATCGGGTCGCAAGTGGGAAGCAGAATCGTCAGTAGCACAAGCAGAAGGCATGTCTACGTGGTTATGAGTATGAGTTTTGTAAGTTTTCATAGTGCTGAGCCATGCCATTCAGACACATTACAGACATTATAGATGCTCAGACACTTGCTCCGTGCTGAAAAAAAAATAAAGGTAATATTACTGAACCCCCTGACCGGTCTTCACTCCTTTGCTATGACGGTAGGAAGGGGGAAGAGCACTCGGTTCGGCAGTTTCCGGATGCACGCTCCACGACTGCGCTTATCATAAAATCACTTTACCTTCCCCCCGGATTTTCAGATCCTCACTTCAAAACTGCGGATCAATGAAACTTTTTCTTCTGAACCACTGCGCACAATAATACACTTTCATTAAATACATAGATTTATTAAATACAATTATGCTCGGTGTGGCTTAGTAAAATAATTGTATTTTTGCAGCATAGGGACAAAAAGAGACAAAATGTGACGCATGTGACTCCGGAGGTTGGGGTTGCAGACCCCTGTTTTGGGCGATTAAACTATTAAAAACGTTTTAATTTTAATGTTACAAGTGTACCATAATCTTCAAATTCAGAATTATATTTTAAAATTAACAAACTAATTAAAAAAGTAATTTTATTACAATTCTCATTATTTATCTTGCAAAGTCACAGAGAGCCATAACAGAATGGTGAAAGAGCCACATGTGGCTCCGTAGCCCGGTTGCCTGGTCTTGTGAGACCAAGATAACATCTTTGGCCACCTAAAGAAAAGAGACAGCGCCGTGCCCCTGGATCGTTACCGCTGAGGTGCCCTGAGCATGGGAAATATGAAAATATTTCAGAACACCAGAAATTTTATTTTATTACGGAATGTTTGTCTGCCACACTAATTGTTCTGTTGGGCTGACATTTAACCGGCCCGTGGCACAAAAAAGGTTGGGGAACACTGTTCTTGCGCACTGATAATATCTCTATGTAGTTTTTTTTTTATTTGCCACTGAGGTGCTCTGAACATAGCACTGTCCTGAGCCACATAATTTCAGTGATCTCACCACCCACAGGAAAGCTCATGGTATGGTGCAGTGCGATTTGGGTGGCAGTCGTGGAGACTGCTGTCCTCGGTGGCCTGGCAATAAATTAGGATAAAGTTGAATGACTGAAATTGTCTGCTAAAATTCACATATAGATTACAGTCATTAAAAAAGCTGAATTTCAGCCATACTGTTACATTTGACCTTTGATTGACACAAGTTGGACAGGGTGTCGGTTTCCCTCTATTCTTTTTTTCTCTAAGCACCTGCATACCTGTCTTATGTTTAAGAAACAATTTGTCAAATAAATCTTAAAGTTTTACTTTAACCTTATATAGCAGCTTTGTTCAAGTCTGGAACTTCTGTCTTCCCAGTTTTGGTGTCAGATTGTGGAGACAGAAGAAAACCTTTTCAACTTTGTGCTGTGACCTGGTATTTTCAACTGGTGCAGTGATTCATTCAAAACTGGTAACTGACACAAATTTTTTTAATTTTAAAATTTATTTTAAAAAAAAATAACAATTAACAGGCTGATATTGAAAAAAAAAAAAACAGTATTTGTCTGCCTACAGGACCAACCCACCCTTGTCAATTGGTTTTAATCAGACAGTCTGATTAAAAAAAACAGTCTTATATAAATGATGACCATCAGCATCTTTTTTGGTCCAAAGTTTTAAGTTAAACAAAAGGTATACCAGAAAGATCACGGACTGTTATACTATTTTTATTATCCTTATTTAATGCTTACTGTCATCCCATGAAGAGACATGCACAAGGTGAAATGATATTAATATTTCAAATAGTTTAATAGGACTTAGTATTTCGACAGATCAGAAGAATGTTATGATTTTGCTGTGCTCCTGCACTGTTATAAAATAATGTGTAATCTATACTTTTTATGTCATTTGTGAAATACTAAGAGAAGTCCACATCCCACAAATCTTGATGTCTAACATGTCTGCTGATCAGCCCTTTCTCATTCCAAAAGACAATGATCAGCTGCAGCAGCATCCTGCTAGTAGTACCTAGTCCTTTGCGTCACCCACGCCATCAGCATTGATGGCGAACATCGCCTCAGCCTCTGGCAGGCAGGGAGAATCGTAGATTTTACAGATTCTAGTCTCTCCTCGACCTTTTCTCAGGTATAGTCTGTGGAAGATTAGGTTGTTACAAGAAAGAAGAAATTAAATTTCTGCATAATAAATATTTATTTTAAACAATGTGCATGATTTCAATGCTGAAAATGCATACCACTAATTATCTACATCATACAAGATGTTCTGGTAAGCACTGAATTTAATTCAACATGAAATATATTTTTTATGCTAAATTTGTAAATATAATTCAGTGTTGATTTGTTAATTATCAGTTTAAATTGTTGTTTTACACCAGAATTTACTTTTTAAAGTTAACTTCCTCATTATTTTAATTAGGTTGGTGTCGCTTACTTTATTCTATATTTTCTGTTGGATTTTTATTTTTATACATTTCCAAAGACAT
Organism: Paraplagusia blochii; assembly: GCA_016785265.1. Classification (NCBI taxonomy): domain Eukaryota; kingdom Metazoa; phylum Chordata; class Actinopteri; order Pleuronectiformes; family Cynoglossidae; genus Paraplagusia; species Paraplagusia blochii. Next base: position 86,804 of record JAFBJS010000571.1, on the reverse strand, counting down.
TTGTTTTAAATACTTTTCAATATATATTTACTCATATGTAGTGAACATACATTACATGTTGAACTTTGATTAAATGCACGTAGTCATAAAGTACAATGACAATTCTTTCAGTATAGTCAGTACACACAATAAAATTTGATTTATATGTACAGTATATAACTTTAAATGATCATTAAATCAGGTCCTTTAAATAAATTTTACTATTCATTGGTGTCACTCACCGTGTGGTAGAGGCATGGGCAAGAATGTTGCCGCCAATGGGCTTTTTAGGATCTGCAGTAAACATTGCTGCTCCATCAACTTGTGCCACTACCTGGTTGGTTATGACCACAGCAACACCAAACTGTTAAGAAAATTGTACAGACATATTTTCATTAACCACCATCTTGATGGGAAGCCTCCCTTTTTGTGATCCTTTGACTGGGTTTGAGACATACTCTGCTGCAACCTACATATTGAAATATAAGTTTTACTAGATCTTTTAATGCACTTGTCTTACATGGAGGAAGTTTACATACAGGAAAATGTTAAATCATTCAGCTATTTACCTCGTCTGCGAGCCTGAGCAGCATGCGGAGAAATCGTCCTAGATGTCCTTGTCTCGCAGACAGCTCTCCCCTCCCTGAGTAATCTGTTCTGTACAGAGCAGTGGCACTGTCCACAATCAACAGGGCATACCTGTCATTCAGGATAAAAAAAAACAATGTGTGAAAGAGCAGCAAATCATTGATGTGTGTCTGGCAAGTAAAAATCTGACTACAGCCCAGGAGCAGGGTGCTTTAATATCTGTAAGAATCAACTTTTTTAAATGCAAATCCTGATTTTATCAAATGGTGGATGCTTTAAATATTTTTGGGGGATAAAACACTGTACAGTAAAGGGAAAGTCACAAGATGGCAGCATTGAAGCTCATCTTATTAATCATTTTCAAAAAAGCAGGGGCTTATGCTGAATGCTGATTCTAGCAACTCAAACATTGGTTGGAAGGCGTATTCTGTACATACCTGGATTCTGTCATCATGGCTGATGCTTGATACAATAGTTGTGTCTGGTGGTCTGTATTAAAAGCCCGGGCATAAGCCACATTGTCCAACACATCACTGCCTACGAGCCCATATCTAAGGACACAATTCAGGAAAGGAAAGCAAACTCCTTGTTATTGTGACATTGTTATAGACACCACTACACGTAACAAAATGTCACCACTGCATTTAACCCATTTACAAAGTGGGCAGGTTTGTGTGTCTGGGTAGCAGAGTGTATTAGCAGAATCCGCAGTCGGCGGATTATAACTTGAAACCCTCTGCACCCCAGAGTCCGGTTTCTTAACCACAAAAGCACCATTGCCCCAGGTATTAACATAACCAACTCATGCCACTTCCTTTGGAATTACCTTTCAGCTACAGCAAGTAACCGCTCTGGTCTGAAGGTTCCTTCTGTGTCTATGTACATGGCTTTACCTTCTCCACCTCCCTGATCTATAGGAAGCTGGGGACAGGAAGTTCATAATATCTTTAGGACCAATCAAATACAATGCATTATTTATGACTCACATTAAAACTGTTGTTTAAAATGTGTGGTTCAGCTCTCTTGACACAGCAATTCTTTACTCCCCAATACATTTTCACAACAACATCCATCACCTGGTCTAGTGTATTAATGATGTATATTTTGTTTCATGATATATTTGGGTGTCACTAGATAACCACAGGCTTAATTTGTTTAGGTATCTGCTTAGTGCAGCAGATCCTGGCTGTTTTGATTTTAGTGGTCTTTAATTGGGTCATCAAAAATTCAGCTCTCAGCCTCTTTCCTCTACAATGATACTTATCATAAGGCACACTATAATGTTTAAACTCTGCAGTGTGCCGTAACTTTTGCAAACACCATGACTTTGTTTTCTTTTATTTTAAGTTTATAAGTGTAAAACAGATAGATATAAAATTGAATTTATTAGGGCTAATTTGATACATTTTGGCTATATTTTAAGCTATTCCCATCTCAGTTACCTTAAAACAAAATTGTTTTCACTTTTGTAAAATTAACAAAAATTTGAGGCAGCTGTTTGTTTATCTAACAAATATTAATACAACACATCAAAATTAAGCTCATCTAGCAGGGAAACCTCTCTTATCTTATATACGTATTTCAATGTACTCCAAAAACTTGCATAGAAATGTACCTGACATGTGACAGCAAGTGTATGGCACAGCTGGGTCTTTCCTGTTCGAAACTCTCCAAACATCTCTGTGATTGACCCAGTTTCAATTCCACCTATATGGATGGATACAGTAATGCACTTCATTTTCTCATGATCACTTAACACGAGGACCCAAGTTTTGGTGCCAAACTAATTCATTTCTATAGCGTTTATGCCATTATATTATTTGGCTTTTTTAGTTAATGCAAAACCAAAGGTTTGTTTTACTAATGAAAGCACGTCAACAACACATGTCTGAAGATAAGGGAGAACATGCACAATTTCAGTCAGTTTTTCAAAGAAAATAATCTCACTGAGAATTCCATATGTGTATGAATAAATTAACACTTAACAGCAGCTGCACTCACCCTGGAGTAATTTGTCCAGCTCCTTAGAGCCTGTTGAGATCTGAATAATTTCTGCTCTCCTTTGGTGGAATTCTGTGGCTGTGGTGAAGCCCATTGGCACCAACTTTGCTGCCTCGGCCTAAAAACAAGAAGCAATAAAATGGCCTCTTCACAGCTTTATTTCTTCCTCACTTTAATGTTCACCATCCACTACATGTAGAGCCCTCACCTGGAGTTATCTGTATATGCTTTTTCATTATGTATAATTTGTTCAGTGGAAATTTTACACTGAAGCAACTTATAGTCCAGACAATACAGAACACATCACAACTACAGTGTCTCTAACAGGTAAGCTTACAGACTGAGGAATTAAACTATAAGGGAATCCATTAGGGTTTTGAAGGGATGGCTAAGCTGTCAAGTGTAAAAAAAAAAAACATTGAACATTATAGACAAATCCCAAAAAATAACATACAAACTGTATTGCAACAGTGAAAGATTTAGTCTCTTACTAGAATTTTGTCAGCCTTGGCCTCACTGATGCCTTTAATATTGAGTAACTCCTTTTTGGGTGCATAGGCCACTGCCTCAATGGTGTGGAAACCTGCATCTTCCAACTTCTTGATATCACTGGCACTGACTCCACTTTGCTGTAAAGGTACACATTGATAATGCATTACAAAGCAAACACTGGTAAAAAAAATCTTTTTTTGATAATCACAGCAGTATTAGAGCAAAACACTGGCGTAGTAAAGTGTTTTTTTTACTTAGGATTAGGTGTTCTGAGCAGTGGAGACAGTGCAAGAGAGGTGAAGAATAGAGTGAAGGCAGAATGGAGCAGCTGGTGAAAAGTGTCAGGAGTGATCTGTATTAGAAGTGTGCAGCTAAGGTGAAGGGAGAGGTTTACAGGACAGTTGTGAGACTAGCCATGTGTGACAAGATCAGGAATGAGGTGATTGGAGGGACAAAACTGACAGGAAGGTTTGGAGAAAAAGGTAGAGATGCAAGATTGAGAAGGTTTGGACATGTTACAGGGAGGGACGTGGCATACGTTGGTAGAAGAACGATCCTGCGGATGGAGCTACCAGGTAAGAGACAGAGAGGAAGGCCAAAGAGGAGAATGATGGATGCAGTGAGGGATACACTGGCGCAACCAGGGACAATCCAAAGGTTCTATCTAAATTATATTATAATGTTGTTTTACACTATATTCTTACTCAGTTACAGGTTTGACTGGACTAGTGCTAGGTTTTCTACTAAGTTAAATGTTACTGTTTTCCTGGGTTTTAAAGCAACAGGTTTTTTTTTTCAATTTTATTCCTAACCCTTTCATTGCTCTCTTGAACAGGTATATTGAGACAAGCATGAATCTTTTAGTTTAATCCCTTTGGAGTTTTTTCATTTGACCTTGCCTGGAAAAAGGTGATTCTGTGTTTTTTTCTGAGTTACAAATAATTAAAATGCAACATAAAGTTCATACCTTAGGTTTGGGGTCTATGATTAAAATATAATAATAGAACTTCCTATTTTAATTATGTATAATATATACACAAAATAAATAAATAAATAAAACAGTCTGCCTTGGTTCTAATACCTCCAAAAGTTAATTCTATGCAATTACTTTTTCTTTGAATTTCTAATACAGATGGAGAACTCTGGTAACATGCCATTACAGAAAAGGGTATGGCAAAGAAAAAAAAGTAAACCCTGTAAATGTAATGAAGGTTAAATCTCAGATGTTTTACCTCTAGTCTGCACAGAGGCTGTGGTCCATAGTTTTCTTCCTCCTCCACCTCAGTCTCCACTCTGGCCTCACTCCTCATTGCCATGGTAGAAGAGTGACAACCTGGTCACAGACCGGGGTTAAAGATGGCTACAATAAGAAAGCACATCTGGAATTATGCAAAAACGTTAATGACTAAAACAACGTCCAAGTAAAAATGTATTTTACGGCCAATGTTCGACTGATGTGTCTGGTGTTAGTAAAAAAGGTTAAACTTTAAATCAAAATAACACAGGGAACTGGTGTTAACTGAACAATCAAAGATGAGTAAAATACAATGCCATAAAGAGGAAACATCTTGTCGCACTGCCTTAGAAATGGTAACAAATGGGTTGCTAAGTTTGTTAGCATTCCCACAGCTGCGCTGACCGCTCTTTGGTAACAGTAACTGGTTGACTGTGTGAACTTACATGTCAAAGAACACAGAGCTGCTCTACTATTCTTACCAGAAGTGCTGATGCAGGGTCGCTTCACGTTCCTGTTTTAATTTGTTATTTCGTGTTTGTGCTTCTTCGTGCTGTGCAAACTTGTACGTATGAAAAACAAAGATCCCGCGCCACGGACGAGTCATGATCTGCCTACACAAACGCAACGCACTGTCGTCATTACGCAATTACGTTCTATTTTACGTACGTTCCATAAATGGTCGTGTTTCCTCTCGGTGACAACTTCCGGAAACTGCCGATGATTAATTTCCATAAAATGTTAGATTCTGAAAGTAAATATTGAAAAAGAGCAATTTCAATAAGCGAGAAATATTAGTTGTAAAAAGAGAGACTCGTTAATCACATGCATTTATACTAATTTGTTTATTCTTCTTCTATTGCTTTCGGATTGTCCCTTTGTTCAAGGCTTGTGACAGTGAGTCAACAATTTCCATCTCACCCTGTCCTCTGTATTCTCAAATCTAACTCCAACTACCTCCAGGTCCTATCTTATGTTCGCTCTCTACAAACCTCAAACCTTTGCTTATTTATCAAACCCAGCCTTCTGTAGACAAGTGATTACTGCAGCACTGGAAACTCCACCCCTTTTCAAACATGGATGCTTTGGTCTTCAGGTGAGTCTCATTAAATTGTCTGTGTTTTGTTTTAATCACGGCACTGTAAATTTAAGTACAAATGAAAAATTCTACAGAGTTCTTATCATAGTTTTATTCTTAGTCCAGCACCTATATGATTAACCAATACATATAAACTCTAGTCAATGCCCTGAAAAGACTAAGCTTCAATCAACACCCAAAGAACCTCAGCAGGTGCACCTGGTTGCTTTAGAACTTTAATAAAATTGAGTCTTTTTGGTTTCCAAAAAAACTTTTTTGTCACTTATCATTTATTTAAATTGTCTAAAACACAGCTTGCCATTTTTTCTTAACCTTTTCATGTACTATCCACTTTCTTTTCACTCTCAAGCACACCCTTTTTAATCTTGTTCACACAAACTACCTGGCCACTTGATTCTAAAGTAGGTAATTTGTGTGCAAAAAATTCCCACTGTATTGCCACCTTGGCAAAAGAACATGTGTGTCAAATGATTGTCCTTCTATGACCATTAATTACCCTACAATAAAGATAAACAGTTGTGCACTGCTGGGTACAAGACAGTATGAAAAGATTCTGACAAACATTGCCATTTGCTGGAGGGACCAGTTGTCTAACTAAACTAATTGCTTGTCTTGTAGCAGCCACGGCGAAAACATTTCAGCACAAAAAATGTTTTGGAAAAGACAGGAATTAGTATTGTCACCATTGTCAATATTTTTTATGTGATGTCATATCACATCAAAATTTTATTTGATAGTTTGAATCAATAAAATGATTCTTTTCCATACCTTGATAGCCCACTGTCATCTCTGTAACTGTCTCTCACTTGCCCTAATCATATTCTAAGTATAGTCTTTTTTTTCTTCTTTTAAAGTTTTTTTGTTTTAGTTACCTCGGTGACACTGACATCATCTCAAGGTAGAACAGCTTTTTCTTGTGAATTTTGTGCTAATGTCGCATTCCTTTTGAACCTTTCAACTTTTCGTCTCAGATCTGCTAAATCTCCAAGTCCAGTCTAAGTGTGAAGACCGGTTTCTGGTGATCCAGGTTGCATCAATAGAAGTGCCGCAATTTGAGGCCATAGGTGAATTTATAACATTCTCTAAGGATTACAGGTCATATCAACGAAGACTGATGAAGTCATTACATAGATAAAAATGGCAGCCACATCCTGAAGGAGCCGCTGGCTGCACGGTGCGGCTACACCATTGTCTCCAGCAAGAAGGCTACATTGACCATTCTTAGGGCTTCATTCTTCTCCTGCTACACACACAACCAGGTGAGGACTGGGACCACACCACTTGGTATTCTTGTCTGTTTCCTCAGGGAGTATGCAATTTTCTTGTTACATTGTTTCTCTATGTAGGATGACGCCAAGTTCACATTCAGATTTAATGTGATGCTGAAGGACAACAGAGGCATTTGGGAATCACAGTCCATTTCTACTTCATGTTTTGGTCCAAAATGGAATCATAGAGAGATTATCTGTGAGGAGGACTACATGGAGGTTTGAGTCCTAAATTCACCACAGAACAAAACAATTTTTTTAAATCTGGAAAAGGTGTTTTTTGTTTAATCCTGGACTTACTCAGGTCAGTGCAAACCAAGACACATGTGAAGCTGCTCAGGACATTGAAGATCAGTTCTCGAGTGTAGCTGCCTCTCAGGTATGGTCTCAAAAGCATCAGTCTCCAGCTGACCTGGACGCGACTTGTCTGATGTTATGTGTATTGTTCTTGATTATGTTCAGAGGTTGTCCCAAGAAAATTGGCAGCTCATGTTTCTGCAGGGAGATCACAAGACCATCATGTCCATAAAGGAAGCCGAATCCCTAGGCTACATTGTGAGAAGCACGGCCCACAGGGTAGTGCTTCGAACAAACTACAGACCACCACATGCCAGAGTCATGATGGTATGTGAACCTGAACCAGGAAGGGTCTCCTGATAGTCCCTTTTGTTTCATCTGTTTCATCTCTACACATCCTCCATTGGTTCAGTCAGGAAATTTGCTTTATTAAGAACTGTAATTCTAACATTTGTTTTTCAGGTACATGGTGTCCCGGTTGAAGTGATTCACGTAGTAGTGGTCTTCAGGAGACTACATATGGTGGTGCTGCTGGACTTGACTATAGCTTGTACACTAAGTAAGTTACACACACGTGGACACACCCCATTTCATGTACATTGATTTTCAGCGTGTCTGTTGGTTCTCAGATTCAGGAACATTTGATGGTTCCTGGTTGGTCTGGGACATACCTTGGGCCATGCTGCCACTAATGGATGGATCTACAGTGTTTGAAAGTCAGAACATAGGCATTAGAGTGAATGGTGAAATTCTGGACCAAAGCAATGTTACAAGCAGAGGATTAAGACTCTTCCAGAGTGGAGACCTGGTTACGATTGCAGTTCCTTTTGGAGCAAAGGAAGGCTACAGAAAGGCATTTTTCCTTAATATACTCCATAAACACACTCTAATGCTACGTCTGTTAAAACGTTGTGAATTTGCAGCTAATCAAGTTTTTCTTGCAGAGTTGGGTGGTGAATAACAGCTACAAAGAAGAGTTTGGTATCTTTATTATGTACGAGCATGACTTTTCTCTGACGTATCACAGCAGTAGAAGTATTGACATCAAACATCGTCTGCTGAGAGTTTTGGTCACACCCCAACTCTGCCATACACCTTTCAGCTTGGATCGTAAGTAAGAGGAACCAAAAAAATAGTGGTCAGTAAAGAATGCAGACAAAGGTTTTCAGCTGTTGCTATCCTAATGCTAACCAAAAGATGACTTTTTGTAGTGCCTTCTCGTTAGCAAAGTAATTATTAGTGGTGAGAAGTTCTTCCTTTTTCCTGCAGAGACATTTGGCAATGATGTAGCCTTCCAAATTTTGTTGGGAAACATTCCCTCTGACGTTATCTTAGAGGAAGTTCGGGTCAACAAGAAGCTAATGATGTCAGGAGCCACCAATTCCACTATTTTCATCACATCCTCGCTTTATGCTAATGGCAGCCAAGCATTGAATTTCAGACTGCCCTTTCAGGATGCTTCCATCCACTCAACAGTAAGGGGAAAAAAAATCTAGAAATAAATAAGTGACCATCACTAATGTTAAGCTGTTGTCGTTGTCCATTAGTACCTTGGTGGGGGCATAGTCCAGTATTCTGCAGATCTAAACTTCACCCTGACTATTGTACCGCAAAGAGAGTCATACTACCACCATACCTTTGTCAGCTCCCGAGTTATCAACAACTGTGAGTTTATTTGCTTTGCACCTCTTGTAAAAAGGAAAAAAAAAATACAGTGGAACCTCTCGATACCTACAAGATGTGTACAAATATTTTTGAGATACAAGAAAGCCGCCAGGTGAAACTTTGATTTGAGATAAGAGTAATCATTTAAGATGTAGTCCAATGTGTCATCCCTCCACTTCACATGCTCATCTTTGACATCCTTACACAACCATATTCAATCACTGAGGTGTTAGGGAAGTTGAGACTTCAGGTTCTTATCCACCAGTTGCCAGGTTGACACTGAGGTGCTTCAACAAGCAGGGGAAGGATAGAGCACACCACCCACAGTATGGATTAGTGTAATTTCAGGGTCATGGAAACTGCTGCCCCTGAGACCCAGTAATGAATTTTAAGATAAAGATGAATGAATGAACGATATTTCTTATGGGAAAGCAGGATTCAAGATTACAAGTAACTTGGTACTGGAACTGATTTTGCTTATATCTCGAGGTTCCACTGTATTAAGTTGAATTTTTATAATGGGTTGTTAATATTTCGGCCCTAGATCATGCCTATGACTTATTCTGATTTCTATTAAAAACCATACTTCCTGCTTTGAAGTTCCTCCACAGATCATGGCACAATGTTTGGATCAAGGAATCTCATTTACCATCCTCCAAGCCTCTTCAAGTCTTAGTCTGTGGGAGGTTGGCGTTAACCACGAACCTCTTACCTTGCAGCTTGTGGCCCAGAGGGGGTACCGTCTTCACAATGACAGCTATCAAACAACACTGGAAGTTCCGATTTACTCACTTGGATACACATATGATGTATGTGCACTACAATCTCGTAACTTTAATGCTGCTTCGAGCTGTGGTAATTTATTTTAAAGTGAGAGTACAACTTTGGGCAAATTATTTTTGTTTAAGATGGCAACAAAAATATTTATATTTAAAATTTTTTGTGTTAATATAGTTTTAAAATGTTAAACAAAATGTTGATGATGTATCTTTTTTCTCCTCTTATTCAGGGGTTCACCACAGTGAATCAATATTTCCATTTCATTTTATTTCCCTGTTCTCTGCATCTTTACTTTAAGTGAACTACCTGCATGCCCCCCTCCTCTTAAAGACATTCATTTTCACACACTCTTAAATTTCTTGAAGGGGGTTTCCAAGGTTTAAATAAACTATCTAATCTATTTCCAGGACATAAACATATTTAACTTCTATGGAACCTTTGAGCTTCTTGTAAGAGACACCAGGACATTGCAGATCCAAGCATCTGCCTCTAAACGGTGCCTCTTCAAAACGGAGGATATGACAGGTACAGACTGTACACCACTCAGCTTCTCGAATCTTTTTTTGGTTCACTCTTGTTTATATGTTTATTGAAATCCTCAGATATCTATTATTAGATAAAAGGAATAATCCCAATATAAATATTGATTTAATGTTGTCCCAAACTTTATTTATTTTTTTATTGTGATTTAAAGCATCAGAGCCCTTAAACTTCTTTCTTTGTGGTTTCAGTTTGTTCTTCAGATGGAACAATAACTGTGATAACTGGGACTGCATCTACCAGCGCTATGGTGCCACTAAAAAAACTCCATTTGCTGGACCCTGATTGTAGACCTAAGCAGGTTGATGATTCCAGAGCTCTGTTTGAGTTCAATGTAAAAACCTGTGGAACCAGACCCATGGTAAGAGTCGATATAAATGTGTTTTCACTATTTGTTATTTTAATACTGTCATTTAGACATGACAACATCACTATACATTTTTTTCAGATGTATTGGTGATTAGTGTGTATCTATAGGTCACCATTGCCTACACATTTAATACTGTTTTTTTTTCAGCTTGATGAGTTGTATATGGTTTATGAGAACGAAGTTATCTTTGACCGACAGTTGATTACGGATGGCTCAAACTTGATTACAAGAGATTCTCAATTCAAGTAAAAGCGTTAACCAGGTACAAAATTTCATGCTGAACCTTTACTGGGCATTAACTTAAAAACATTTTATGACTACTTTTTAATAGGTTGAGCATCAGGTGCTTCTACCCATTAACTTCAATCAACAGACTTTCTATGGACCGGATCTTTACAGAAGATGTGCCAGGGTTTGATTCAATTCAGGTTTCTGGTCAGTTTGGATTTCGGGATCAGTTTATATTTTCAAAGTAGAAGAGAAACATAATTTATAGAAAATTCCCCAACAGATTATACAACCACAGCAATGGAGCAAAACTGTTTGCATTCAGCAACTGGAAGTCTCACCAAAGCCCAAATGACACCTGATACAGAAGGAGCAACTAGCCATTTTTCTACAGTTCCAGGAGAAAACCAAATTGACTCTTTCAAAAACCTTCAGAAGTTTCTAGATGGGAATACAGATCCTGTCTTTCAGAAGCTACCTTCATTTTCTCATCAACTCCCATCTTTAACAGACACCCAAAATATTGTGGACCAATTTTCTAACTTTGCCACAAAACAACATGTGTTAAGTAGTATTGTTGAGCACCACAATACTCAAAAACTGCAACAAGCCCATGCTAAACAAAGTGGAAAGCGTCTAGATCCCACTAGATTAGGGCCTTCTCAATACTTGCGTGGCCTTTGGGCGAACCACTCTCTTGGTCCCCAGCAGGAAATATCATCAGACTTTAAAAACCAGCGAGCATCTACAGCAGTCCAGTGGCTCGACCCAAACACAACACAGTCCTTGTCCAATTCTGAGATGTTGGCAGTGGTAGAGCAAGATCTTCAACAGGACCAGGCACAACTAAAAATGGTGTCAGAGAACCATGACAAAGTGATGATCTCTCCAGGTAAGCGTCCTATTCTTGAAAGCACACTTTTTGCAATTTATGTCTTCTAAAAGCTCGTTATGGTCCAAATCCGATTTGGGGATCAATACGCTTCTTTGATGAATTTGCACAACCTTCTTTCTGCACCCTGAAGAAAGCTCAGTTCACCTGCTTGTATCCAGGATCGTGTTCTTTTGTTCATGACCAAAAGTTCTTGATTATTGGTAAGACCGTAGACTGACTAGTAAATTGAGAGCTTCGCCCTTTGGCTCAGCTCTGATAATGACTGATATAACAGTGGTGGGCCGTGCCCTTCAAACGTAGGCCTTTGGTGACATAGTTTTGTGCCGGCAAATTAATATGCCTCATAATAACATTTCTATGACATCGGACTTGAGAATTCAAACATATACATTACCCTTAATATGGATTAATCAATCAACAATTAATGTCCAGAGCATTTCAAATCAATTATTCTTACTATTTTTCTAATTAACTGTGCCAGTAACAATTTGTTTTATCCACACTAGGTTCCAGGGTTCGATGGCCGTGTAGCGTCATTTTAAGAAATCGTATTTCTGCCGTTCGTGTTTAGACGCTTCACTGCCGAGAATGAGCGTTCAACAGAGGCAGTTGACACAGGGATGGTTACAGCCAAACATGCCAATGTGTTATAGACTGAACAGGCTGAAGGCTGTGGCAGATTTCATGGAATCTGACAACACTAGCTAGCTGCTTGGATAAAATATAGATAGAGAGTTGTTATCCAACTTTTTAAATTAAAAAACCCTTATATTAATGAATCATAATACAATTTTATTTTAAAATATTTTGAATAAATGTGTTGTTCTGAGTATGTTTAGGCCAGCAGTTTGTGAACTCCTTCTTTTCGACTTGTTCCTTTTTCAGGGGTTGCCACAGCGTCAGCATTTTCCATCTCACCCTGTCCTCTGTATCCTAACTCTAACTACTCTGTCCTCCCTCAATGCATCCATAAATCTCCTCTTCCTCCTACCTAGTAGCTCCATCTTAAGTATTTTTCTACTAATATACAGTAATATACTGCTTATTAATATACTGCCCCTCCTCTGCACATGTCCAAACCATTCTAATCTAGCTTCTCTAGCTTTTTCTATAGATAGATAGAACTTTATTAATCCGGTTCCGGCAGCAGAACAGCAACGAACAAGAGTTAGATACAAGAAGTACAAAAAGACATTACAAAAGGAACAATATGGGCGGGGTTGAGATATGTACAACCAGAACAGTGAACAGTTTGTGTTAGTAGGTAATGTTAGTAGTATACATACACATGAAAGTAGGAAGCTTAATGCTAGTAGTGTGAGTACCTTAAGTAGTAGTCAATGCTACCGTTAAACCGTCCTGTCTGTTTTGTCCCTCAGCATCTTTAACTCCTACAGCTCTGCCTCCTGTCGTCTACCTATTCCTAATGTCTGTAAACCTTTCCCTTCACTTTAGCTGACACTCTTCTATCACAGATCACACCTGAGATGTTTCTCTAATTGTTCCATCCTCTGAGCAGTTGATCCTAAGTATCTAAGCTCCTGCACCTTCACCACCTCTGCTCCTTGTAACCTCCACTGTTCTCCATTTTACTTACACATATACTCTGTCTTGCTGCAACTTACCTTCATTCCTCTTCTCGCTAGTGAAAGCCTCCACCTCTCTAGGTTCTCTTCAAGTTGTTGCCTGGTCTCACTGAAGATCACAATGTCATCTGCAAACATAATCTTCCATGGAGACTCTGTCTGACCTAAGTTCAGTCAATCTGTCCATCACTAAAGCAAGGAAGAAGAGGCACAGGGCACTTGATGCTGTCCCACCTCCACTTAAAAATCTTCTGTCAACAGCATACCTCACCACTGTTGTACGATTCGCATACATATCCTGCACCAATCTAACACTTCTCTGCCACTCCTGACTTCCTCATAAAAATCAACATTCCTCCCTTGGCACATTGTCATAGGCCTTTTTTAAATCTACAAAGACACAATGCAGCTCCTTCTGACCTCCATCAACTTCCTTAAGGCAAATATTGCATCTGTGGTACTCTTTTTTTGGCATAAAACCATACTGTTGTTTGCAAAGCTCCACGTCTTACCACTACTCTTTCCCAAATCTTCATTGTATGGCAACTAACATAATGTAGATAATGTATGTGCACTCTGCACATCACCCTTTTGTGTATTGGCACAAGAACACTTTTCATCCACTCATCAGGCAACTTGTCTCTCTAAAATTCTATTGAACCTATTCAGGAAAATCACAACTACTTCCCCTGAGCACTTCCATACCTTCACTGATATGTCATCAGGACCAACTGTCTGACCAACTTCTTTACATGAGGCAGGGTCTCCCCCTGAACCTGGAGGGTGCAGACCACCTTTTTCAGTCAAGAACCATGGCCTTGGACTTAGATGTGCTAATTTTGATACCAGTGCCTTTACATTTAGCTGCAAACCACCCCATAATTCTGGTCATTACTTTGATGTGCAGAATTTGTACCAGCAGTCAGGGGCTGGGTTGCGTCCAGTTTGTGAGCCACAGCTCTGCTATTTGCAGAGGATGTCGTCTTGTGGGCTTCTTTAAACCAGGATCTACAGCATGCACTGGGACGGTTTGCAACCTCATTGCAATTGCTATAACCGAATCAGCTGCATATATCAGTGTTGGTTTATATAAAAAAAAGTGACAACATTGGTATATTGGAATTAGGTTAAGACTTATGTTTGGTATCAAACAAAAATCTAATTTCAGGTCAAAGATAATCATATCACTATCTTGATGACTTTACTATTTTTGACACAGGTGTGTCTCACAGCAGTGTTGGATCTGATCCTGCTGTCACTGCAAGAATGCCAATTTGGCCCAGTCCCCATCACCACATAATAACAATACTTTGGAAATAATTTGGACCTTGACCTCTCACCACAGAAAAGGGTCACATCTGCACTGTATATCAGAGGAAAGAATCAATATACAAAGTACAATCCCAGTGCAGAAGCAACCCCTTCTAGTGATTCAGCTCACAGGGAAATCCATAGTCGGCCTGACAGAGTTCAAAAGAATTCAGTGACCACCATGGTGATGACAGAGGTAACACTATACTGTGGTCCCATACAAATCTGATATACATACAAAAGTGTTTTTTCTCCTAATACAAACGTGGTGTTTTTCCTAATATAGTACTTTATACATAAGAAGGCAATGGGTGTGCAATGTGCAAATCTAAAATGCAATTTAGGATGTAAGTTTCTCTGCGAATATGTGATGATAATTTTTGTTTTGCAGGTGAATAGACAGCGGATTATGACCAGCATTTATCCTTACAACCAAAAAATTAAAATTCCAGATATTTTAACTTAGTGACTTGTCATTATTTATCTCTAAATATAAATAATTTGTACACAATGTACTACTACTACTAAGACATAACACCATTAGATTGGATTTGATTCTACTGCCAAGGACTACACCTCAACAGGACATACTATAAATTTCAATTCATTTACTTTATACAAATAAGGTTTACAGAGCGGTGGTGAGACCAGCCATAATGTATGAATTTGAAACACCAGCAATCGGCAGAAGCCAGGAGGCAAAGCTGGAGTTGGCAGAGTTAAAGATGCTAAGATTCTGACAAGAAGTCAGTAGTTGGAGAGTAGATTTTAGTGCACTGGGACAATTTATTTGTACACATACATGCAAAAAAGATTTAATAAATTCTAGTTGTTGAGACAACAGATGTTTCTTTTTTACAAGTGTTTTCTTTAGGTGTAAATATGTAAAGATGCATTTGCTTCTGCATTTGTTATGACACTTTTTAAATATACAACTTCTTTGTCTTTTTGTTAACGATTGATTCAAAAACAGTAGTGTAGTTGGTTTTGTAAGACAGGCAAGTACCAGATCAGGTATTTATTGCCTCATTTCAGAATTTAAAAAAATACTTAGGAATTAAGTAGACAGTGTTTATACTGTTAGAAAGTAATAATGATTTAACAGTCTTGTCAAAAAAAAGTTGAGCAGAAAGTTAAATTGTATTGAGGTTTTGACTCTTTATGGAAAACTTGGCTGATTTTGCTCTGATTATATAATAACAAGAATAACAATGTGCGCATGAAATTTCAGTTAACTTAGCACATTCTGTCTAAAATATATATTTTAAAAGATAAAAATAGGAACATGTTTTTTTTTTTGGAATAAAGCCCATTACATGCAATTTATCATTACATATCAATCCTGCAATCCAATGTTTTCTTTCTACTTGCAATAATGTACACTTGTGTAAGTCGTGTAAAATAATGTGCGCAGAAAGTGGTATTGTTTATTTTCCGTAATGAAAAAAAATATCCTTATGACTCTTCCAAAATGGCGACCCTCTAAACGTACTTTCAGGCAGGAGTCCACGTAGACGTCGAGGCGTATTAGGGGTGAAAAACAAGTTTACTGGAGCCACATCCACTCATAACTTTGACGACGTCAGGTTCAGGACATGACTATTTTAAATAACCGCTTCCCCATCCCCTTGTTTATCAATACACATGGATGACCTGGTCTTAAGCTTAAGCGCTATGATGTCCTGACTCAAACGTTGTTTTTATTTTCGCGCTGGCCTTTGTCCGACGGAGACCATCGCCTGTCCTCGTTCAAGATGTGGCTCAGGGGAAAGTCTGACGATGGACATGTATCTGACCACAAAACAAGTAAGGAAAATAAGCAAAATCGCGCAAGAGCGTGACTTTAACGATAACGCATCAGTCCCTTGCTGTGGACATTTAACGGGGCGGAGTTGGCCATTAGTTGAGGCCGGGCAGGCGACTCCGCCCCCTTTATGTGGCAGCGTTTACCCTCTTTTTCATATTTAGTGTTATTTTTGTTGTTATTTTTTGTTGTTTTAAAGCCGACATAGTGATTTCTCAGTCGAATTTGCATAGCATGGATATAAAAAACAGACACGGTTTCGGTTGGCTTGACTACCTTGGTTTATAGTAAATGTAAAAATTTCCTTCGATTTTATAAGGCCAAGCAGTCGTTTTGAGAGTCGGAGATAAGGAAGACACCAGTGCTGCCAGAAGCGACTGGCTGTCGGATACGGCCCGTTTGGCTTGTTGATCCGCCCCCCCAAACTTGTACAAATTTGTCCAAATTATACCATTACCTCATATTATCGTGATGCTTCTGTCTTTTCTCTGTAAAGCTAGCATTCACCGAATAGACCACTGCTGCATTTTAGCCTTTGACTTTTACATGTCATTTATCTTCACAAATCTGTCTGCTGCCTACCTGGCCACTGTATCAAATTTCAATTCTCACTGTGCAGTTGACAGGAAAAAAAACACAATCAGTTAGTTGCAGTTAACACTACTAAAGAGAGAGGGAGATTTAATTACTCTGTAACTTGTTCTAGGAGACTGGTAACATGCACAAACAGATTTTGGTCCAAATGTGCAGCACTGATCATGCTCACCTTTGAGGTTTTTGTATACGCAGCTGTGGAAAACACTTTTAGATTGAACATACATAACGGACACACCCAACCATGACAATATGAGCCGAGTTATTCATGAAATGATAATCAGTAAATCTTTAACCTTGAAACAAGATTCAAATGTGAATTTTTGCACACCTCTAAAGTTTATGTCAATGCATATGCAAAACACATGTTAAAAGATTAATAGAACAAATTTAATTCACTTTTCTATTAAATATTTCATGTCATTTTAGCTGTAACAGTCTGTTGTTTTACTGGTGGTTGGTTAGGCTTTGGCAGGTCTGGCTCAGCAGAGTGGCTCCCTGGCCAAGACATATTGTCGACCACCAACCCTATAGGTTCTGGAAACAGTCCCTATATGGGACACCTTACAGTGTCCTGTAGTGGTGACAGCGGCATTGGAAACTTCTATTCGAATGCTTTGGAAGGTAACTCATTTGTTAACTGTGAATTCTTATTATAAAATTTTGTTTTTGGTTTTATTCTTGGCATATATATATATATCAAGATTATTTTTTATGTAATGGAGATGCATCCTCTTGCTCTTTTTTCCACTTCCAATATCAACCAATGCTGACATGCAGCACTTCAGGTTAAAGGCAGAGCACCCATTTAATTGTGTCTAGTCCTGTTTCACTATAACAACACACACACAAAATAGTTTAAGGATAAAAGTTCACATCATAAGGAGGAAACCCAGACACTGTGTTATGATTGCAAGACAAAAAATCTGAACCTTTGGGATTACTAGGGTTTCTACGTAAATTGGTCATTAAATAGGTCCTGATCTTCATCTAAGTCACATCACATGTAAATATTCACTGTGCAGGGAAGAAAAAGTATATTAATCTTAAATTACTAGTTGACCCTGCATTTGGCAGAAATAACCTCAACCAAGTGATTCCTGCAGTAGCATTCTAAATTTGTTAGCAATAATATTTGGATGTCCCCGAGATGTTTGGTCTGTAACTGAGACTGTAGGATTTAACTTCCTTGTTGTGCTTTTAAGCAGGGGTGCAGCCAGACCCTGGGCCCTGAAAAAAATAGGGTGGGCCAACCCCAAAATAGCCAAGTTTGATCAGCCCTCTCATTGGATTAAGTGGGCCTGACTGACAAGTGGGTGGGCCCAGGCCCACCCTGGCCCACCTGTGGCTACGTCTATGCTCTTAAGGACATACTTACTATTCAACCAAACCAGAGGGAGTGTTAACAGGGACATCCAGGCTTTTAGGGATACTTTCGTTACCCCCCCTTTGGGGCAGTGGTGGCTACTTTAAGTAGATTGGTTTGTATAGTGATGTGACTTAGATGAAGGT
The DNA here is from genome assembly GCA_016785265.1 of Paraplagusia blochii. NCBI lineage: Eukaryota > Metazoa > Chordata > Actinopteri > Pleuronectiformes > Cynoglossidae > Paraplagusia > Paraplagusia blochii. The sequence continues at coordinate 68,561 of JAFBJS010000571.1, read as the reverse complement.
CAGAACATATTTTATGACATATTTCAGCAGAAATCCAAGTATATTGAAGGTTTCACATACCTTTTGATACAACTATTATCATTATTGAGCAAAAACCATAATGGCTCTTAACAGTTTTTACATAACAAAGCAAATATTGGAAGGTAATATTGTTAGCAAATATTATCAATCCTGATCTTTTTTTAATTTAATATTGATTCTGAATATTGGATATTGGCCAATAATTATCAAATGTCCCTAATTCTGACACTGTCTGCATCTGTTCTTGCTGGTTACTGACTGATTGTGCAGTTGGTGGCCTAGTGGTTAAGAAGGCGGACTTGGGTCTGTGAGGCCCCTGGTGCGAATCCCCCTACCACCAAAAAAAACTAGCACACCTTTGGTTTTTACACCACTCACCCACCATCACTTTGAGTGTCAACACTTCTGAGTCTACTGGGTTTGCTTTTTTTCCAGATTCAACTCAAAAGAGTCCTCTAAATATGAAGAAATACACTCCCATGCGGCGGTGTTCCTCTCTGACGAAGTTGTCTTCTGCAGGTGATAAAAGCACAGCTAAGACACACAACCCTCTCTACAGCCCAGGTTCTCAAGGGTCATTGGACAGAGGTCTGTTTAATCACCACAAAAAGGTTTGTGGCTCAAAAGGGGATCTTCATCTTACTCTGACCTCCTTGTCCAGCTCCCACAACTTACTGCAGTATTCACCTGCCACTTTACCCTGCAACCACTATTCACGCAGCACCAGATCCAGAGCTCCGTCACTGTCACCGTCAACTTTGACCTCACCAGTTAAACACACCAGTCTGAACAGTAGCTTGGGTTCTTTAACAGCAACTGAAGTGGGTTACAATGGGCAACAGATGTATGGCCTTAGTTCTTTTGTTTGTCCTTATATTGGGGAAAGATCCCTTACGTCCCCTGGTCTTAGCAAAGCAATGTTCCATACTGTTCCGTACCACTACAAAGCTACTGCAGAGTGTCAGAACATGGCAGGTGCCCGAAAGACCCCAGCTGGAGAACAGAGGCACCAGCAGGAACCAGGACTTCACCAGGTCAGTGTTTTTTTACTTTTTGTTTCAGTTTTAAATGTTATGTTATTATATAATGTCTGTACGAATTGTTATCAGTTTTATGGTTGAAAATAAAACCTGATGATGCAAAGCTTTGTCTTCACCAAATATGCTTCAAACGCTTGTAGGCTCCTAAGATGTCTACCGTAATTTTAGGGCTTCATTTATCAGTATTCGTTAATAGGGCTGGGTATTGATTCAAATTTTCGATTTGATTCACAAGGGTTCGATTCAATTCAATTCATGATTCGCTTCGGTTTTCGATTCAGTTTTTGTCATATAAATTGTAGATCAGTACCAACGTTATTCTCAGAAGAATCAAAGCTAAAATGGAAACTTGATCCATTTAACTTGATCCATTTTCTAATAAAAAATGTATTTTTTTACATTTATTTCCATCACAAATTTACTCAAGGCAGTCATATTAATCCATCATGCATTTTTTATTTACCATGACTTGACCCAAAATTACAAGGCAGACTCTAGTTTTAGATTTTAGTGCCATGTTGTTTTTACATTTGCGAGTTAACACACTCGTAACCACGTAAATACATAATCACCTGTGGTGCATGAGCTCATGTAAAGTTGTTGGGAAAAGAAGGAAAAAAAGATTGATTTTTGGATTTATGAATCGATATCGTCCTATTAACAGAAAAATTGATTAAAATCGATTAATCGATTTTTTTAACCCAGCCCTATTCATTAATGTTGGAATTGGAAGTGTTTGGACAGGATAAGCACATCAGATATCAGCAAAAACTTGATGAAGGACATTATAAATGAATTGTTTACTACATGTTTGCATATATAAACATTTATAATAGAAAACCGTCTTTGGCATCGGCACATTGGCTTTCAGCAAAAAGTTCATATTCCCTACTTTGAGCCAGATATATTCTGCTTTTTTTAAGAAAATTGGCTGCATGTATCTGTTTCAGTTAATAATGGATTTGGTAGTGTTTAGATATCATTAGCACATTAGATATTAGCAAAAAGGTTAATACTGGACTTAGCTTCTTTAAACTACATGTTTAAAACAGCTGCATGTAATGGTATTGGTATTTGTTAGAATCGGAAGTGTTAATGTCTTTATGGATATCAGCAAAAGTTAATAATGGACATCCCTACTTCACACGAGCTATATATATATAATATAAATAATGGAGAGGTAGAAAAGAAATCTACCATTAACACCTATATATGTTTCATTTTTCAAGGGTCCCCAAACAGTGTAAGAGAAATATAAAACATAAGAGAAAAAAACTTAATCCTACAGCTGACCACACCCAGTAGTCAATACTGCAGTATTGGTATCATTTACATATTGGTTTAATAATTTCATATTTGTTTCCACCTCAGTTATTTAAAGTAGGCAGTCACCTGGAAAACCCTTGGAAGGCCAAGGAGGGGCTCCTGAAAGACAGAGAATTGGAGATAAATTGGTAAGGTTTCCCAGATTTTTATACAAGAGTATTATTGTTGAAATTGACCAGATTTTTTTGTCCCTTTCCCAGTAAATAATTCCTGTGATTTGCTGTGCCACTGACAACAATACCATCATCATAAAGAAATGTATCTTCTTTGTGCTTACATTCTAAAAGAGTCTGTTTACATTATAAACCAGTTGTTCTTGAATACTGGTTAAGTGGTTCTGATAAAATAATAATTTAGTCTTGAAATATCAATTCTTTCACCTTAAAACTTACATTTGCATTTTGTGACTTTTGCAAAGCCACTTCATGTTATGGAAGAAATTTGGTTGTTCAATAAATATTTTATCATTATTTATACTATTAGATCCGGAATTTTGTGTCCTTAAGAGTCTGATATAACTATATATGCAGTATATGCAGCAGGCATTCTTTATTTTATTTCAGTTCTTGTGTTTCCACAGTAAAATATTGTTGGCCAAAATATGTTCAATGGATTGTGTGTAGAATGTAGCTCTTGCTGTGCAAAATCTGGTACTTAGATTTGAATTACTGAGTGTTCATACTGTATCTTATAATTTAACCATGACACTAGTTAAATAGTTTACTATTTGGAGTAGTTTACTAAATATTTGGTGAATGTAGATTGATCTGAAGCATAAATGTTTTCCTCTCTATATATGCAGTATATCACACCTTTAGACCTTAGGATTAGGGTTAACATTAACCCAACATTAACATTGATTCACTGTAATATTTTAATTCATTAAAAAAACCCCACATGGAACAAAGGTTGTTATCTTTGAAACTCATCCCATTTATACAATTTGCTTATATTTTGACCATATTTCCTCCTTTTCCCCGCAATGTCCTCTACAGATGACATAGAAAAGGCTAAAAACATTTTAGTATTTAGCCTTTATGCATGACTCTTACACATAATTTATCTTACACATAGGTCAATATATCTATTTTAGGACCAAGTGTGACCCACAAGTTACATTGTTTGGCCACGCCTGATTTATTTTGTGATTAATTGTGGTTACGTTACCATCTTCTGTAAATTTATTAAATCTCGTTCCATCATGTGATGTAACTGGTAAATTTTACAAGAGACAGTTTTGTTTACATTTGCACCGTTACATCGTTTTTGTATTTCGATAACTTTAATGCAAAGTGTAAGTTATACACTTAGAATGTTTTCATGGACAAACCCAAATCCTTCACCCATTCCAACATCTGTCCTCATCACATTGTATATATATATATATCAGTTAGACTAATTAGTCTTTGTACATTAACGGTAGTGTTATATTTCAGGCAGAGGCAGGAGATCTTGCTGCTCCAGGCTCAGATCTCAGAGAACATACACAGAACACAGCAGCTCCTGCACAGTCAGAGAGGCTGGTTACATGATGCCAATGACCAAAACAAAGAGGTAATTTGTCCCACACTTTCATTTTAACTAAATATGGTCACACTTAAAGAAGTGGTGACTCCTCTGTTTGTTCAACAGGAATCAGAAGTAGGAATAGCTTCTGAATTGCCATGCGGTGATAACGATCTAAATCAGAAGCTTGCAGTTGCTGAAATAAAAGTGCTCCATTTGAAGAACGTCTATCAGCAAGTGATTGAAAAGTATGCAGAAGACATGAGAAAACTTCAAACAAAGGTATGGAAATAGAATGCTGTAGAATCTTAGGTAGTATTCTAATAAAGGCTAATCAGCTGATCTTACAATTCAATTAATATAAAAAAGTAGAAAAGAGGACATTACTTAACTCTACCCATTCTTTTGAAATATAATACAAATGTATTGTATTTCTTAAACAATTTCCAAACTTTTCTTTTTTGTAGTTCTATTAGATTTGTTCCCAGGACATTTTTTAGAATTTTGTATGTGGAAGAGTTATCATTTGAAAGGGATGTAAATCATTTAATTTAATGTGGGCCACAAAATTCTTAATTCTGAGATGGCCCATAAGATTATTAAATTCATGTGCAACTGGCCGATGGACAAATAATGTATATTATTAGGTTAGTTCCTGTATAACCAAAAGGAAAATGATCAACACACCACTAACGAGAGCTAACATCCATTATGTCAGTGGTGGGCCATCCATTTCAACTGCAGGCTTTCAGTGACGTCAAATTAATACGCCTCATAATAACATCAGTATGACACCAGGACTTGAGAATTCACACATATACACTATATCAGCCTTGATATAGGCTCATCAAGCAACACTTAATTACCAGAATATTTAAAATCAATTATTCTTAGTATTTAACTGTGCCGGTGGCCAAGTAGTTGACGATTTGTTTCGTCTCCGCTAGGTGCCAACATAGTGACATTTAAAAACTCCCTTCAAAATGCCATGCCATACCTCACAGTAAGTTCAATTTTAAGATGGGGGAAATCAAACAGTGTTCCATGGCTCTGCTTTAACCTGGAGCAGGCTGCTTTCGGAAAAATTTTCCCTGTATTTGTAAAAGTGCTGGGGGTTGAGGAGGGAGAGAAACATCAACATGTTTTGGTCCTGAAATCGATTCCGTATCTGTGAAAGAAAATTGTGCAGAATACTGTGGTGGAGTTTTTTGCAGTGTCCACACAGATCATCTGGTGTTGCACCGCGTCCTCTGAGCACAGCTGGAAAACCTGAGAAGCGCGACTTTGTTCATATAATTTGCTGAATTTTGTCTTTGATTGCTCAACCGTGTGAGAAAACTCGTTTACCTCTGCCATGCAGAATTGTACATCTACATTTTTTTCTGTTGTATTGCAAAAATGACATCAGCATGTTCAAAAATCCAATTGAATGTGTTGAGGAAAAAGTGCCGTGATCCCCACATCTGTGGTTTTATCAACCACCACAGCGACAGTAGGGGCACTTTTGATCTTGTCTCATATCACTTCAACAATAGCTTAAATTGGGTCATTTTTTTTTTATATTTCCTGATGTCCCAGCAAACACCCTGTTAGTGGACTGGTGGTACTGCAAGTCTGGGTCGTATTCAGTAAGGAAAGAAAGAAGAAAGTACCATGTAGTTACCTCTATTTAAGGACTGGGAACTTTCATCAATGAAAGTTCATGTCTACCCAAAAATATGACACAATCCACAATCTGTCTGTAGCTAGCAAATCTCCTAGTTCAGATTCAATATGTCCCAAGATGCAGTTGTCAGACTCCTGGAAAAGTTTATCCAATCACCGGACAGATACATGTTGCATAAGGTAGGGTATGCTGGAAGGTCTGAGGTCCCAATCTAGCCTTAAATGGCGCTGAGCACTGTGAACTGAACCGGCTGTGGCAATTCATTCACAGCAGGCACGGCCTTCACTTTTGATTCTGAAGGCCATTGCAGATTTCATGGAACCTGACAACACTAGATAGCTGAAATATGATTGGACAAAAAGTTTTTGTCCAATTTTTAAAATGTAAAATCAATTTTTTTTCTTAATAATGATAAATAATAACATTTTATTAAAAATATTTATAAATAATAGTGTTTTTCTGAGTATGTTTAGGCCAGCAGAGAAGGCCTTGCTGGCCCTGACGGCCCACCACTGCATTATATTGAGCTGCAGAGAATTAAAAAGGTAACATGAAACATTCTATCCTGATGAGGTATGTGTTTATGTATGTGTTTATTTTTCAGATCAAAACAAGGGATCGATACATAAATTGTCTAAATAAGAAGCTTCATAGGGAGTGTAATCAGAGTCGTGAGAAACAGCAACAGATAGAAACACTGGAAAAATATCTGTGTGACCTCCCTTCACTTGAGGTGGTTCAAGTCCAGGCACAGCAGGTAAGGCCACTTTATTAGGCACACCTGTCCAAATGCCTGTTTAAACAAAGGGATGTAGACATGGTTGTTGGAGCCAGAGGAGCTGGATGAATATGTCACAAACTACTGATCTACTTGGATATTAATGCAAGACCATTGCCGAGGGTTTACAGAGAAAGGACCAGAAAAGAGAAAATATAAAAAAGTGGCATTTCTGTGGGTAAAAATGCCTTGTTGAGGCCAGCTGTCAGAGGGTTGGAGCTGATAGAAGGGGGGGGGGGGCATATTTTCTTTTTTGTCATGCAACATACATGCAATTTAAAAAAATAAATATATGTGCATATAGACACAAGGACTGTTGCTGGTGTTAGCCTGAAAAAATCTTCTGAAAGTGGAAAGACAAAACTGAGTAGTGAGACCAGTAAAAGAAGTGAAGGAAAATAATATGCAGGCATAAGAATAACGTTTGTGTTTTAGATCTGGCTTGACAGTATTGTTTAGCAAAGCTGTTATATTTTTTCAGCAATAAGGGCAAGGAAGCAAAAATAATATGCTAAGATAGTCAAAGGAGTTACTGTGATCCCAGAGTAAAGATCTAAAAGACATAAGTGGAAGGGGGAAAGTGCTTTTCATTAATCCATATCAGTATTGACTCCTGATGTATTAACAAAAAGACAATAACTTGTGAGATAGAGAACATTGAGCAATCATGACTGCTCAACACTCAAATTCCCTTATGCATTTATAGTTTTATTCTTTATTAATTGGTGTTTAACTTAGTTTTTAGATTAAATTATTTTTGGCTATTAACTTGTACTGCTGAAATAATGCCAGAAAAAATAAATCCCTTTTACATTAATTTCTATGTGTTAAATAGTAATAGTTCAATGGTCCATTGTAGTTCAATTTTATAACCTTTAAGTTCATAATCTAATTAAGTAAAAAAAAGACATGTAAACACTGTTTATTATTTGGTGTGTATTTAAAGTCTGATTTTGGTTAAGTCAAGTTCAAAGTTCCAAACACCCTTCTAAACTGGTAGACTGTAACTGAGTGGCTAATCAGTTCGAGCAGCAAGCCTCTGATCCAACGGCCTACTTTTACTAGTCAACAAAAGACTAACTTATATGCTTTATTTTTTTGTGAAGGAGCTTCCATTATCAGTTAACTAGGTCATATATATATATTCTGAGGGAGTCACATGAAACATCCCAGCACTTATTTAGCCCTAAGAAACTAGTCTTCTTTGGATTCTGTATTTCCAGCCTTAATCCCCTTGTTAAAAAAGCAATGCTTATTGTGTGTGTTAGCAGGAACAGGTTAATCAGAAGACCAAAGAGCTGGGCCAAAAAGTATCTGATTTCCAGAAGAGTTTGGAGGAAGAATGCGCTACGATTAAAGAGAAAATGCTAAGGATTGAGCTCCAGGCGAAGAGAGAGAAGGAGTTGATCTCTTCTGTTCACAGGTATTTTACACACTTAAACAGAAGTGTTCTCTGCAGTTGCTTTTACTTAAGGGATGTACATTTACAAAATATAATTTCACAAATCGTTTCCTGGACTTATTTATGAAGATTCTCAATATTCCAAGTCATGTTTGACTTGTGTTACGTTTCATTATGGTTAATTTAGTTATGTTAACAGGCTGTCTTGTGTTTACAATATCCTACTCTACTGTCCTATATACAATACAACTGTGTGAAAGGGTAAAACAGTCTAGGTAGTGTTGATAAGGAATGAAGGAAGGAAAGTAAACTCCTTGTCATTGTAACATTGTGATATACACACTGCTCCTCCGGTCCCCACTGTACGCATTTTGTTACGTACAGTGCGGACTGGAAGAGCAGTGTGTGGGGACAGTGCAATGCACAGTGCACCTCAGTAGTAACATGACAGCTAATAGAATTGAACCTGAATCCCTCTAGACCCAAATCCAGTTCCTTTTTTTGTTCTTTACAAATCCTGTGTTGCCCCAAAACAAAGTCATTTGTCTTCTAAAATGATCCGAGAATTATATTTTTTGTTCTAATCAGTTCAGGAACATCACTGTTATGGCAGAACAAAAAAACGGAAACGTTAAAATACCGTTTCTGTTCTGAACCGATTGGCGAAAAAAACAAATAACTCTTATTGTCCATACCTGTTTTAGTTAGTTCTTTAAAAATCAAAGAACTAACTAAAACAGGTATGGATTGGTTACCACTATTTTAGAATACACATTGCTGTTCAGGAACACAATTTTATGTTCACTCTTTAAACCAGTTAAAATCCATCATTTTTTCAATATACAAAATTCATCATGTAGGCCCGATTAAAACTGCAAGCTGGCCAGTTTTGACCCACAAGCCGTATGTTTGACACTCCTACCTTACTGTCCATTCACACAGCTTATAGAAACAAACTAATTACCCTCTTCTTCTAGCCAGTTATCTGTCCTTCTTGTTCTCCCCAATGTGCGACTGCTGATTTCAGCCTTCAGCAGAAGGTTCAAGAGTGTTTGGATGACGGCGTGCGGTTATCCATGCAAGACCTGAAGCAGCTTGAGGTGGAAAATATACAACTGCTGGAACAGGATGTACACAGCAGCCAGGTAGAACTCTCACTCATCTAATCGTTCACACAAATGAATCGCTGTTAACTTCTGACTCTTCTGTCTGAACAGCTGGTTCAGCGGCAAAAAGAACAGATTGAAAGACTGACCTGGCAGCTAATGGTAGGTTAATCTATTACTGTCAGGAATGGCTTTCAGCTCTCTGCCTGTAATTGAAATACACTGTAGACCCGATCTTGTTACTTGATATATTCCAACAAGCTATCGAGTGTGGTGGAAAAATATATATATATATACATATTTATATATATATATATATATATATATATATATATATATATATATATATATATATATATATATATATGTATAAGTGAGATGGAAACGGGATAAGCTGAAAGAAGAAGAAGAATATATATATATATATATATATATACATATAATACATATATGTATTATATAGATAGACAGAAACATAGATAGAGTGAAACTGACTAATTCTTACTCCTTGCATGCATGTTTATGTTGGATCTCCAGGCTGTAAGTGTTAGGCTGCAGAAAAAAAGAGGCCTTTGTTATAACCAGAATGAGACTCTGCTGAACACATTCAGAGCCTTCTCACAGGTATGTGTGCCTACTGTTTTGATGGCCTTCATGTTGTAATGTAATGTAATGTAATAGAGTCGGATCAAAAATCAGCAGATAGCTAAGGAAGATGTGGGTAACATTTAAGTGGGTACGTTTTTCCTGATATTTTAGTGTCAGGACCAGGTTGTTTGTCATAATTCTTGCTTCAACCCATTCCAGCATATGTATAAAGCACTGGTTAGAATCCACTGTGGAAGACTATGGGGAGAATTATTCTGTAGCAGTAACATTAAGTAAAGCCATGGATGCCGCTTTGTTGATGGGCCATTGGCATAAATCAGATACTGGTTTAGCAGGGTCACATGCCACTGCTCACAAACAAAGGTTTTATTACACCATTATCTATTTCTGCAAAAAATGCCTTGCCATAAAGAATGGACAGGATGTTTTGCAAAATAATTAGCATAACTTAGCCGTGAGTTTAATGTTAGTTGTTGGTTGGATGAACTTAAGATTGTAATGTTTAGAGACCTTTTGAGTGAGATGCAACAATAAAAAGTTCACCTTACAACTTAGAACAAAACTTAAACTCAGTTGTAATGCAGAGGTTGTGAGTTCATAATTTCCTGAAGGATACTCCTGAGGGATTAATAACGTTCTGTCTATCTATCTATGTCCAACCTGACAGACCAAGAGGTCTTCAAGCTGCATAAAGACTTAGACTTAGACTTAGACATACTTTATTGATCCACATGGGAAATTGTTTTGGCACAGCAGCACGTTGAACCACTGCAGATAAAATGAAATAAATAAGATTAAATGAAATAAAGTAATTTGAATAAGTAGAAACACAAAAGTAGAGTTAAACACAGTAAGTAATTGTGGAATTACAAGGGTCAAAAACAGAAGTAAAATAAAAGTAGAGTGTGAGTGTGAACATGAGCAATGTTCAATCTACTTTCTTACACTGAGTGGTGAGTTATTAAACAGTTGTATGGCGTGAGGAATGAACATGGTCCTGTATCTTTCACTGCGAGTGCGCAGCTGAAGGAGTCGCTTAGAGAAAGAACTTTTCCGACTCACAACACTCTTGTGAAGTGGGTGAGTAGGAGAGTCCATGAGACAGGTGTCCTCCTGTCCCTCGCTGTGACAAAAAGTATCCAGCTGACAGCCAATCACAGTACCAGCTTTGTGAATCAGTTTGTTAATTTGTCCAAGGTCCTTCTTGCTGATGCTGCCCCCCCCAACATACAACTGCAAAAAACAGAGCGCTGGCCACAACAGACTGATAAAAGATCTCCAGTAACTTGCTGCACACGTTGAAAGACTTAAGCTCCCTCAGGAAATAGAGCCAGCCCACACCTTTCTTGTATACAGCATTACAGTTGTCTCTCCAGTCCAGCCTGTCATTAACATAAACGCCCAGGTACTTGTATGATTCGACCACTTCCACATCCGAGCCCTGGATGGTGATGGGTTCCACTGGAGTCCTCTTCTTCCTGAAGTCAATAACCAGTACCTTGGTCTTATTGATATTCAGTAACAGGTGGTTTTCCTGGGACCACTGCACAAAGTCAAAACTGGCTCTATATAGAAGAAGATGCTCCTTGCTGTTTAGTGTGGCTTGTATAACGTCTTAGTGTGACAGCTACACTGTAGCTGTTTGTTTTGTACTGATCTTGGATCACATCTGTTTTGTACCAAGTTAATAAAGTTCCATTGTAAAATCTAATATCTATCTATTGTGTTAATAAAGTACCATATTTAAAATCTAAAAATCTATCTATCTATCTATCTATCTATCTATAAACTGGCCGCTAAATCAAAGAAGATGCTCCGTGTTAAACTCATCTCTGACACCTGAACATCGGTGGTGCCGGAGCGAAGGAGGGCAGTTCATTATGATATGATTTCCTAAGTTTTAGTGGAGTGTAACAGCTACACTGCGGTTGTTTGCTTTGTACTGATGTTGGATCACATCTGTTGTGTACCATGTTTAATAATTTGACTTGTCAATCTTGCCCTTGTTGATGAAAGTGTCTTGGATTCGTTTTTTTATGCTGCTGACTGGATGACCTCTGTTCTTTCCTGGATTGTGTTAATAAAGTACCATATTAAAATCTAAAAAAAAAAAAAAAATCTATCTATCTATCTATCTATCCAAAGACCAAATGATGTATCTATCTATCTACCGTTCTATCTATCTATGATTTGGCTATTGTATAACTTCTAGTTTTAACTTTCTAAGTTTTAGTGGAGTGTGACAGTTACACTGTGGCTGCTTGTTTTGTACTGTACTCCTGATTTGAACCAAGTTAATAAAGGTCCATTGCAAAAATCTAAAAAAAAAATCTATCTATCTATCTATCTATCTATCTATCTATCTATCTATCTATCTATCTATCTATCTATCTATCTATCTATCTATCTATATATCTTTCTTTCTCTTTTTCTTTCTCTCTGTCTTTCTTTCTCTCTTTCTTTCTTTCTTTCTTTCTTTTCACGTTACCAGAAACACAATAATATTTTCTGGCAATAAGAACAATAATAGCTGAGGAGCTAGCCATAAGAAGGCTAAGGCTAAGGCTATTACCTATATAGCCATAAGAAGGCTAAGGCTAAGGCTATTACCTATATTCTCTAAAATTCACTCAAAACCCAGCAAAAGAACATCTACAATAAAGGTGGAAGCTAAAATGAACTTAAAGGAGCTGGAAGATCAAACCTATGAATAAAACAAATTTTTCTCCAACATGGGTGTCAAACATGTCCCAGGGGCCAAAACCGGCTCATCATCATTATTGAAAATAAAAAAATACGTATTGTTTAGGGTATTAGTTTTCATATTTCAAATCATATTTCTTTGAATATGAATAAATACATGTATACTCGTTTGCATAAAAAACAAAGGGACTATATTAGAGTTATGTCCAAATAAAAGCCATACTGTCATACTTAATGAATAGATATTTGTTAAAAAAGATGACCCAAGAGTGTTATAGCTTATGGAAACTAATGTAGTATTTTTTTTTTTTTTTTTTTATGAATATCGAGAAGAATTCAAGACAGGTCAACAAAGGCTTGCGGATGTCCTGTCTGACACATGTCCAAATACCTGAGGTGGGCCACCTGCTTAAAGAAATGTCCCTGTGCCTGTTGGACCTACAGGCTCTCTGCTGCATCCTGACCCAGAGGGCACAAGGGAAGGAACCAAATGTGTCGCTGCTTTTGAGCATGAAGAGTACGTAGTACACCTATGGACGACAACTTAATGTTACTATAGTCCTTCTTTTCTCCCTTTCAGCTTGACCTTTTTTCATGTATTGCCAAATTGAAGCAACCTTTTCCATCTCACACAGTTCTCTCTGTTTTCTACTCCAACTACCTCCATGTCCTTTCTTACTGCATCCATCAATTTCCTCTTTGGCCTTTCTTTTTGTGTTGTTTTTGTGTTTGTACTGTACGCGGCAACTCCATCCGTACCATTTAATGCCATCCAAATCACACTGCCCCCCACCTTGTTAGCCATCCTGCTGATGGTGTTTCCACTGGCAGACACCAACCACTCTATATGGAATGGAAGTGAACCCTGGGGGCCACACCAATGACGAAGACATTGACTCTGGCCCAAGCACCATGCAGTAGCAAGTAAAAGTACCATTTACTTTGCTTGAAGTAAAACATTCTCAACATTATCTGGCTTCATTAATCATTAGTGGTAGAACTACCTATTTCCAAAACTACTTCAATTACACATTACTCACAAAAACTACCGACTTACAGTAACCTGTAACTAAAGGTTTTTCCTAAATTTCTTAAGTCAAATGGTTCATTAATTCCATTTTAATCCTCTTATACATTACCTGGTCTCAAGGGCAGCATTCTCCATGACTGCCACCAAATCACGCCACACAATACGTTGAGCCTTCCTGTTGGGGGTGAGCCAGCTCTAAGTTGTGTCACGGGACGGTGCTGTGCTCAGAGCACCTCAGTGGAAACCTGGCAAGATTGGAGCACATTCTAAAAAGTATTTTAAATTTAATATCATAATATTATTCACAGGTCTTCTTTTGGCTATTTCCTTTAGGGATGTCGCCTTAATGAACCATCCACCTCCTTTTTTCCCCTCCTTCTGTTGGCTAGCAACTTCATCTCCAACATCCTTTATCTGATATACTCACCATTTCCCTCAGTACACATACGAAGTATCTCAATTTTAACCCTTTTACTCTTCAGAGCCATCTTAGGTAGGCATTTTAGGCCATCCTCGGCAGAATACTGACGACTATTTTCAATTTTTTGTTTGTCTGCAGCATTAAGTTCAGCGGAGGAAACAGAAAGTAGTAACTCTGGTGTAAAGGAATTGAGGTCCTGGCTGCAGGAGGTTTGTCAGCTGAGGAAGAGCATTGATGAACTGAGGGAGAGTATCTTCGAACGCAAAGGATACTAGGTGTGAAATGTAGTGATGTTATTGAAAGTTGGGAGGCAGGCCTCCAGGTGGGCAATACAGATGTATTGAATGAATGAAATTGAATGCAATGTACATTAATATAGTATAGTATGTAGTATATAATACCTTATATAATAGTGAAATACTGTAAATGGTACAGAACAATTAGTTAGTTGAAGGAATACCATGATGTTTGCACACAAGGCTGCACACAAAACTTCCAGGGTCAAACCTAGTCAATGTGGTCCTAGTCAATGCAGTACGATGCAGTGAAGAGTGTTCAGTTCTGTATATTGGGGAGACCATCACTCTGCAAACGCACACCACATCAGGAAAGGACTTCAGGATCTCCATCTCAACACAAAGGGACCCTTTATGGGTGGGGTCTGTGTCATCAGTTGTCCATACCATTCTGCCTTGGTATCCCATCCCAGGAAGTTTAACTGCACATAAATACCAGTACAGTCAACAACACAACGGCTCCCGTTCACATCTGAACATGTGACAGTTTCTATTTAAAAAGGTGTGACCACAACAACTCTTCATCTTTGTACAGGAGTGATGGGAGTGGTCTAGAGGAATATAACTATTAGAGTTCCCTTGATATGAACTAGAAGCTAATGAAGTTCCTTAGTTGAAGAATGAGACTTCTTTCAACTTCAAGAAGTCCACTTGCCTGCACCTAAACGCCCTCTAGTGGTTATATTGATTATTTGGTTCTGGAGGCAAATATGGCTTAAGATACATTCTTAAATGGAATATTCCATCAATCCATTTTCTTTCCCTTATCCTGTAGCAGGGCAGCAGTCTCCACAACTGCCATCCAAATCACATTGCACCGTACCATACCTTCCTCGGGTAGTGAGCCCACTGGAAGTCAACTGCCCCTTACCGGGACTCAAAATTGCCCAGGATGTGAACCCTGGAGTTTTACACCAAAGATAGACATTGCCTCTGGGCCACAGTAAATGTTTAATAAAATATTAAGAGGTCAAATTTGTTCCGATATCTTTAAAATGACAAAATAATACAGCACTATGTCTCACTATGTGAGTTTTTTTAAATGTCCTCTCTTTTTGTTTAAGGTTGTGGGTAGTATTGTTTTAAGGACAGCTCAGAAAGTTCTTAAAACTAATTTTCCACTAAGAACAGTGTATTTGAAATGAAAATACTGGAAATATACACAATTTGCTTCACTTTTACAAAACAATATAACTGTACTTTTCTATATCTCGTCTTGTTTCCTAAGAGACCGGCCTTCTTTTTTCTGAATTGGACATGTTTACTAATACAATTTTTTAATGTCACATCACAAAAATCAGCTTACTTTATATATCTACTTTTAGGTAAAGATGTATGTTTGACTGCAAGTGTAAGCCATAAAGGTACAGTACGTCTTAGTCATTCTCAACTTTTTGCTCTCACAGGCTAGCAGACGGATTTCCCCCAGGCTCCGACTCTTGATTCTCACGCACTCACCAACCAGAAACTCTGCACTGTCCACCCATTCAGTTACCTCCTAACGTAATAACAGTGTTTGTTGTGCAATATCCTCAGGACCTACAGCGTCCTTCAATTCTGTTATACCAGGTGCGATATTGTGTACATATTTTTTGTGTTTGTTCTATTTAGTTTTGTTTATGAAATGATTTTGATATGGTTGAATTGTTTACACCTTTTGGGTCAGGGTCAACATACAATCTGATTTAATGTCAAGTGGGCTTAACTAGCACAATCATTAATGCCTGTAAATAACAAAAAGTCTGTGTCTTTCTCCTTTTGTTTTAATGCAAATAAATACAAATATCTTACAAAATATTCATTTAATGAAATCTAATTTAAAAAAATCACAAACAGGAAGTGTTTTTCTATATTTAGAAACTATAAGGGGTTGGATGGAATCCTGTGCTGTAGACCAACACCTACATAACTTAACATTATTGCCATTATATTATCTGATTCTGAACAATCGGATAATTAAAATAGCTGCTGATTGATCTGACAAATAATAAAGTATCTTCAAACTTATCACAATCAAATGAACCAACCCATCAGAAACAGAAACAACCAGGCAAACATTCTTGAAGACTTCCATTGATTTCCTAAAGATTACTCCTGAGGGATTAATTAATTTCTATCTATTACCCTTTGTCAACATCATGACAAGACTTTTTTAATTCCAAAGAGCACTGGACACTAAGAACATGTGTTACATTTTTATTAAAAGACTAAATAAAACAGTTCAGAGTTAAACGTATAAAGATTGTGTATGAGGTTATAAAAACCTATTTGTGCCAGTAAACAAAAACTTGACATGAAAATTAAACATTTTTGTACAGTAGATCAGAATCTCATTTTTGGCTTTTGTCGAAGTGAAGTATTTCTGTCTTGACACTTTTTAATTTAAATAATCCCTAACTAGCTATAGTTTCCCTATCTGTAGTTTCATCATATTGAGTTTTCGTTTGTAACACTTAAATGCTAACTTTCTTTTAAAATATTTTTACAATAAACAGGATTACAGGTCAACAACATTGACTTTCATTGATACTCCTAAACGATGAAGTGGAAACTACAACAAAATGGTTTCTAGTCATACAGTGGCAGAAATATTTACAGTCATAAATAACTCACAGGCCAAGCTCGGCTTTGCTTTAAGTGTGTGCCTCTCAGAAAATAGGAAACATTTCTTTTTCTGGTAGTAGGGACACTTTGGGCACAACTGACAACACAAGATTCATACATTGGTTCCTAATGGAGTTGCTATAAATCTGACACTAACTACTGTATATTTTTGGCTCAGGCTTATTCTATTTGAAATGGTTACTTTATCATCCTGTATGGTTTGAAGCCAGGGTAAATATCTTTCCACCTTATTTTCCACACTATAACTCGCATCTTGTGGCTGTCAACATGAAAATAACAATCATATACATTTCCAGTGGTACAGGAGTAGCAGATGCTTTTACACAGGCTGAGAGAGCCATCAGTGGGTGTCAGTGTTTGAACAACAAATGTTAAATTCTATATTTTAATATACAGTATAAGTTGCTCCTTAGTATTAGCAGCAAACCCAGCCACAGAATGAAACGGGTGTAACTTTTAATCTGGAAAATACATCATAATTTACCCTTCAACCTGACCATTTTTCTATCTTCTGGGTATCTTGATGTGCTCAAAAAAAAGAGTTACTTTTATCGTTGGAGCGTGAAGATGAGACTTTGTCTCAAAACAGAGGCTCCAAATCACCAACACTTATTTTGGGGACAACAACAGCTGTCCCCGCATCTATATTATGGATTGTCTATATATAATATCATAAAAATTAGTCCAATATTCCCTTCCTCCACCCAAGACCACGGCTAATAGCCCTCTTTAGTTCAACCAACAAGAGACAAAACGTTTTATATTTGTCTTTTGGCTCTTGACAGACATTGTTGATTAACTATTAGCCAACTCTCTGAAGACTACTTTACGTTGCCACTAGGAAGACTCTCGACCAAATGTGTCAAGAGTCTTGGATTGAGTTTCTTCTGAAGTCGTCTCACTAGAAATTCCTGTATCCCCTTTCTCTTCTGCATTCTTCAGCGACATCTTCTCCAGTGCTGCAGAGTGAATCAACAACTGGGTCAGATTTTTTTTTCTTTTTTTACAACAACTTAAGGTAAACATAAGGAGGTTTTAGACAGTAATGTGAGACAGAGTTAGAAATAATGAAAGCAATGAAATGTAGACTGTGAAGATTCTCATTCATCCAGTTCATGATATCCAAAAAGGGTTTAGTTGTAAGCAACTGCACTTCTTCTTAGAGTTTCATTCCTCAACTGAGGAACTTCATCAGTATTCGGTTGTCGTTGCAGGTAACTCTAGTAGTTATACTACTCTAGACCACTCCCTTCACCACTGGACAAAGGTGTGAAGAGTTGTTTTGATCACACCTTTTTAGACAGAAACTGCTCCTGATGTTAATGAGCAGTTAACATCAGGAGCAGTTAACACCACTCAGACCTATTGTAAGTAGTATCAACTCTGTCACTTACAATATTGCTAAATCCCTTGCTACAATTCTTTCACCTATGGTAGGAGATACCCCCAACCACATTCAGAACTCCATACACTTCACTGAGAAGATCAGTGACGTGAAGTTGCAACCAGACGAAACCATGGTTTCATTTGACACTCTTCACCTGCATCCCCACAAGAGAAGCAGTAAAAGCAGATGGGGACAGATTACGACGGGACAGGATGTTACACACCAGAACTGCTCTGACCCCGGACCAGGTTTGCTCATTATCGGAACTCTGCCCCAACACCACGTATTTCAGGTACAATGGGGAATTCTACAAACGGAAGCATGGCTGTGCCTTGGGCTCACCAGTTTCACCCATTGTTGCAAACCTTTACATGGAAAGCATAGAAACTCAAACCTTAATCTCCTTTAAAGGGACAAAGCCAAGGCACTGGTTTTGTTATGTTGACGATACAAGGGCCACGGTAAGAAGGCAAGAAGTGAAGGCTTTTACTAAGCACATCAATTCAGTCAACAATTACATCAAATTCACCAGGGAGGAGACCAAGGACGGAAAACTTCCTTTCTTGGACTGCAAGGTATCAGTTGGGGAAAATGGAGACCTTGTCACAGATGCCTAGAGGTTAGTTCATCCCAAGGATAAAATTCCAAGGGAAAACCTTAACAATGAGGTCTATGCGGTTCAGTGCAGTGAAGAGTGTTCAGATCTGTATATTGGGGAGAGCAAACAACCACTGCACAAACACATGGACCAGCACAGGACGGTGACCACATCAGGACAGGACTCATAAATTTATCTCCATCTCAGTGAAAGGGGACACTCTTTTAAGGACTCAGAGATGCATATTTTGGACAAGGAGGACAGGTGGTTCGAGAGAGTGAAGGAAGCCATCTATGCCGATCTAGAACAACCAACCCTGAATAGAGGGGGAGGTCTGCGTCATCAACTGTCTGCTACATACCATTCTGCCTTGGGATCCCATCCTAGGAAGTTTAACTGCTCATCAATACCAGAGCAGGCTTCTCTAGACGGGTGTGACAACGACTCCCATTCACATCTGGACAGGTGACAAGAAAACTGCTGACAGACATCAGGAGCAGTTTCTGTCTAAAAAGGTGTGATCAAAACAACTCTTCGCACCTTTGTCCAGTGGTGAAGGGCGTGGTCTAGAGTATTATAACTACTAGAGTTCCCTCCAACAACAACAACCAGAAACTGATGAAGTTCCTCAGTTGAGGAATGAAACATCTTTCAACTCCAAGAAGAAGTCCAGTTACTTACAACAAAACCCTTTTTGAATGAAATGTATAGTTGCTGACTGGTTTGTTTTACTACATCAACATTTTTAAATACATTTTAATAATTACATTTAATTAAATTAATTAATCAACAATAGTAGGAAATCAGCATGAAAATGTTTTTCTTTTTACATAATAATACAATGTTCTGAGTTCTGTTCTAAAACAATGAAAAATCAAGCTTCAATATTAGTACCAGAAGATTAAATAACTAGTGGCACTGATGAGCTCAAAAACAGCTAACATTGTTTTGATATATTTTCATACTTTTGTCAGTGATATAAATTGCAACAATAATTACCCTGCAGTGATGCTGAGCCACCTGGCGCCATGTTGCCGTCCTCCAGCTCGTCAAGGTACAGCCTGTACCGATGACCGCTGTCGTCTTCGTACTCCGCATTCTCATCATCGCTATCCACCTCTGGAGCCACATACACCACCTCAAATTCTATCTGCCCTCTCTAAAATAGAAAAAAATCCAATGTCAGGCGAAATGGAAGAGACAACGTCTCCACTTGTTCAAGGGTCCTTAACCTCAATATTTCAGTTCAGGAGATCTCAGTTTTATAGAACAAAACATCTAATTTTGTGAAAGAAAATCAGGGGAAGAGATCTTGTTTTTTTAAGGGTAACAAATCTTTTCTCAAGGGGAAGATCTCACTTTTACAGGACAAGGGATCAGTTTTTTCAGGGTGAAAAAAAATGTTTTCATTTTTTTTCTAAGTGAAAGATCTAATTTTTCATGAGGATAAACAAGTCTGAGCAACAGATCCACTTTTTTTCAGGGCGAGAGTTAATTTTTGTTAGAATGAAAAGGACAAATTTTATGTGCGAGGGATCTATTTTTTGAGATATCTAATTTTTTTTAGGGTGAGAAGATCTCATTTTTCAGGGTTCTCACTTTTTCAGAGCAAAGCTTCTCTCATTTTTCAGGAGGAGATTTCACGTGAGAAGTGAGAAGATATCCTTTTTCGGGACAAAAATTCACAATTTCTTTTTGGGAGGGGTCTCATTTTCTGGACAACGCAAGGAGAAGCATGGCAGCTAAAATAAGGCTAATGCTATATGTTTCAGCCTGTCACTTCTTTCTGTGGCATCTTGCCACAAAATTACTTGTTGTACAAGGTGGTGGCAGTGACCAGAGAGTCACATACAGTATCATTGTATACAGTAGTTTGCTGTGTCACAATGACACAAGTGATAGTTCACCTCCCTAAATTTCCTTTACTTGTTGAATACTATAATAGTTATTAGTTACAACTGCAATAAACTAAAACTTTCTCTATAAAAACTTGTCTGTCTCAGAAATATTGCCAGAGGTGATCTAGGTAGAGTGACTGTCAGTGAGAAAACACACAATAAAATTGTGTAAAATTTGTGGCAATGTATGCAACTCCTGCTTTGTAATTAACCTGCTGGGACAAAATGGTAACAGCCTCCTTGTGTTTGGCGTCTCGTAAATTGATGCTGTTGACGGCGAGGATGGCGTCTCCGACGTGCAGACCTCCACATCTGTCCGCAGGCTGACTTGGATGGATTTCTGAGATGAGAATAGGAACGCCATGCTCTTTACCACCCTGAAGGTAAAAGAGAAGAAATTTGACTGTGTTCATTATGATAACCTGCTGAAGAAACAGATTCAGTGTCATGGAAGAGGCAGGGTTCTACCGTGATAGAAATTCCGAGTCCCTCGCGGTCCTCTTTGACAAGCACCACCTTTCTGATGGGGCCAACGCCTTGGGTTTTTTTTAACATGTCTTGATCCTGTAACATGTTTTATTTTGCAACAAATAATTTGTATAGTTAAGAGAGAATAAAACCTTTTTTTATGATTTACACTCACATGTCCCACAGGAGAAGGAAGGGTTTTTTTTGGATCTGTGCGACCTCTACATGCTCGAATCACAGTCTTGTGACGATGAAGGTGAATCTCAGCCTCCAGCTGGTTCCACAGCTTGTCATGTGCAGGCCCTTTCATATCACGGCCTAATAACTGAATCTGCTGCACCCTAAAAGATTAAAAAAATGATTCACTTAACTGGCTGTCCTTCACAAGTGCTAATCATTATTCCTCAGGAAATCAAACCTAGGACTCTCTGCTGTTGCTGTAGGCTGTCACACTATGGAATGTACACTACAAAAACAATAACTCTTTAAGAATTTGGTGCACCAGTCCCTTTCCACAATAGCATTTCTTAATCAATAAAGCATTTCTTAACTAATTATGGCAGACCTAAAATAACATCGTAATCACTGTATTTTCCAGACTACATGCTGCTGTAGCCAGAAGAAGTAAACAGATAAAGAAATATAAACATATGTTGCTCCAGACAAAATAACAAACACGTGAAATGATATATTTTACCATAAAATTTGCTCTTGGTATAAAAAGGAAAATGCCACAATATAAAAAATAGTATGGAAAATACAGTCATTATTTTTGATAAATGGATAATGTCTACTATATTGCTCTTGTAGTGTTAGTACATATTTATATACATACAATTTATATACAAACATGCAACTTACTTCTTTCAGGTGCTGTACTTCAATCAAATTGCTCTTTTAGGCCTACCGCAGCAAGAGTTTAATAGCTTACTGAGATGTTTACTCAGTATATTTATGTTTTGAAGGCAAACAGCAAAATACAGTATGTATATGTGTATATTCTCACTCATCCAGGTAATTCAATCCAAAATTAGTTACTTTGAGAGCAACTGGACATAGTTGGTTTCTTGAAGACAACTCAACTCTCATCCAAGGCTTCTTCTGTTCTAACCAACTACAGGAGAGTTCTGGTATTTAACCTCAAAGATAATGTATACCTGTGAAAAGAGGGGTTGTTGTAGAACAAAAGGCTATGAGAGGGAGGTGGGGGTTAATTGTGATTGTGTCTTTGTCCTCCCGCTCTGTTGAGAGAAAGTTTCTCCAGTTTGACGTAGGCTTCCTTCACTCCTCTTTCAAACCATGTGTCTTCTCTGGCCAGGACATTTGGACATCTTCATCCACAAGATCCTGGCACAATCTTTCATCCACTTATTAAGTTGTTTTGAATTCTCTGCCCAGAAAATTCTTTTGTGATCAGACCAGGGCTCCATACCAAAGAAGAGAAACAATTGATCCCAACACTACCCCCACACCTTCATTCACACCTCTAACTCAACATGCAGCACATCTCGAACAGGGTGTGACACATCACCCTGTTACCCCACCTCCCTCTTATAGCTCTTTGTTCTACAACAACCCACCTTTCACAGGTATGCAGCCTCGTTTGAGGTTGAATACCAGGACTCCCCTGAAGTCGGTTAGAAGTGAAGAAGCCTCTTGGATGAGAGGTGAAACGTTTTCAAGAAACCTATTATGTCCAGTTGCTCTCGAAGTAACTGATTTTGAATGCAGTACCTATCTATTGTTTTCAAAATTGATATTAAGGCATTTGACTTATATCGTCACATCCAACATCAACAAAATGGTAATTTTAACATTTCCAGCAAGGAAAGACAACTGCAAAAAAAAAAAAAAAACTAATTATTTTTTGAGTATTTATCAGTGTTTCTTATCTGCTCCAACATCACTAGTATAGTGTCTACAAATGCATTACAAACTAGCATTTGCTATATTACCATTTACCAGATAATTTCTATTTCATTTCTAGTTTTAATGTTTTACCTCCCAGCCAACTCCTTGTCCAAATACTTGGCAGCCAGTCTAGCACCGTAGACCTCAGCCTGCAGAACAGCCATGTGCCTGCGCAGGGCTTCATTTTCTTTTTTATAGAGTTTCACTTCCGCCTCCAGCCGTGCTGCTGCTAAAATTTCTTTCTTGCTGGCTTTAAGCTCTTTCTCCTAGAATGGGAAAATTGGAAAAAAACACAATGTACAAAAACAACATTAAAGTAATTGTAGACTGTTGTCTGTCAAAAATTGTTGTTTGTTGTTTTATTGCCTTGTTGCATTTCACGGTGTAGTGGTCAATGAAAAACCCAAGTGAACTTAATGCAGGGGTGTTTAAATAAGACCTATGGGCCAAAACTGGCTTAATAGAGGATTTAATTTGGCCCGCTACGACTTTTTATATGCACTAATACTTGTTTACATGGCACTAAGAGTTGACATACAGTATTGTTTTTATGCGTAAATATGTAATGATTAGTGGTCCTCGTGCGGCCCTTGACATCACTGCCATAGAGTATATCTTTCATATCTGTGATTGTATTACAGTTGTTTTCAAGTTAACAAGCCAATGATATACCTTAAACGATTGACATTAAATCAAAGGATAATTACACTGTATTTAATTTCAAGCTCAAAAGAAGTTTCTAAAACATTGGCAACAAATGGTGACCCATTTATGAAAAAATTCCATCGAAACATCTAAATGATTAATGGTTCCAACTGTTAGTAAAAGAACGCCAAAAATATGTATGTATTTTATCTGTGACAGGTTTAGGTTTCGAGTTATGGCTAATAATGTTACGCCTCTCTAAAAATTAGACAGATTTTTATTCCTATTCAACTTGGAACACTTATTTGCTCTCATAGCAAATAACATAGCTCTACATAGCTCTCCAAATTTCAAGAGCAATGCCAGATCTGATTAGTCACATGCTGCAACTAATGATGAAGCGGATCACACAGTCAACAGCAAACCATCCAAAGTATTGAGCTTTTGCAAAAATTTCACACTTACCAGCTCATCCAATTTTGGTACAGTCTTTTATGGAAATAGGCAAAAGAAGGGGCAGAGGAAATGGGTATTAGAGAAATGCAGGCGACAGGGTAACAATATTATTATTTATAGCAGTGAAATTGTGTTTAAAAGAAACAGAAAAGGGGTAAATATAAATAAATTTTTAGAGGAAAGCTAAATCAGAAAATGCTTGTGTTGGAAAGACAGGCTGATGTCACTTATTTCTAAGTTCACCAAGATTGACCAAAGTCAGTCAGCTGTTATCTCTGACCATAGAAATTAGGGAACTCTAATGATATCTGCCATTTAATATTATTATATATTAATATTAGATATTATTATATTTAATATTATTAGCCTGATATGAGCAAAATGCAGGAGATCTGTAGGAATTGTTAACAGTTGGTATCAGATACTGGCAAAAGTAAATATTGAAATTGACTCCTCAAAAGTAAATGAACACAGGCATCATGCTTAATGTCTATTTTATTTGTGAGCAAAATAAGGAAAGGAAAGCAGACTTTCTTGTCATTGTGACATTGTGATTCACACCACTGCACACAATGAAATGTGACCTCTGCATTAAACCCATCACCAAAGTGACCAGTGGGCAACTTTGAGCGCCCGGGGAGCTGTGAGTGGGGGCAGTGCCATGCTCAGTGTACCTCAGTGGTAATTTGGTGGTAGGGGGATTCGAACCAGGGGCCTTGCGGAGTCCGCTTTCTTAACCATTATGCCACCAACTGCCCACTGAATAAGCCGGGTTATTTGGATACTTAAGGTACAGCAGTAGATTTAGTAGATTGCAACAGAGCAAGGTAACTGCAGTTGGAAAATTGACATCTTATTGTGATATGTTGCCTTTATTTAAAGTGAAAAGGCATTATATTAAGTGATAGAGTGGTAGCATCCACTGCCTGGCCAAAAAAAAAGTCGCGACCCAAAAAAAGGGTCATACACTCTAATATTTTGTTGGACTGCATTTAGCTTTGATTACAGCACGCATTCTCAGTGGCATTGTTTTGATAAGCTTCTGCAATGTCACAAGATTTATTTCCATCAAGTGTTGCATTCATTTTTCACCAAGATCTTGCATTGATGATGGTAGAGTCTCCAGTAGACTCCAGCAAATCCCAAAGCTTCTCAATGGGGTTAAGGTCTGGACATTGTGGTAGCCAATCCATCTCATGGTCCCTGAACCAGTCTTTTAGAATTTGAGCCCGATAAACCCTGGCATTGTCATCTTGGAATATGCCCGTGCCATCAGGGAAGAAAAAATTAATTGATGGAATAACCTGGTCATTCAGTATATTCAGGTAGTCAATGGGAGGCTCGTACCTATTTGCTTAGTTAAATCCAGGCGGCTACTTTTTTTTTGGCCAGGCAGTGTGTATGACTCTAAGAGTTTTGTACAATCTTTAAAGTGTTTTGGTAAGATTTAAGATGACCCATAATATGAAGTTGACTATCTTTGACTTTAATGATTACCAGGGCATTATTTTATTACTTACTCTAGTGTTTTGTTGTTTAAACATAATATGATGTAGAGTTTATTACATCATAATCAGGTGTCTATTTGGATTATACCAAAATAAAAATAAATGGCAATGAAATGGAATCCAGTAAAAAAAAAGTAAAATGTGTGTGCAAAATATAAAATAAAATAATAAAATCAAAACAGCTTATATGTTTAAGTATTGTCTTACTCACAATAAACCTCCCCCAAACATAAGCATATAATTTTATGAACAATTAACAATCCTTATGTCACGAGATGGCAGCATTGTAGCTTATTTTTTTAATCTACATTGATAATCAAATTATTTCTGGTTCCAGCACAGACATGGGCAAACTTTTTGACCTGCGGGCCACAATTGCTTCAAACATTGGACACAGGGGCCAGGTTAGGAGCTGATGGATGGAGCCTTTATGTGAACCAAGATAAATGATGACGTAAAAGTCATGCAACAAATGCTACAATGCTAAATACAGTAATAGCCTTCTTAATGCCACAATTTGGGAAATGCTGAGATTGCAGTGAAAAGACAGGACTTTAATTACAATACAAACCAATTCTATAATTTGAACCTGGCAGGACAGATTGCAAAACTGAATGGTCTGCCTCTGGGGACAGAACTAGATAGTATTTCAGTTCTGTCCCTTAGGAGGCAGAAAATACTATTTACACTTCACACTTTGTGGACAGACAACACTAAACTGCTCTATACACTGCTATATTTTTAATTGGTATCATTAGGTCGGAATCGTGTATTATGAGTTTTGACAGTGCCTTAAAAAATAAATATAACATAAAAATACTAAATTATTCACTAAAAAAATAAAGTTATGTGATTTGAATGGTTTTGGACCTACTAGTCTTTCCTTGATGGTGTCAGAGTCCTCTGCTTGGCCTTGCTTGGCATGAAGCTGCAGCTGAAGAGCATGAAGCTGCAGGAGCTGGTCATGGACCTCCGTCTCTACCATGGCCCGCTCTGCCTTGACCTCCGTCAGCTCAGAACGCAGGTCCACTAGCTGCGCCTTAAGTGGAAAAAAAGGGTAGGTACAAGAATAGTGTAGAATGTACTGCATAGTACTTAGTAGAGGGTTTCGTTTTCAAAAGTCTTCAAAACCTTTCACCACTTGGATTAAGTTAAGAATGTTACAAATGGAAGGAGCTATAAAAGGGTAAACAGTGGTGTAAGAATTTGAATAAAAAATAAGAAGTACCAATATTTTTTATTTTCAAATTTCCTTTAGAAAAGTTTCATTATGAAGGTGAACAACTCCCTTGCAGCTTTTTTTACAGGTTGCCACAGTGAATCATCATTTTCCATCTCACCCTTTTTGTCTGTGGATTCCTTCTTATGACCTCATTCCTCATCCTGTCCATCCTTGTCCCGTCTACAGAGAATCTTAGCCCTTTTACCTTTACCACAACAAGCATTTCCCAATCTCTTCTGCCTCCAATAAAATATCATTTTCGTATTATAATTTGTAACTCTTATTTAAGGCCTTTCATTTGGCACAGAGGGAATGTCTCTGTCTTTGGTAATGTAGTCAGGGGGCACGTGCAGGAAGTTGTAGTAAGAGTAGAAGATAGAGATATAAGGGGGAAAATGAAGATGCGGATTTGCTGTGGCAACCTCTAAAAAATGGACAAGCCAAAAGACAAAGAAGACTTTTCTCTGTTGCAATTCTAAACAAACAGCTGCTAACAACGGCATAAAAAAATCTCTATGATCATTCTTCTACCAATTTATCCACTGTCCATACTCTGTACCTTGTCCATGTCAAAAGATTATCAATATAAGTTCAACTAAACACATTTAAAAAGAATCTGCTAAAAGAATCTCGATGGGCATTGTCCTTAAAATGCTGAAACTTCTCTGAAAATGCAATTTTCTCCACAGCAAGTCTTTTCTACAACTGTGCAGACTTGGTAGAGAAAGCAATGGTGGAAACAGGACAGATCAAAACCGGCAGTACAAGTTGTGGATAGCTGGTTTCAGGTTCTACTGCCTTGCATTTCCTGTGTGATGAACACCAATTAATCCTGAATAAAAACAACTGACAAGCTTTTCCATTCAGTTGCGCTGTTTTGACAGACCAAACAAAGAGTTTACTCTAAATATCTGCAGTTATTGCAGTGTTTCAACTTTTGACGATCCAGTTACAGATAAACAGCTAACAAATAGTGTCTTACTCCATGGCATACAAGGCTTATTAATCCAAAACTAAACTACTGTGATAGGTCTCTTCTGCTCGGTCATGGTTATTGTTAGTGTTCATTCATTCGTATGAGTATGGTTCCTGAACATTTTTGTACGCAAAACCCAGTTAAATTATCTCACATGATTGGTTATTTGTCATATAATCGATCGGGACGTTAAACTTAACAATTAGCTTTCGATTGAATATCTCTTGGCTGAAGATACTCTAATCAGATAGAAATGGGTGAGGATAAAGCCATCCCATTATGAAGAGTTGCGAAAGAGTAGAATTACAAAGCGTTTTCGCTAATTTGCAGTGATGACAACTCACTGACCTCCAGCTTGTGGTTAAGTTGGAAAACCGTTTGAGATTTGTGACAGAGCTGAGCGAAGCAGGAACTGAGGGTGGTCATCTTCTGTCGGCCTTCGTACGTTATATCTACTTGATCCGGGTCTATTTCTCCAAGCAGCAGGTCTATGTCCACGAAAGCCTTGTCGAACTCTTTCTCTAGTACTTCCAACCACCGGAACATGGACAATCCCGGGCCGAGGCCCGCCGGGGAGCAACCAGTCGAAGCAGACATGGCCAACGCCGAACAGAATGCGAATGAATTGTTACGGTCAGCTTTTTGCCTAAATACAAAGTGATTACGTTCAGTGATTCTCCCGCTTTATTTCACTGGTTCCTGGTAATTAAATGAACTATCCTGAAATTTATTTCGACGTCTCCAATGGCAGTATGTTCGTTTTCAACTTGATGTAAAACATAGCCTAACAAGGAAGTGACCCATTCACTGTGACGTAGATACACACGTACGTGGCCGTGCGCAGAGGAGAGCAGTCAATGGCCGAATTATCCGTTTAGAAATTGTAATTTTATCAAATGATATCAAATTTTGTGCTTATTTTGGTCACTTGGTTAAAATAGCAAGCCATATAAAAAGATAATGGTAATTCACAGGTTATTTTCATTTGAATCAGTCTGCAGTCTTCCATTAGGGCGAAAAAAAGATCGATGCGTTCTTATCGACTTTAATGCCGCTAAGTCATTGATAAGTTTGTGCATAACTTCAAACGTTGTTGAGCACATCGCCTAGTTTATATATTACCGGAAAAGGACAAAATATTTTTTCTTCCCGTTTTTTAAACCTGCGCGAGGGTTGGCAGAGTGATTCATAATTTTAAATATTTTTTGTATTAAAATATTTATATTATATATTTATATTATATTATTATATAATATTTATATTTATATTATATATTATAACATTTATTTGTTAGAACTCACTTAACCAGTCAATAGGGAGCACAAGTCAGAGTTTTTTTTCAGTGCCAAATGAGGGCGACGGATGCGTCAGGAAGGGCATTCGGCATAAAAACTGCCAAAAGAAGGAAAAGAAAAAGATTTCCATACGTATCAGTCGGGGACCGGGTTAACAACGTTCGCCATCAGTGCTGTTTACCTTCAGGGTACTGTTAGAAATTGGACTTTTTACCCTGATGAAGGCAAAAATAGATTTATCAAGAGGAAGGATAGAGTTGTTGGTCTGAAGGTGGACTCTGAATTTTGGTGGTCGAACTGATTGAAGTGTGTCAATGAAGAATTAGGAGTGATGTCTAATATGCTATACAGGTAGGCATATTTGAAAGGAAAATTTTCAGAATTGGCTGGATTTGGTTGTATAGACCAGGGGTTTTCAAAGTTTGGGTCGTTGCCCCCCTGGGGGGCGTGGTGCGATGCTGAGGGGACGTGTGACCCTGGGGAACATGTTTTTTTTCCGCCGTACTACAATAAAGTGTAATAGCACATCCTTGTGCGTTGAACTACATCTTTTTTTGTTTCTTTATGTTAACAAGGATACGATGTTATGCAGAGGTGTACCTATAACTATTTTATAGACAAATTTATAGTTGCGGCGGAGAGTGGGTGGGGTGTGGGGGCGCAAATTGTTTTCTTATTGCTAGGGGGGGCGTAACAGAAAAAGATTGGGAAGCCCTGGTATAAAGCATCCCCAGGGGAGAAATAGTGAGGATTGGAGCAGATTTTAATGGCCATGTAAGGGAAGGGAACAGAGATGAGGTGAAAGTGATGAAGAAGAGAACGGAAATGGATGCGTTAAACACCCACATCCAAAAGAAACTAGCAACAATGGTGCCAGATCCACACAGGTAGATTATATTCCATGTAGAAGAGGTAATCTGAGCTAAATGTGCTACGTGTAGCTTAGACCCCATCCCAACTAGGCTCCTTGAGGAGGTGTTTTCTTTTAATCAGCACCTCCATTTTGGACATAATCAATTTATCTGTTAAGATTGGTTATGTTCCGTTAAATTTCAAAATCGCAATCATAAGACCCTTGCAAAAAAAAAAATCATCTTTAAACCCAGAGGTCTTAGCCAATTATAGGTCCATTTCAAATTTGGTTTTTATCTCTAAAATCTTAGTGAGAGCTGTTGCTGACCAGCTAAGAGCAACCTTTGAAAAAACCTAGGTGTTTTTTTTTATCAGGACCTCTCCCTTAGCTCCCATGTTAAAAATATTTCTAAGACTGCCTACTTTCATCTTCGTAATATTAGGAAAGTCAGGCAAATACTCACCGTGGAGGCAGGTGAGAAGTTGGTTCATGCATTTGTAACCTCTAAGCTGGACTACTGTAATTCTTTATTAGCCAGATGCCCAACCAGTTCCCTGAGATCTCTACAGCTGGTTCAGAACACGGCAGCTCATGTTCTAACCAAAACCAGGCAGAGAGACCATATCTCCCCAATTCTTGCCTTTCTTCATTGGCTACCAATACATTTTAGGATCCAGTTTAAGATCCTGTTATTTACATTACATTTAAGGCTTTCCATGGGCTGGCACCATCCTATAGTTGATACAACCCTGTCAACCCACTAGATCTCTTCATTCTGTAGGAGCAGGTCTTCTTGTGGTTCCACAAATATCTAAATCTAGATTTGGAGCCAAAGCCTTTTGCTACCAGGCCCCTCTATTTTGGAACCACCTGCCAGCTCTAGTCCGGGAGGCCGACACAGTTTCTACTTTTAAGAGTAGGCTAAAAACTTTTCTTTTCGACAGCGCCTATAGTGGCTTACAGATCCAGCCGTAGTCCTCATGTGAGGCCTTCGGCTGGACCTTGGGTTCTATATATGCTGCTGTAAGTTAAGAATGCCGGGGGTCCCGTGTCATACTGAGTCCCCTATTACTGTCCTCTATCTGTCTCTCTCCTTCCTTTTCCTTATTTATTTATTTCCTATCACTGTCCCCTATCTCTTTCTCCTTCCTTTCCTTATTAACTCCCCATTAACACCCCTTGCTATCAATTGCCCTGAGGTTTTTTCCCTTTTCCCTGCCTGGGTTTTTTGGGAGTTGTTCTCTTGTCTATAAGGGCAGCGGGTCACTGTCTGTTTTGTATATTAAATCTTTGTATTTGTATGTAACTGTGAGTAAAGTGCCCTGAGATAGCTGTTGCTATGATTTGGCACTCTAAATAAATATAGTTGAGTTGAGTTGGGTGGAGGTTTGCACTAGGGAGAAGAGAAATGAAGGTCTGTCGTAGCGAGACGACTGTGTGAAAGGGAGAACAGTGGAATGGAGAGGTTACAAGGACCAGAGGTGGTGAATGTGCAGGAGTTTACATACTTAAAACTACTATACTATACTATAAACTGTTCAATGTAGTGGAAGAGACTGTGGAAGAGAGGTGAAGACTAGAGTACAGTGCAGGATGAGTTTATTGCAAAGAAGTAAAGCATCAAGTCAGGCATCCAGACAGGTATCCAGGGGGAGTCAGCAGGGGAGTTTTGCAGTCGGCTCCCGACTTGTGCACATCTGGAAAAGATAATGTAGGCATAGTGCTGAGCGCAGTCTCTGAGCGGACGTAGCGGCTCGGCGCACCACTCTGTTCAGCCACACTGAGAATTTTCCACTGGAACAGGTGCGTGACAGCACTTTGCACGCCGCGTTGGATTGGGTGGCCAAAATTGATGGTCATCTGGTCCAGCCCGGCACTACATTGTCTTTTCCCTATTTTTCGATGATCAGGGACAGACTCTACACAGTGTGTCAGAAGCGTGACGGCAGTGAGTGTGCTTAGCTGTTGGTGCTAAGGAGCCGCAGGAGGGTGATACTCCAGGCGGCTCTTCATCATCTGATGGCTGGACACATGGGCTCCCAGAAAACTCTAGAGTCTAGACCATTTCACGGCCTGGCATTCAGGGAGATGCGCGTCGCTTTTGCGGTCATGCCTGCCATACCGCGTGCACCACTGCGAGGTTCCGTTCAGTGGTATTGGAATGGACCTCATCAGGCCGTTTCACCGCAGTGCATGCGGGTATCGGTTTGTTCTGGTAGTCATAGACCATGAGATATCCGGAAGCTGTGGCGCTGTGTAACATCTCTGTAAAGAGTTTTGCTGACACGCTTTTCCGTATCATCACATGGTTTGGGATCCCGAAGGAGATCCTGACAGATCAGGGAATATAATTTATGTCATGGACCATGAAAGAACTAAACAGATTATGAATCATGAAGGCTATTCAGACCAGCGTCCACCACCCTCAGACTGACGGGCTGGTGAAGCGGCTGAATAAGACTCTAAAGTCTATGATCAGGATTCATTCAGGAGGACAGTCCAAGAGGGGATAAGTGGTTAGACTCCCTGTTATTTGCCCTTTGAAGTATTATTCGGCAGAAAGCCGAGGGGCTTGTTGGACCTAGTTGAAGAAAGCTGGGAGGAAGGTCCAAGCACCTGTAAAAATGAAACTCAATATGTTCTGGACCTTAGAGCAAAGCTCCACTCAGGAAGGAAGGAATCACAGGTTAATTTGCTCAGGGCTCAGGAATGTCAGCAGCGCCTGTATGACAGGAGAGCTAGGCTGCGGCACTTTGCACCAGTCCTAGTGCTCCCCCATCTTCAGCATCCAAGTTGCTCGCCAAATGGCAAGGATCCTTCGTGGCCACACGGCGGGTCGGTGATGTTGATTATGAGGTGAAGCGTTCAGACAGGAAGGGAGACACTCAAATTTATCATTTAAATCTGTGAAAGGCGTACGTGGACCCAGAAGCTGTCGCTGTGGTGTCGACAGTGCTAGGGAGAAAACGGCCTTCTCTACTCCGTATGGTTTGTACCAAATAGTTACACTTCTGTTGTTTGGTGCTGCAGCCACCTTCAACAACAATAACAGACACCTCAAACACCATCAGTATTTATGGGCACCGAACGGCTAAGAGCACCTCTAATCTTATTGATTTATGGGCACAAAATGCACAATACATCTGAATGGTCAGTTCATGTCCAGGGTATGTCAACCAAGAGGATATTGGTTTAGATTTAGGAAATTCTGAGTAAACACATATAGTCCCCATTGCTTCAGATGCAACACATTATGGACACAGAAAATGATGTGCTTCAGACACTACACTAGAGATGGCGCTACCAGGTAGAGAGGATGATCAAAAAAATAATGGATGTAGTGAGGGAGGGCACAAAGGCAGTTGGAGTTAGAGTTGAAGATACAGAGGACAGGGTGAGATCGAAAATGCTGACTCTCTGTGGTAATTACTGAAAAATGAACAAGCCAACACGGTAAAGAATTTGTAGACTCACTGTGGGTATTCATTTCTTTCTTTGCTGTTACTCAATTATTTATTTATATATACATATGTATCCTCACTATTCTATTAATTATTTTAGAAATATATCTGAATATATGGAAATGCAAATTTATATTTTAACAGTTTATTGTATATTAAAACCTTAAATTTAACTTGAACTTAAAAACTAAAGTTGTTTTGACTTAAAATATTAGAATTTGATCATGTTGAGGTAGCTGGTGTTTATGTGGTAATAATAGGCGGTGGATAAGGTCATCCTACTCCTGGACAAGAGCAACCTTCTTAAAAAAAATAATAGATAAAAAATTAATGATAGCACTTTAGACTAGAGGCAATGTCTGTGTCATTAGTGTTGAAGTCCAGGGTACGGTTCAGTAAGATTTCGTAAGTGGTACTGGAGGCTGCTGCCCTCGCAACCCAATGACAAATAAGCAGAAGATAGATAGATAAATGAATTTTTAATTTAGAGTAAAGTTACAAATTGAAAACAGTTATTGCAGAAAAAACATCTTTTGGAATGCATACTTTCCAGCATTAAAATAGGCAAAGCTTTATTTAAAAGATCAATGATAAAAAGGGGGAAGGCACCCTCAGAAGATTCTTGAACACTCACTGGGTTCTACACATCTCGTCATATTTTGGAGATGGAGGTGAATTCTCTTTTGAAGGAGCTCCAAGATCTGGATTTGCAACAGAAAAAAAAAAAAATTAAATTAATCTAATTTTGTTATTCTCACAATTGCCAAGTGCAAAACCATTAAGAGGTTTAAATTACCTGTAATGGTGCCAAGCCCAGAGTTGTCAAAGAACTGTTTGGGGTAGGTTGTGGACAGTAGGCTGGCGGAATTATCAGTATCAAAGAATTTGCTCTTAGGAAGTTCTGGCAAACATGTATTATTTATTTCAAGCGCCCTATTTGGGGACTCCAGCACCTTCCTGGGAGAGTTTAGATTTTTGCTCGGGGTAACAATAGGCCTTTTGGATGAAGGAGGTTTGCAGGGAGAGTCGAAGGTTTCTACATGCTCCCTCTTGGTGGGTGTGCAGGGTGACACAGACTTCCCCTTCAGTTTGATTGCTCTTTTTTTCCACTTGCTGATTTCTGCCTGCAGAGAACCAACTAAGCTAAGGGAGCAAAGTGACAGAGGTCAGATCAGAATAATATTTTTTAATATGTATTTATTATATGTGGTAAATTTTTACATGAGTTCTTACCTTTCCTTTTCACTTAATATTGCTTGTAGACGCTTGACTTCTTCCTCCAGTTTAGCCTTGTCCAGGAGAACACTTCTTTTGATGACCAAACCTTTGGGGTTGGTCAGTTTATTGTAAAGAGCCTCACCCTGCGGGACTGAAACCAGCAAAGTTGGATTAGACCACCAGACCATAAGTCACACTCCCCTGCGGTATTTATGATCTAACCTCCAGTACAGCTTATAAATTGTGAAATATAACTTCATGTTTGCTATTTTCACACCGGTAACCACTACAAGGAACTATAGGTTTTGTACCAGTATATGCTTCTTCTGTAACACTGAAAGGTTTTCATATTTAATATTTTCAAACAGACAGCCACAACAGGGCACTCTAGCTGGAAGGTGTGACCATAAATATTAGTGTGACAAATTTAAACATTAAGGGTTGACTGTATCATAACAATAGATTTATAGATATAACAAATATTTACTAGTCAGCCGACTTACCCAGCTCCTCATCTCCTTGTTGTAATCTCAACATCTCTTTTAGTTTTCTTAATGATTCCTCCTTATCTTTTAACAACGTGTTCAGTCTGTGGATCCTAGTCATAGACAAACACTAGTCACCATATTATCTTTCAGTTTGGAACATATGACCAAGTCAAATCAACAACTGATTCATTTCAGTTAATGCTATAAAAAAGCTCTTACTCATGTTGGTGTTTATCAGCCTCTGAACTCAACTTGGCCTCCATCTTGACGACTTTGGCATGGAGAGTCTTCAGCTCATCAGCGTTGGCTGATGATTTCTGGTGATGTGAACAGGACACACATTTTAGTGAACTCTACTTTTTTACAAATCAGATATTCTCACCAGTGCAGAAATTAGGCGATGGGTGAAGATGGTTAACACACCTCAGCATCATGTTGCTTGTTTTTCTGTGTTTGGGGTGTGTTCTTAGCCTAAGAATTAATTGTAAAAGAAAAAAAAAAAAAATCTGATGTTATCAACTGAAGACAGATGATGTCAAAATCCCTGGTCCTGGTACACAATCCTGGGGGTTATGCACCAGCAGCTAAATCTCCCCACTGTTCCTGCATCTAACTGTGATACCATGCATTGAAAGCTTGAGCTTGGACACACATGACCCTGTCTGAAATTCACCACCATTCCATCCTTGCACCATTTTGGTAGACACCGATCACAATAGTGTAAAGAATCCCCCAACACAATCTTTTATCAAATGTTGCCATTAGTACTTCTTCTAAAATGTTCAGTACAAATTTAACTCCCTGTATGTTACTGTAATTGTTTTATGTTACTCAGAAGAAAAACAGATATGAAATGTCAATACAGTATCTTTTTTTGTGTCAAACAGTCAATGCACCACGTCTACTGCATATCAATCCTTACAACAATATAGGCCCCTGGATACAGATGGGCCTATATACATTATGTAGCCAATGTATAAACCCTGAAACTAGAAATATAGTGTGCGTCACTTATTGATTAACAGATTTACAAATATCTCCTCATACATAGAATACAATACACACATTTCCTCAAAAAAATCAATAAGACAGAAAGTTGTACTTTAATGATCCCTTATTTGAGAAATTAACAGCAGCAGTTGTTTTAACCAACCACCTGGTGGTTCCTTGTCAAAAATAAAAATAGTCCTTATAACACAAGCAAGTTGCCTAATACAGGCAAAAAAATCCAAATGGTGTTTCAATAAATGTAAAGCAAGTGGAACAGTCCCAGACAAGATCCATAGATTTAGGAGGCTGTTATAGAAAATAGAACGTCTAATCCAACCCATGTCTAATCCATGTTTTTGATGCATTTAATTAGCTTTTCTTGACAAAAAATAAAAATAAGAAAATTAAACACAGTAAACA
Organism: Paraplagusia blochii; assembly: GCA_016785265.1. Lineage (NCBI taxonomy): Eukaryota > Metazoa > Chordata > Actinopteri > Pleuronectiformes > Cynoglossidae > Paraplagusia > Paraplagusia blochii. The sequence goes on along the minus strand of JAFBJS010000571.1, from coordinate 32,238 downwards.
CTCGATAACTGACACTTTCTAACTTAAAATTTTTTTCTCAGTCTCCTCTAAGACAACCATCAGCTCTACCCTCCTCTTCACCTTCATGTTGTCCAGCTTACCATCCTTTACAAAACCCAAATGATTTCCACTCCTCTGATTTTAGGTTATAATCAATTTAAATTTCATCTTGGTTGTCTGACTTGTCGCTGACAATCATGTATAGGTAGTCTCTTACTACCTGCACTCCAATCAAATCAGACGACGCCACAGATAAACTGTCAAAGCTGAATAGGCATTTATACAAAGACGTGTCTATGGACACGCCGTTCAAGCGTGCAGAAGTGGCCAATGTGGAGTCTATGTCATTATGTCTGTGTGTGGGGGCCACTGGAGCTGGAAACCAATTCATTGCCATAAATCCGAACTATTGGATTGCTGGCAGTGCATTTGAACTGATTGGGGCTTTATTGATGTTACCAACCCTGTAAAGCCCTACGCGACAAATTTGATTTGTAAATGTGGGATAAATAAATAAAATTTGATTTGATCTCATAAGCCACAGACCGATAACCGATTCAAATCTATTTATCTTCACACCCCTTATAAGAATGTATAAAAAGCCTACCCTAAGAATATACGCAAGAGCTCCATTTTTGCTGCTTCAAGAGTCAAAATAACTTTCAAATTTCAATCAGCTAGCATTGCAGTCCACTTTAACAGTTCCAGATTAGAGAAAGTAGACTACCATTACTGGTTATTAGTTAAAACAGAATTAACTTTTCCTGTTTGGTGGAACTGTATTTGTATACATATAATTAAGATGATCTAAAATAGTTATAGTTGTATTAGGATCAATTTGCTGCTGTTGCTTATTGTAATTGTTGTTTCTTTTATCTTCTATCCAGCTGTACTATGTTTTTACTGTTCTCTTGTATTGAGTGTGCTGTTGTAACATGCAAATTTTTTATTTTTGCAGAACATTGATTGTATTAAAATGTTGTTTGCAATACTTGAAGGCCTTGTTATAAAACCAGGAGATCTAAGAACTTTGTGCAAATGTACCTGCAAATTTTCTTCTGTTTGTTGAAGATCATGGTTCTTCTCCTGTAAAGAGACTTCTGTTTGGACTGGAACTTTGTTTAGGGCCTGCATCACAGCACAACTTCTACTCCTCTCTTGTTTGAGCTCCAAATAAGTCTGAGCCAGTTGCTTTATTTCTTCCTTCACACAATTTTGTGTATCGGAAATCGCCTATAAATGAATGGAAAATTAGACCTTAACAAACACTGAGAGTCAAACAATTGCTTTAATCTTTTCAACTCTTTTACCTGAAGAGTTTTTTGTTTGCTGTTTGCTGTGGCAAATCTGCGATCTAGTTCAATTTTAAGGATCCCTTCGAGTGCATTTACATCAATGGGCTTTCTGTTCAATATAGGCCGCAGCTGCTGGATGAAGTTCTCCCGCTGTGTGATCTCTTCGGACAACTCGGTGCGATTTGAGGTAATGGAGGACCAAAGATTCTCTGAAATCCGTGTGATTTTCTATAAATGAATTAATGCATGTATATACAGTAAATATGATAGACAGACAGATTGAGCTTCCTTCTCTTTCAGAAAATTATGGGATATTGTTTAGGTTTGAAAAACAACAAACAACAGGCTTAGAGACTTCCTCACCTTTTGGTAGAGCTGTCTCTTGACTAGCAACTCATTTTGTCTCTCTCTGCCAAAGATGTGAAAGTCCTCTTCTCCAACCGAGATGTCAGTCTGCAATCTACACAGCAACACTTTCTGTAGCATTCTCTCTTCAAAAACAGCCAAATCAGTGTTCACCAACTCCTCAAAAAGTTTTTTGTAATCTTGGGCCTGCCTCTGTAGACACACCTAAGATAAAAGAAGCACATTCCTGTTTACAAGTAGTTGAATTGGCATACATTTTTAATTGTTTTTTCTATACTTACAAAAATGTTTCCCAAAGTTTCAAAGGTCTGGGACCCAAATTGGCAGATTGAGGTGTAGGCATCTCTGGTGTATTCCGATAGGGACAGCACCACTGGTTGTTTCAGGGAATTTTGCATCACGGGTGCAGAGATGCATTTGGAACAAGTGTCTATGAATAGCTGCAAACGTCCAAAGGATTCCTACAAAATCAGTACACCAGAGTTGAATTCATGAGGTGGTTTTTCAACTTTCATTAATGATCATAACGTTGATGTTATACCTCAAGTTGTTCTGTTGAGCTGTGTAGCCACGAGTAGCTTGTCTGTCTTACAGTGGTGATCTGGTCCAGCCTTAGCTGTTCCTTGAAGGCTAGGCCTGCATCACTTGCTTTGCCAGGCAACTATAGATATAAAGAAAACACATACCGGTAAGTCGTTTTGGCCGAGATTAGCGTATTTCAACTCCGGTAAAAGCTGCCTCTTAAAAAAGTGTTTACCATTATGATGAATACAGCTTTGACGCCGTGGATATAAAGAAATGTAGTGTTCGATAAAATACTCAAAAGAGTACCAAAAGAACATATAAAACTATAAACCTACATATTAGTTATAAGATGATGGAAATATTTTATATTTTGGTACTTGCTATACTGGTTTTTTACATCGTAATCCATGTCTAGTCGCGGGTTCCGATACCGAATTAACTGATACGGGTGTAAAGCAATAAAAAGTAAAAAGGTTGTCGCTCCCCGCGTGTGTGTGTGAACCAGGGATGTTCACAAGTCACTTTTTCCAAGTCAAGTCTTGAGTCTTTATGTGCGAGTCCAAGTCAAGTCTTGAGTCTTTCGTTTCAAATCTAAGTCAAGTCTCGAATCTTTCGTCCCAAGTCCAAGTCAAGTTTCGAGTCGCAAATAGCTGAAAGTTCTCATATTAGACTGTATCCGAGATAATACTGCATTGCTGTGTTGTTTTGGATAAAAGTATGTGCTGTACTGTACTATAGGCCTATAATATGCTATTGCACAGAACACCATCAAAGTTGATCAAAACAATGTACTGTGTATGTGCAATGTGAAGAAACATCACAAAAGATTTAAGCTTAAAACCGTATGAACTGATTTGCGCATGTGTTCTTGTCCTTTTACCAACTGAAAATAACAAATTAAAGAAAATAAAAATATATAACTGAGCACTATATGTACTACAGTGTAGGGCTATGATATATTATTTCACACTGTACCATCAAAGTTGATCAAAACAATGAACTGTGAATGTGCTTAGGCTAAGAAATCAAATGCATTACATGCTGTTTAAGGAGAGGTTTCCATTTCTGTTATGTCATTGACAACATTAGTCTAAACTAAAACAGCCATTCATGCATAGAATCAACGTTAGACTCAATACATGCCGGCTCTTCCTTGCCGCTAAACGTAGTGGACTGAAGTATAAAAGCCAACAGACTATAACTGTGGCTGAATTACTTTGCAAACAGTAATGTTTAGGGTTTAATCCCGGCACCGGGATTCCCGGGAGATGCGATCAGAACCATTTCCCTGGAATCGGGAAACGTGAAGAGGGGACCTGGGAAAATTGGGAGGAAAAAAGTGAAGTGCGTCTATTTGTTCTCATATAGCAATAAGGACGGCAAAGGGTCTTGCAGAGCGTCTTTCCCCCAGACGCTTACCCGAGGAGAGCATGAGCGAAGCCGTGTTAGTTTTTTCTCTCTTTAGCAGCCGCTTCAGCCTACAACCATGAATTTAAAGAGTTCTGTTGTTTTCCATGGTCTGTGAATGCGTCTGGTTGAATGCATGCGCAAGGGGGCGGGGGAGCATGAGTGTGTGTGCGCGCCCGATATGAGAGTGAGAGAGACGCAGCAGGTCTGTGTTTGCTCTATGTATTGGGAAACGCATCGGGAAAAGCGAAATAAGTTCAATGATGAAATAGATAATTCCTTGATTATGGACCTTATTTACGACTCGCGAGTCATAACACCGAAGTCCGAGTCAAGTCTCGAGTCTTACACGGCAAGTCTCAAGTCAAGTCAAGTCACAAGTCTTTGTTTGTGCGACTTAAGTGCAACTCGAGTCCGAGTCTCAGACGAGATCTCGTTATAGAACCACGTGATCAAATTGAAACTAGACCATGGTTAGACTAATGCGCATTCGCTCCCTTATTGTGTGTGAATGCAAAGCGGGTATCGAATGCACAGCGAACTGGATTAGTTGATACGGGATAGAATCCCAAATTACCTACTTCAGTATTCAATTCCGAATTGAATGAGAAAACGATGTAAGACGAGTCTCAAAAATACAAATTAGCGTGCGCGTGGTTTCACAAATTAAAAGCATGATTTGCATGCACGTACCACAATTCCCAAACGTATTTGGAAGAATTCCCAAACGTATTTTGACGCGTGAAGCGTTGTTTGTGTGCTCTTCTCAGAATACGCACACGGATCCGTGTTTACGCGTGTGTTCTTCTCAGAATACGCACGCGGATCCATGTTTACGCGCCTGTTCTTCTCAGAATATGCACACGCATCCATGTTTACGCGCGTGTTCTTCTCAGAATACGCACGTGGATCCGTGTTTACGAGCATATTCTGGCTCCATATTAATAGGGGTGTGACGATTAACTCAGATAACGACCCGATTCATATCTCGATTCACAGGCAGTGATCCAATTCAGGAACGATTCATAAAAAATATTAAACAATTCAATTGAGTGTCGTCTAGCTATCAATGTGTAAATAACATCAGGAAATATATATCAATATCTAAGTAGCATCTAAGTGCATGTTGCTAACTCTAACAAAAAACTCTTTGTCTTCTACATAATACACCGACCAACTCAAAATATTATTGCACCATTTCATTCAAAGAAAGCACTGTGTGTAGTTCTCAAAAGAAACCAAAGAATGAATGAAAGTTTTTTTTATCTCTGTTCTCACTGATTTTATGCTTAAAGCAAGTTCAATTTAAACTTTATTTTACTGGCGACTACAAAAACAAAACAACATTTTGACCTGCAACTGCAAAAGTGTTTTCTCTTAAGCAGACTTACCTCCTTTTGCAGCACAAGCTCTTGTTCAACTTCATTCTGCTGCTGCCTGTTCTCTTCAATCGCCGTAATCTGCCAATGAAAGAGGAGAATTACATTTGGAAAATAATTTTGGACAACATTCGCCATTCTGTATTGAACTGTAATTGCCTCTGGTTGGAAACCTGCTATTTTAAGTTAATCCTTATTTATATTAACAAATTGATGTGTCTAGGTTTGTGCAGAGTCAGGTAAGTTTAGAATCACTGTACCCGTATGATCAGAGCATAACAAATTTATAGTTATGAATAGAAACATTATAGATTTACATTTTAATGTAATATAACTTTGGGGCAGACTTGATGGCTTAGCTTAAAATTACTAAAGGATCCTTGCAGGTTTACATACTGCATCAATCTTTTCCATCAGTTCTGCTGAGAGACGCTTGTTTTCCTCTCTCAGAGCATCAAGTGTTAACTGCAGTTGATCTCTCTCTCCAGTGAGAGTGGTCACTGTAAGCTGCAACATCTCATCGCCTGATGAAGCTGTATGACTGGCTTCCTGTTTGGAAAGCAAATCCTTCTCTGTTTCTGTTATTTGCAGTTTCTTGTTAAGGTTTTCCACCTGTTGGAAATAGGGCAGTGTGAGAGACTTCTGGTGAAGAAATACTGTCTGGTACATCCTACTACTGCGAACAATTTATGGCAAATATACAACAAGGGTTGGACAACAATTTTGCAGATACATATAACAAATATCTCTTTTATTCATCAATAACTAATAATGAGGCATGAGTTTATTTCTCTACTTCAATAATTCACAATAAATACCACAAAAGCTAAAACCATATTACATTGAAATAAATGACTTTGCTCTCATTGCTTTAATGACCCCAGTCTTAAGAATCTTGTACTTTTACAAACCTCTCTCTGCAGGGTCTCCATTTTGTCCTGCAGTTCTACTACGAGCTGTTGCTTCTCCACTCCTAATATGTGTAGTTTCCCCTGCAGTGAATCCCTGTCCACAATGACAGATTCCAGATTTTTCTTCTCCTCAGAGAGCAAAGCGTCCTTCTCTTCTACAATCTTCTCAACTTTACATGTTAAAACCTTTATCTGTGCAGAAAGATTAAACACATCTGTGTCAAACTGTCAGTCCTTCCATTCAAAGATTTATTAGACATTATACACTGACACACCTTTTGATCAAGGGAGCTCTCCATGTCTTTGCTCACTTTTTGCAGGTCACTGTTCCTTTGTTTCTGTGCATGTAGTTCCTCATGCAGACCCTTGAGAAGATCTTGTATTTTGGAGGTCTAAAACAAAATAATGTCATTGTACTCCTTACATTAAGAAGTAGTCATAAATATATGTTTTCTTTAAAACTGCACAAATTAATATATATGCATTTTCAAATATCATGCAATGCAAAATACAGTTTTAATTATTATTTTGTAAATTAGTAATCATAAATCTATTTTTAAGTATCTTAAATCTACGACAGAAACTGTGAGATTGTCACATGAGAACTTCAAAACACAATAAAATTGATTTAAGTTTTTCATGGCTAAAAACTGCTCTCACACAGGGCTAGCGAGACCTGTGTTCCACTAGTAGAGAAATACCGATTTTAAGCATAAGAACATATGAGAAAGCAAGGTGTACTTGCTCACACTGCTATTTATGGTAACTTGTTTAACCTTTATAACCAACATAAAGCTGTATATTATATAAAATATAATGCCAGAATGCTCAAGAATCTCTAAACTAGGCTTTAAAATCAAAGAAAGATTCTGCCTCAACAATGCTTCTGCATTAAGAAAACACATTCTGAGACAAACCTCTACATTAAATGTTTCCATTCTATCCTCCAGCTCTGCTTTAAGTTCCTTTGTCTTCTGTCTCAGTGTGTGCATCTTCTCCTGCAGCTTCTCCTTTTCTTTGCCGAGGGTCTGCAGTTCCTCCAATTTAGATGACATCAGACTTGCTCTCTCTGACAGCAGATGGTCTCTCTCGTCCCTCACAGTGTTGAGCTCTCCCAATGCACTCTGAATCTTAAAAAGGAAATGGGTGCTTATGTGTTACCACAAAGTACATAGACATTCTCTTTTTAACAGGTGCATCAGCATTGATTTTACATAGATTGATTACTGATTACATCTTAAACCTGACATCAGTTAAGGAAAAATATATTTGAAAAATATGTTGTCAAGGTTACATATGAAACAAAAATCTAATTGGGTCTTTTTAGAGTGATTATATATTCTTAATGCAACTGAGAATTTTTTGTTTTGATTGTTTTGTGTGGTGCCATTCGTCTACTTAAAATCACTGCAGCAATGACCAGATTATTCCAGTATTCCATGTGTTTTTATATTTAGGAAACGTTACATTTATTTGATTTATCACTATAGGTTTGTTGCAGGCTTTACGATCTAGCTTGAAAACACTGAAGGATCTATTGCATGTTTACATACTGCATCAAGCTTTTCCAACAGTTCTGCTGAGAGCCGCTTGTTTTCCTCTCTCAGTGCATCCAGTGTCAACTGCAGTTGATCCCTCTCCCCAGTGACAGTTATCAGTTCAAGCTGCAGCATCTCGTTGTCTACTGAAGCTGTATGACTTGCTTCCTGTTTGGAAAGTAAATCCTTCTTCTCCATTTCTGTGTCTTGCAGTTTCTCTTTTACGGTGTCCACCTGCATAAAGCGTATAGTGTAAAGATTTTTTTTCACCATAGACATATTGTAAATCAAAGTGCTGGGTCAGTGGCAAATGTACTAGATATATAAGCTAGGGTTCATTTTTCAGATACTTTTAAGGAATTAGTTAGGATTCAGGGTTGACATGAAATGACACACTTAAAGTAAAAACAAATAAATAATATCAAAAGTTTAGACTATAATATAAGCTAACATGCAATGCTCTGAAACACAAGTTAATGTGAGCGTTTATTGATCATTATAATGAACACAGAAATCACAAAATGTTTCCATTCTAAAGAATGGAGAGAGTAGATTTACAAACCTCTTTCTGCAGGTTCTTTATTGTGTCCTTAAGCTGCTGCTTCTCCACTCCTAAAATGTCTAGTTCCTCCTGGAGTGAATCCCTTTCCACAGTGACAGACTGACATTTTTCCTTCTCCTGAGAAAGCAAAGCATTCTTCCCATCAGCAATCCTCTCGACTTTACATGTTAACATCTTTATCTGTTCAGAAAGAAGATCAAAAATGCATCTATGTCAAATTGTGAGCCCTTTAATCCACTGTTTTAGCAGGGACATACTGACAGACCTGTTGATCGAGAGAGATCTCCATGTCTTTGCTCACTCTTTGCAGGTCAATATTTCTACGTTTCTGTGTTTGCAGTTCCTCATGCAGAGCCCTAAGAAGATCTTTAATTTTGGAGGTCTAAAGCAAAACAGAAGCAGCAACTTTACAGCTTTACTTAAAATATAGGCAGATATATATATTTATTTTTTAAAACTGCACAAATGGACAATGTACATGTGGTCTCAAATCTTCATATATATTTTTTTTGATACAGATAAATATTCAACAAAATGTTTTTGTTTTTTTTAACTCAAATTTCTTTTTTTTTTGCCTAACTAGTAATTAGTAAAAACTAGTTAGTTTGATGTACAAACAAACTACTGAGGGACACACCTCTCCCTGAAATGCTTCCATCCTGTCACCCAGCTCTGCTTTCAGATGCTTGGTTTCCAGCTTTAGTGCATAGAGCTTCTGCTGTAGCTTTTCCTTATCCTTGCTGAGATTCTGCAGCTCCTCCAGTTGTGAGGAGATCAACTGACTCTCTCCTGCTTTCTCCAACAGCAGATGGTTTCTTTCTTTTCTTATAGCGTCAAGCCCCTCAGTTGCAGTCTGATTCTTAAAAATGAAAAGGGGAAAAAAAGAGAATAAGCAAGAATGGATGTAAATAGATTTTTAGATACTGGATAATGCAATAATATGCATATATTATGTCTCCATAGCTGCAGATGATTTTTGACGAACACAGACAAAAGAGGGAACCACTGATTATACCAAAATGAAAAGACAAAACAAAAACCTTATTGATCTAAAAAGCGGTTCCAGCGTTTTGTTTTACAAAACCTAGCTATGATAATAGTAGCCAGACATATTTTGGGACGTCTAACACCTCATGTAGTGTAAAGATACAACACTGTTTTTAACTAACTTACACCAAAAAAAAACAAAAGGATAAGCAGGCTATTCTTTTTTTTTTGCTTACACAAAAAAAAAATATCGAAATGTTTACATAACAGAACAATGACTAACTAACTTTAGTGAACACCAAAACAAGTAACTCTTACATCTCTCTTCAAAGACTCCAACTGGGCACGTAAGTCCTCATTTAAAGTTTCGGCAGTCTTCAGCTGCTTGATCATTTCCTTTTGACAACGAATCTTCTCCAGAGCTGTTCTTAGTTCTTCTTGATTGTCAATCATCTGTTTGACAAATATTAATAAGATATTTATATTAAAAAACAGGATAAGTCGAAAGAAGAAGAAAATAATAATTCATAAAAAAAACATGAAACAAGCCATCATTATTTTCTGTGTAAGTATGCATAAGCAATTGCCCTACCATTTCTACATTGTCCTTTACATCCATCTTGAGCTGGTCTCTCTCAGCACAGACACTAGCTACTAAGGAAAGGATTTTCTCCACATCATTAGAAAGGCTTTCTGGCAGTTGTAGGGACTCGTTCTCACCTTGCACCATTTCACATATCTGAGAATGGATAGGACATTAACCCATCATTAATCAGCAAAGGTAGCAAAGACCAACTTCAACTCTCTGCTTTGTAATGGTTTTTAGGAAAATTGCAGATATATCATAACTGATAAAGCTGTCCTTTTAATTTTCAAACAAAGCAAAGTTTTTACTCACAATTTGCATGAGTTGTTGCAGGTTTCCGGACTCATCTCTCTCCGAGGTCACAAAAGCTAATGTTGACTGCAGCTGGTTTGTCTCTCCAGTCAACGATGTTATTATAGACTGAGGTTGGTGGCTCTCAGCAGTCTGAGATGTGAGTAAAGACTTTAGCTGATCTCTCGCCACAGTTACGGATGTTATTGTGTCTACATCGTTTCCCTCTACAGTCACAAGTGTAAGTGCAGAGTTCATTTCATCAATCCCAGCAGTCACACATGTTGACGCAAATGGCAACTGATCTTTCTTCTTCAAATTCTCAATATCCCCTGACAAAGATAATACATCAGACTTAAAATAGTCTGCGTCTGCATTCAGAGACATCGATATAGACTCCAGCTGATCTTTTTCAGCAGTTACAGATGTAAGCGTAGACTTCAGCTTATCTTTTTCAGCAGTCAGAGATGTAAGCGTAGACTGTAGTTGATCGTTTTCAGCAGTCGCAGATGTAATTGTTGACTGTAGCTGATTTTTCTCAGCAGTCATGAAAGTAAGCATAGACTGTAGCTGATCTTTTTCAGCAGTCACGAAAGAAAGCATAGACTGCAGCTGATCTTTTTCAGCAGTCACGAGAGAAAGCATAGACTGCAGCTGATCTTTTTCAGCAGTCACAGATGTAAGCGTAGACTGTAGTTGGTCGTTTTCAGCAGTCACAGATATAAGCGTAGACTGTAGTTGATCGTTTTCAGCAGTCACAGATGTATGTGTAAACTGCAGCTGATCTTTTTTAGCAATCATGAAAGTAAGCGTAGACTGCAGCTGATCTTTTTCAGCAGTCGCAGATGTGATTTTTGACTGTAGCTGATCTTTTTCAGCAGTCAGAGATGTAAGCATAGACTGTAGTTGATCGTTTTCAGCAGTCACAGCTGTGATTATTGACTGTAGCTTATCTTTTTCAGCAGTCAGAGATATAAGCACAGACTGTAGTTGATCTTTTTCAGCAGCCACAGATGTGATTGTTGACTGCAGCTCATCTTTTTCAGCAGTCACAGATCTAAGCGTAGACTGTAGCTGATCTTCTGCAGTCAGAGAGGTACGCCTAGACTGCAGCTGATCTTTTTCAGCAGCCAGAGATGTAAGCATAGACTGTAGTTGATCGTTTTCAGCAGTCACAAAAGTAAGCGTAGACTGCAGCTGATCTTTTTCAGCAGGCAGAGATGTAAGCATACACTGTAGTTCATCGTTTTCAGCAGTCACTGATGTGATTAGTGACTGCAGCCGATCATGTTCAGCAGTCACAGATGATAACATAGACTGTAGTTGATTGTTTTCAGCAGTCACAGATGTCATTGTTGACTGTAGCTGATCTTTTTCAGTAGTCAGAGATGCAAGCATAGACTGTAGTTGATTGTTTTCAGCAGTCACAGATGTCATTGTTGACTGTAGCTGATCTTTTTCAGTAGTCAGAGATGCAAGCATAGACTGTAGTTGATCTTTTCCAGCAGTCACAGATGTCATTGTGGACTGCAGCTGATCTTTTTCAGCAGTCACAGATCTAAGCGTAGACTGCAGCTGATCCTTTTCAGCAGTCACAAAAGTGAGCATAGACTGCAGATCATCTTTACCTGCAGTCAGTGATGTACACGTAGACTGCAGTTGATCTTTTTCAGCAGACACAGATGTAAGCCTAGACTTCAGCTGATTGTTTTCAGTAGACAGAGATGTGATTGTAGACTGCAGCTGATCTTCTTCAACTGTTGCAGATGTGATTGTAGACTGTAGCTGATCTTTTTCAGCAGTCACAGATGTGAATGTAGACTGTAGCTGAATATTTTCAGCAGTCAGTGATGCAAGTGTAGACTGCAGTTGATCATTCTCTGCAGTCCCGGATGTTATTATGGAGTGTAGTTTATTATTGTCAGTGGTCCCAATTGTAATTGTAGACTGCAGCTGAATATTTTGAGCAGTCATAGATGCAAGTACAGACTGCAGCTGATCCTTTTCAGCAGTCAGAGAATTAAGTGAAAACTGCAGCTGATCTTTTTCTGCAGTCACGAATGTTAGTGTACACTGCATCTGATCATTTTCTGCAGTCACAGTTGTAAGTGTAGTCTGGAGCTGATCTTTTTCAGCAGTCACAGATTCAAGTGTAGACTGCAGCTGATCTTTTTCTGCAGTCAAAAGTGTAATCAAAGACTGCATCTGGTCTTTGTTTCTGGGTGACAAGGATCCCAGGTCATGCTCAGAGAGTAGAACTTCTCTCTCGTCTGACACATGCTGCAGATCTTCATTCAAATGCTCCATCTATAAGCAATAAGGAAAAAAAGTTAAGTCCTTGTCATTGACACCCTCCGCCACACACATAAAATTTTATAGACCAAGGAAGTTTTACTTAGACTTATAAATTTAACTCCAAATATATTTATCTCACAAAATAAGGGGGGGAAATAATATGTAGAAGATACATTTACCTTTTTTTGAAGGCCGTCTGAAATACCCCTTGCTTTGTTAAGCTCATCAGCCAGCATCCTAACTTGGCTCTGTAAACGCAAGACAGAGACAGAGAGACAGAGAGAGAGAGAGAGAGAGAGAGAGACAGAGAGAGAGAGAGACAGAGAGACAGAGAGACAGAGAGACAGAGAGAGAGACAGAGAGAGAGAGAGAGAGAGAGAGAGAGAGAGAGAGAGAGAAATCGAGGTTTAAAACAGTTTAAGCTAAAGGTGAAACGTTTAAGAGCTTCAGAGTCATTTTTTGAAAATATGTTCCACACGATTGTTTTACTGACCCTGACATAATATATTATAAAGTAATAAAAAAATAGGCACTATTCCAAGCTAGTACTAGTTTTAGTAAAAAGTGTTGAGACTTGAAGTAAACTCGAAGTTAGGCTCCACATGCCGTGTTACCTGAAGCATCTGCTGTTCAACTTCAGAAGATTCAAGGGCCTTCTTCAAGGTGAGAATTTCATTTTTTATTTCATTCTGAAAGATGACAGAGACAATGCTTAGTTAATAAATTACTAAAGATAGATTTTAAATAATCCTTATTCTTCTTAAAAGTTAATAATACATTTACCTCATGCTCTTTCCGAATTTCATCCTCCAGGGATTCAAACTCTTCTATCTCTTTTTTATCCTGTAGGACCTGTGACAGTGCAGATTTTTCCATCTCTAAATGTTCAGTGCGCTCCATGACTGTCCTTAGCTCCTCCCTCAGAATGTCTCGTTCAGAAGTCACTAAGTTCTACATGTGGAAATACAGGTTGTGGCGTAAACAACAATTCAGCTCCACAGCATCTTTTGTGTACAAAAAAACAATAATATTATTATTATTGTTTTTATATTTATTTATATAAATATCTAAAATACTATTAAGTATGTAACCACATGTACAAACTGTACTATTCACAAAAAATAAAATAAAACACTTAGACATAGCAAATATCTTAATCATCAAAATGTGTAAAAACATGAGGTGGTGAAAATGAAATGTAGAAATATGCACCCCCAAGCTATAACTTTTGAGTAAGGAAAAACAGCATTTGACAGCTTTGAAATAGTGCAATTTGTGTTTAGGACAATGACATCTCACAGGGTAACCAAGAGATAAGTACGGAATTTGAGGTATAACAATTGTTTTAAATGTATATGACAGCTGATTAAAGCATCAAGTCAAGACTGGAACAATTAACAAGATGTTAACAGAAAGCCAACTAAACATCCCAGTGGTTTCCCCTTGTAAAATTATGTTGGATAATTTGGCAGTGCAGACTGTGGCTCAAATATAGTTAAGATTACACATCAATATAATCACGTGTGAACACTAGTGGAGAAAAACAGCAAACCATAAAAGTGCTGTATACACGAATAAAAAAAATGAATAATCATAACTCCTACCTTTTCTAAAGCTAGAGCTTCACATAGTTGAATGGTATCCTCAAAGTCTCTCCTCATCTGAAAATTCAAGCATGAAGGTAAATATTTAGGAAGTTGAAGATAAAATGGGCTTCTGGAGACTTAAAAGATCCTCCCAACCTGTTTATTTTCATTCCGACAATGACTATGCTCTTCCAGTTGTGTCTCTTGGTCAGCCACTTTCAAATTCAGCATATCTATTATCTCCTTGGCTTCTGATTTCAGCTGAGCTTCAGTTTGTTGCAGGAGCTCCAACTCTGCCGATCGTTTTTCCAAGTTCAGGACCTTTTCTAATGCCTCATTTTTCTGCTGAATTTCAGTTTGAAGCTGAAGTTGCAACTCAGAAACTCTGACATCTAGGTTTGAGAGTTTATCCACTGCCTCCTCCTTCTGTTGACTTTCATTTTCCAGCTGCAGCTCAAGGTTGGATACCTTTTGCAATAACTCAGTTATCCGTTCTGGGGACATATTCTCCTCGTGACAGCTGTAAAGAGAGGTGGTGAGATAGTTAGATTAACCTCTATTGATAAAAGAAATTTACTTACTACAGTACAAAAATCTAATTTTTATACTTTTTTGTCCCATTACCCCTCTACCTTTTATTTCTTAATGCAATCATCATCAATAGCGGTATTTTACTATAGCAGTTTTCTATGTAAGATGCACTACAAAAAGTAAACGTACCCATGTTCAAAGCTCTGAATCGAACTCTGATCCATTTCCTCTGATGTTTCATTCCAGTGATCAATTGTCACATCATCTGGACAAACCAACACATTGCGTAAGTTTAAATGTTACATAGTTGCTAAAAGTTGGATAGACTTTTAGCTGCACCTTCAGGAAGCTCCATCAAACATGAGCTGACGTCTTTCCACTTCTCAGCAGAATGTTCTGAGAAGCTGTGTTCAGATGCTTCAGGAATTGACAAATGAGCAAGTCGCAACATTTTTCCTCCCCATGTAACTCTGCGTTTTGGCATCTGCAACCAGGGACAAAATGAGAATAATAATAATAATGATGCAATAATAATGACTTAAGAACATAGCATGTTAGAAGTTGCAGTTATAATGCTTTATAGCACAGGTTTCAAGCTCATGTCCTCAGCCCAAATGATTTGGCCTGCGAGATATTTTCCTTCTGTTGCTCCTATTTCTTATCTTTATATTAGAATGTACATAAAAAAAATCTTAAGAACCAATGGTGCAAAATAAAAATTAGGTTCTTTCATTTGCTTGTTAAAAATTTCATTTAAAGAACCTCTAAAAGCAAAAGAGACATAATACAAATAAATAGAACTGATGGGTTGCTTTTAATTAAAGTTTAATTTAATTTAATTTAATAATATTTTTTTTATTTGTGCTTATACTGTTAAGCTGTGGTTGTTCTGCAAAAAACTCTAGTAACTTTCTAAACCACTTGGGCAGTGGTGGCCTAGTGTTTAAGTAACCGGACTAGGATATGGAGGACTCCAAGTACGAATCCACCAACTGCCAGGTTACCACTGAGCATGGCACCGTCCCTACTTATTGCACTCAAAGCAGCCCAGTTTGGTGATGGGTTAAATGCACAGGGTAAACTTTGTTGTGTGCAGTGGTGTGGATCACAATGTTACAATAACAAGGCGTAAATGTGACCTTCTTTCCTTCCATTAAAATCCAAAGTAACAAATGTATTATACTGAGCTAAACCATAGAAAATAAAACAATCATAATCATAATTATAGGTTTGTGACAATTACCTTTTTATAAGGAACCAAATTGGAGCTAGTAACAAGAAGTCTTGTAAGGTTTCTGATCCTATCTTCTTGGTCTCTCTGAAGTTGATCTTTTTCCTGAAGTAGCTGTGCAAGAACCTTCTTTTCTGTGACTGTTGTCTGTGTGACTGAAGACACCTACAAAGTGATAGAAGTAATGCCCGAACAAAAATGTACATAAATAAATATTAATATTGTTCATATATAAGGGGTGTGAAAATTAATCCTTTTGGATTGGTTATTCAATCGGGACAATCGGGATACGAGTGCACTGGTCCAACAAGCCCCGATCGAATGAAAATGCGGTAAAATGCTGCGATTGTTGACATTTTTGTCGGTTTCCACAAATTGACGTTTGACATAGATGCGACATCGGCAACCTCCACCCACTAGAGCGTCAAGCCAATAGACACATATACATCCATTCACATGTGTCTATGGAGGTGTCACTTGCGGTGCGTAAACTGTGACATAGGCTGATTTGTAGAAGGGCAGGTAGTGGGTATTACTCTGAGCAACATGGCAGACAACACATACAAAACTTACAGCGTTTCTCATTTAAAATCGAGGTTTGGACATCAAGGAAGTAAAAAAAATAGATGGTGCAAAGCGATTTGCCGACTCTATAAAGCGACACTGAAGGTCCAACAAACCTCAGCAGTCAGAGACAGACAGAGTGGGACTGATGACTGGGTGAATGATGGCTGGCACTGCAGAAATTGCAGGAGTTGCAAATTTTCACTCAAGTTTAAAAAAAAAACGAATCAAACTGGAGCGTTCCTAAATTGGATTGTAGCCTGTGAATCGAGTTATGAATAGGATCGTTATGTGAGTGAATCGTCACACCCCTAGTATATATGTATATATTCAGGAAAAAATACAGTCACACTTACCTCTGTTAGTCTGCGCTTCAGTTCTTCAATTTCGTTGCGGTACCTTTTCAGGAGAGCACCATCATCTGACACTTCTGTCACGTGAGGGTCATTTTTCATCTTTTTGGCTGTACTTGCAAACTGCAAAAATATTTTCTCAAATGAACACCAATACTAGACATTCCACAAATAATTTATTCTTGTAACAAAGACATTGAACCTAAAACTGTTAAACACAGAAGAATCCTGTGTTACTGTATTTCCAAGTGGTCCTTTTGACAAGTTAAACCTTGGAATGGCAACCTACCTCAAAGATTTCCATACTACGCGAACAGATAAAAGACTTCTGCACAGTTCTTTTATCACTACCAATATAGAAACAAAATCTTACAGATTTACATTGTGCAATGGGCATGTGGGAACCATTGTACTAACCTGTAAAGTGCTGAGTGTCTCATCTAGAGCCACTGGAGTTATAGTACAGATGATGACTGTCTTTGCATTTCCACCAAGGGAATTTTGCAGGATTCTAGTGAGTTTACTGTCTCTGTAGTTTGTGAAACCTCTGTAACGAAACATTACATTCAGCAGGTCACAATGATCTAATGGTCCAATTGAAAACGGCAGAATTGTAAATGTATTACACATGTACTCACTTCTGGCTTTCATCAGTAACTTTCTTGATCACCTGGCCAAGTGTGAACAAGCTGCGGTTAATATTGCAGCCTTCCTTGAAACGCGTGCCTTTAACATAGTAAATATGAATGAATTACATATAGCAAGTGTTTGTTGAAAAACACATTGCAAAGTAAACGTAGACATGAAAATTTTTGGTATAAACCAAAACATAAATTATATTGCAGATTTACTGCAACCAATGAAGCAATATGAAAGACAATTAACACTACCTTCAGCTCCAGTTTGACTTGCTCTTTCAGATCCAGCTAAGTCAACCAAATTCTACATGAAGAAAAAAACATATTAGTTTTAAACAGACAGATATAGACTCTTCTACCATTATGAAACCCCTGTCTATTTTAAACACACCAACACCTTAAGACAAAAATTGGTCAATCTATAGGACAAAATACCTCTTCACATATAGGCTATCTATCTATCATGAACATTATAGTGCAAACAGGACTGCCCTGGCTGCATCATTGTTGAAACAAAACAACCACTGTATAAATGCATGTAACAGCACAGAAGGGCTGGCTTATTGTGGCAAGACTATATGGGTCATTTACATCTGGAGGACAAGGGACACACTTGTGTGGATATGTTCATTTTTTGGCTCAAAGACTGAGAGACTGTTTTAGTCTTGGTTGCGCCATTTTTGAAGAAAAAAAAAAAAAACAAAAAAAAAAACAAGATGTTATAGTCATACATGTCTGATAGATATTGTTGCACTGTTGACTTGAATAAAGACCAAAAACAGCCAATACACTCACCAAATGTGATACAATAATTGCACCATCGCCATTTTCACCTGACAATGGGTCGCTTCTTTCACGGCTCTCAAGGATCTAGGGTGAAATATATATACGTACGTGTGTATGTATATGTATATATATATATGTATATTAATGATTTCAGACCTAGTCTTAATCCCTAACCTTGAACGTGTCACTGCTTACCATTCTAAAAATTGTGTGTGATCGGCTGCTTCGCTGATTCATTTTGGTCATTCCATAACGGCGATTCTCTTGTTTACAAAAAAAAGGAGAAATTAGGTTGCTCATACAGGTATGAATGAAACTATATTCTTTACTTACTTTCTCCTTTACGAATCCAGGCTAGTGCTTGTGCAGAAGATGTAACAAGCTCTTCAGTTAAGTCAGCCACATAGGTGTTTTTCTGCATAACAATAACCAAAACAGGGAAATTACTGTGGAGAACATTACACTAACATACCTCGACTACTTCTTTTTAGAAGAACATAAACAGCTTCTCTACCATGAATGAGAATAGAGTTGTTTATACTTGTACGAAGTTAAAAGAACAACCTAAATTAATTGTAAAGTCTACTCACATTAGTAGTCTCTCTAACTTCAAGTGGTTTTCGTTTCCAGCTTTCGACAAGCAGATCAGATACAGTCTCATTGTAAATCTCCATATATGACACCCTAAGAAGGAACTCTTTCTTTGGGAACTAAAAGAAAGATCAACCAGAAAGTATGCTTTTAAAAAAAAACCTCAATATTTGAAACAGACTGCATAGTGTGGTACAAAACATACAGTTTTAATGGTTTGGAAAACATCTTCAACAGCAAGGGGTATCACTCCAGGAATATGTTCACTTCCCATCATGGTAAAGGTCTTTCCAGAGGCAGTCTGCCCGTAAGCAAATATGGTTCCTGCAGATAAAAGAGGACAGGGGTTGGAAAACACCAAATAATTGAATACTGTTTATGCTCTATCACAGGGATTCTTAACCTTTTTGGCACCGAGGCCCAATTTTTTTCAGTGTCGAGTGACCTGGGGCCCTTAAAAATCGCAGTTTAAAATTTTCACGGCCCCTTTGGGCTGGGGCCCAATGGTTCAGAATCCCTGCTCTATCACACAGGATCCACATACATAATGGAAAAAATATAAATAATGTTTAGAATTTATGTTTAAATAGGTTTCTTCCTTTTTTCCCCTTTCTGGGTTTTTGGGAGTTGTTCCTCAGTCGGTGTGAGGGTCTATAAGGGCAGGGGCTATCTCTATATATACTCTTTTTTTATTCTTGTTTTTATGCATGCATGCTTGTTTGTTTGTAAAGTGCCTTGAGATAACAGTTGTTATGATCTGGCACTATAAACAAGTTGAAATTAAATATAGATGCAAACATTTATAAGTATATGCTTTTACAATGTGAAGTAATTTATTCTATATATACAAATGGTTTCAATATTATAATTTAATTCCTATTCAGTTGCTGCTGATTGTACAAAATTTCCTAAGATTTTTCCTTTTACTTCGTATAAACAAAGTAAGCCTACAAAACTTAGATCTGCAATTAAAGATTGAAGATCTGCAATTAAAAAAAGAGGCAAGTTTAAATGTTTTTAAGGTTAAAATTGTATGTTAAGCCTACTCAAAAAACTGCAAAATAATGATAAGTATACATAAACACAAAACCAAACTTACCATTGTAACCCTCAACAGAGGAGACAACTAATGCCTTTGCAATGTTCTGGTACAGTTGGTTGGTCGTTTCCTGATCAGTGAATACACGGTCTACAAAGGCAAGAATAAAACGGTTTTAAAAGGTTGGTGATATCTTTGGCAATAAAGTAAAATGTTTTTAGTGAGTAAAAAAAATACCAAAACTAAAGCTTTTGGTGGAATTTCCATCATCAATCTGATGAATAGACTTTTGGTCAGCTCTCCAAAAAGGTTTAACGGGCTGAGCATCGTCCAATGCAGCATTTTCCTCTCTGTAAAGACATCATAGACTTAAATTTCTAAAAAACATTATATCACTTGACATTATACACTATTCAAAACAATGTATTATATAACCTTGGACTCGGTTTAGGTTGAAAATAAAATAACTGCATCTATAAAGGACAGTTTTATATAGCCATGAAGCTCAAAGTGCTTTAACCATTTGAATTTGATGAAGGAATATTTTTTAAACATTTGTTAGGTTTAGGGTGTTGACCCTACATTTTTAGGATCAGGTGAAATATAAGAAGAAAAAGTATTATTTAAAATTTGAAAAAGCAAGTATAACCACGACTACAAAGGACACTGACATTCGTCGTCTTACTGCAGAAAGAAAGCGTTGCAATTTAGTTTACGGATATTTTTTCACATTTTTAACGGACAATATGATGAATACATTACGTAGCTAACTTTCAAGCTAGCGATAACTTGTAGAATATATGACACATTCTTACCTTGCAATAAGCGGACGGACACGGACGCACACTTTAACAGCCGATTCTTCTGTCATTTTAACAATTAAAAACTATCATAATAAAACAACTAGGTAAGTTAAATATCTAATGGTTCAACAACTAAATATCCTGCGACTGAGTCCAGTTAACCGCCTTAGTGTGTGTTCAAAAACTGCTGCTCACTTTTGATTTGCCAACGTCATTGGATGACGTCACAAAACAGTGGAAGGTTCTTCAGCGGTGCGGCTCGCTAATGTAAGCAGTGAAATTGGGGTCTAAAATACCAAAAACCGAGATCCCATGGTAATAGTCTACAAAGCCCACGAAACACCACCGATTCTGGGTAAAATTTGTACCAGGCTGCAAACAAAGCATGTTGGACTTCTAATGCTTCCGTATTTTAAAGTATTTGATTCTGAACGATTCCGCCACATCTATTACTCATATTTTTGAAATTGCTTACCGCTCTCCTCGTAATTATGTTTAGAAAAATACCATATAATTACGCTTGAAATTAAGTCCAGCAATACAAGCCATTAAAACCTAACAAACCTTTCTAAATCTAGCTTCTCTAGCGATTTTCCAAACTTTCCTGTCTGTGTAATCTTGATCAGTCAATTATATATAATTTTTGTTTGGCCCTCTAATCCATATAAATTAGGGGTATCTTAACAATTAATGACTGTAGAGTTGTTTTTTACGAGAGCTTCAAATTAGTAACACTGAATCGTAAATTTTTGTTGTACTTTATATTATATACTATGCACTAAACTACCAGCAGATGGCAATTGACATTCTTTTTGGCAAATGGTCCCCATAGAAGAAGAACGAGAACCACAAGCAGCTACCAAATAGCAGCTGAAGAAGAAACATATTTGCTGGTGGCAACATGTCCCTGTTTCTTGTAAACCGGTAGGCACGTTTTCGTTAATGTTTTATGTGTATTTTACCCTATTCATGTAAATCACGCCAAATAATACGAACTTTTCACATTGAGCATTGTGAAAAAAAATATTATGCATTTATTGCCAGTCGTTATCACGTGTCGAAACGTTCCCAACTTAGACACATTTCAGCCTTCTCATAATAATTAAGAAATTGTATTGATTAATAGAACATGTGCTTAAAAGTTAATTTCCCCCAGGTATCTCGGAGAGGAGGAGGATGAAAAGTCTACGAGGGACGTTCCTCAGGATTTATTGGCTAAATTGCAGAAGAAATCAAAATTAAATCAGGAACATAGTTTAAAAAAACAAGCTACAAATTGGTTTGCAAAAGAGACGCAACATGACGGTGGACAGAAAATAATATCACATTCAGATAGTAATCCAGAAGCACAGCCTCGGAGAAAGAGAAAACCGCTGGCTGTACCAACATGTGACTTGGAGAGCAACATTGAGTTTGTTGAACCAAAGATTAAAAAACGCAATGTGATGGGTAAGTTTCCCTTGTGTTATCAGTTGTAATGTAGTGGCACCTATGCCAAATGTATTGAATTACAGTCAACATAATTTTATCTTATACGCGATGCTACATTAATTATACCCTGCATGGCGCCAGGGGTATAGTGGGCAGCTTCGAGCGTCCGGGGAGCAGTGTGTGGGGACGATGACATGCTCAGTGGACCTCCGTGGTAACTTGGCACTAGTGGATTCGAACCTGAAGCATCTAGACCCAAGTCCACTTCTTTAACTACTTGTCCACTGATTCTAATTCAAAACCTTGGCCTTGACAAAGCTCAACAGAGGAATAAATGTACTTTTAAAGTTAGTTTTAACAATCAACTAGCTATTAATCATTTAATTGTTTATTAAAGGTTTATGTACACTAGAGATCTAGTAGAAAAGAGGAATCAAATAATTTAATTATCTAAACTCCAGCTTTTCCTTGAGGTAATATAAAACAAATATTCTATAAGCTAATTTAAATGTGTTTTTCAAAGGTAAAAAAACGAAAGGTTTGTTGGATCGACAGAAGGATGGAAAGGAAGAAGCAGCTCCAGAGGCAGAAAGCAAGACACCACAAAGCCCTGAGAAGACTCCATCTATGAATAGATTCACAGTTATGGCTGGTTTAGAAAGCAAGCCTGTCCAAAAGGTAAAAGGACACATGTTTCAACAGAAGTCCATACTTACACAAAAATTTATTGTGTTACCATTTGTGTATGCTACAGTCAGTATTAACTGATAATTCCTCCATATTGACAGGTTCATAGAGTTCTGCCTCAGTGGCTTGCTCAGCCTGATGTCTTTCAAAGAGAGATTAAAAACAACCTTGTTCCAATCTCTGACATCCAAGGACTGTGTGCACCAATAGTGAAAAAGCTGCACAGTAATGGAATTGAACATTTTTTTCCAGGTAATGACTGTGGGTGTTGGAGATTTTAGGTGTATTAAGTTTCTAAAGTGTCTCGTATATAGTCGATGAATGGCTGTGTATAAGCAGTGACAAAAGGGTGATCTTTGGGGCCAAAAGTGATCGTCCACTAGTCATACACAGCCATTATAAATCAAGAATGCTTATTGCCTTGTTTTTACAGTGCAAGCAGAGGTGATTCCCGCCATCCTGGAAAACATGCAAAATGGACTTCTGATTGGACGTGGTGGCTACAAACCCAGGGATTTGTGTGTGTCAGCCCCTACAGGCAGCGGCAAAACTTTGGCTTTTGTCCTACCTATAATACAGGTAAGGACACAGTGGTTAGTAGTAAGGAGTCATGGCAAGATGTCAAACATTTGGCTCGTCTTAATTTTTAAGATTAAGATTACATTTCATTTTATTACATGTCATAGTGACATTGTGATTCACAACACAGCACACACCGAAATGTCACCTCTGCATTTAACCCATTCCAAAGTGAACAGTGGACAGTGCCTGAGTGCCTGGGGCCTTGTGAACCCAAGTCTGCTTCCTTAACCTCTAGGCCACCAACTGCCCCCTTTTGAGAATAAACTTGTTTTCATATAACATGTATTATTTTAAAATATTGTTGTGCGTGCAATATTCTACTCACCGTGGAGGCCAAGTGGTTCAGGCAGTCTCTAAGTCTCAGGTTCCAATCCACTGAGACCTGGCATTGGATAAGAAAATGAATAAATAATTTTTTAATAATATAATTTTTCATAAAAAAAAACTTTTCAAAATAATTTTGAGTCTTGAGTAAAAAATCATCATGACTGTAACAGATATACAGAAAAAAAATCTGTGCAGCACTACAGGCTACATTTGTCATGTTTTGGCCCATCTTGTAGTTGTATTAAAGTTTTCTTTGTACTTTGTACTATAAAATATTTCCATTTTCCATATCGCTAATTTCACAAATTATAGTACCAAATATGTCTCACTTGTACAATCTTTTACAGCTGTTAATGAAGCGTGTGGTGTGTGAAGTACGGGCTCTTGCTGTATTGCCAACAAAGGAGCTTGCTCAGCAGGTAAGAGCCTTTCCATTAAATAAAAAATGTTTTGGTTTAGGTAAACTTGATAAAAAAGATGATTAAAAAAAAAAAATTTAGATCTCTTCACTTTTTTGGCTTGTTCCTTACTTTGACCTCAACTACGTCCATGTCCTCCCTTACTGCATTTATCGATCTCCTCTTTGGCCTTCCTCCTTTGCTTCTAGGTTGTAGCTCGATCTCTATGATCCTTCTTCTACTGATGTATCCATTGTCCCTCCTCTGAACATGCTCAAAATAATCTTAATCTTTAGCTTTTCACCAAACCTTTCCGTCTGTGTTGTCCCCCTAATAACTACAACCCTGATCCATGCTTTTCACTCCTAAAGAAAATCTTAGCATCTTAAACGCTGCCACATCCTACTTTGACTACTCTCTTCAGCATATCGCCAGTGTCTCTAATACATACATCATGGAAAAAATAATAAACAATACATTTATTTCTTCAAATTTTCAGGTTTTTAAGGTGTTCACATCATATGCAGAAGGAACTCCCCTGAAAGTTGTTATGGTGGCAGGCCAGAAGTCATTTGCTGCTGAACAAGCCTCTCTTTCTGAAATAAGGTGATTTCGTGACAAAAACAGATGACAAATGACATTTGAATGTCTTTTTTCCGCTTCTCCTTTAAAAGGTTTGCACTGGGCATTAATACATTAAACCTTAGACACCTTAGTGGCCAGTATGTCAAAACATTGTCGGATATTTAAGCTATCTATGGTGGAAGAAGGTTGTAGACTGCTGATTTAAAGGACAGCTAAAATAGAAAAATTTAGGGTGTAATATTTTTCGACAAAAATAAGCTATTTCCCGGGAATCCCTGGATCTATTTATTTATTGATTTATTTTTTTACTGTACCTTGTGTATAGGCCTTATTTAAATATCATTCAAATATTTGTGCCAACCTGCATTGTACACGAAATTATTGCGATTTTAGGCTACAATTAGCGATGCAAAACATTAGGTTTTATCTCCATTGCACCTATAAAGGCTCAGCCACTTGCGCTGTTGTGGGCGACATCTGCTGCATTAATATAGCAGGTTCGTTTGTAAATTGTTTTTTGAAAAACTGGCTAATTGTTATAGCCTAAATGATATTTTTACACAACTCCAATTTCCTCTCTGCAACTCTGCAAATTCCTGGGTCCCGTCTTCATATTTCCTGAAACCCGGGAAATGGTTCTGATCGCAAACCATACTAAAATGAACTGAAATGACTTAGGTAAAACCCAATCTGTGGCTAGGTTAGAATGATTAAATATAACTAGTAGCCCAAAACTATTATATAGCTTTGGAAAAGTTGTAAT
This sequence comes from Paraplagusia blochii, assembly GCA_016785265.1. Classification (NCBI taxonomy): domain Eukaryota; kingdom Metazoa; phylum Chordata; class Actinopteri; order Pleuronectiformes; family Cynoglossidae; genus Paraplagusia; species Paraplagusia blochii. The sequence continues at coordinate 7,201 of JAFBJS010000571.1, read as the reverse complement.
GAGTTAATTGTTACTTCTCATCCTACTCTGGTTGTTTTGCAGAGGGAATAAAAGGCGCAGTTTGGCAGACATTGTTGTGTCCACTCCTGGACGTCTGGTTGATCACATTAACAAAAATCCTGGCTTCAGCCTGGATAACCTTGTATTTCTGGTAAGTTTTGATCTGTACCCTAACAGCAAATACAGTCAATTGTGATTTGATAACTTGGCCTCACTAATTCTTCATCAATCGCCAGGTTATTGATGAGGCTGACAAGATGATTGACAGGATGCATCAGTCTTGGCTAAGGCAGGTGGTGAATGCAGTATACAAATCAAACCAGAGAAAAGAATCAAATTTTGCGAGAACTGAAGATGTTTTTTTAACAGCAGCAAGGTGAGTAAACTTGGACTTGGAAAATTTAACATTAGCTTAGCCATGGTTAATGCGTACTGTGCTTTTACAATAAATGTGAGATAAATACCTGTGTCTGGGTCATTGCCTTATTGTTTGGACTATGAATTGCACCTTTTCACCTATTGTGCAATTTGTGTATTAAAATATCAAATTTTACATGTTTGTTATTTTTATACTGACAGCTTTTAGGGGGCTCTATAGCTTTGTGCACCAGTGTCTGCTACTCCTGTAACTGAAAACGTACATGTTTGTTGTTTTCACACTGACAGCCACTAGTAGGCTTTGGTGTGACTTAATCTCTGGAGCAGCTTTTACATGTTTTTGTGTCATTATACATACATTCAGCTGGTTCAACTCCAAAAAGACTTATAGTCAGGAAAATGCAGTAATCACTGTATTCACTGTGTTGTAAATTACACATTAACCTAAAAAACTCAAATGCATTGCTGTTTAATAAAATGTGCAATTTAAATGACGTTGCAAAGCATTATTATGGAGATCTTGAGGCTAAGATTCAGAGGGTTTAAGCCAGGCCATGCTTTATAGCTTTAATAATTATTTGCTTTTAACTCGGCAGGTTCTTCAGCAAAAAATTCTACTAGTGCTGCTAAAAGGATTGTTTCCCATCATAGGTCAGACACTGTATGTTCCTCCAGCACATGGATTTCTCCTTATTGAACCAATTTATTGAACCAGTTTCCCACAAGTCTTAAAAATTGTTACAGTAGTGTGAACTGTCTGTGAACTCTGAGTGACCTGTCAGAGAGGGTGTCTCTGAAAATCCTACTGAAATCATAAAGGGTGTGCACGCTTTACAGAAACACATGGGGCTTCACACGGTAGGCTTTATTCCTAAAACTTGACAAATGAAGAAGTAGCAATAACTAACAATAATGGTGTGTAAAATGCATTCTAGTGGGTAAATGAAGGCACTAGGGAGAAAGAAGGAAAGAACGTAGAAGGAAAATGATAATATAAATGTATCGATCATTTGGACAAGTCTGGTTGGCCCTATTAAAAAGACGTATCCAGCCCCCGAACCTTAGTTTGCCCATGTTTGGTTTAAGCCAATAACTACATCCTCACCACGTATAGGTCCCGCAGAGGAGAGGATAGAAAACTGTGCTTGTGTCTCATACTTTTCCCGTTGTCAGTCTCTCTCCACCTCAGATGCCCTTACAGAAGCTGCTGTTCTCTGCCACACTTACTCAAAACCCAGAGAAGCTACAACAGCTAGGCCTGCACCAGCCCAGACTCTTTACCTCCACACATAATCACTCAGCACATGTATGCAACCAGGACAGCTACGACTTTCCCCAAGGTCTGACGGTGAGTGGCTATGCTAAACTTGAAATATTGTATACAATGGACAAGTTTTTGTTCATCACTTGATAGATAGATAGATAGATAGATAGAAATTCCCTTGGGATTATCCTTATTATTATGGCAAATGATGATGATGATTATTTTATTATTATTTCCTATGAAGATGTCAGTTGATACCTTTACTAATTTTAGGGCCTTATTACATCATAGAATTTATTTATTTTTGTGATTTCCCACTAAGGACATTCAACATATTAGCACTGCCTGTACAAAATAAATGTTTAAAATTATTTTAGATCTTATCAACACATGCTTCATGTAAGTGGGTTTCCTTTATCAGTTATAATTATATCTGATAATGCACATAAAATATTAAAAGGAATGTAACAATGTGTCATACTTTATCATTAGGGTATTGTTACAATCTTCTTACTGTATTTTACATTAACAAGCTTGTCAGAAGCGGCCCACATTGCAATTTTATGTGTTTTTAGGAGTTCTACGTACCCTGCACCTTAAGCAAAAAACCACTGATCCTTCTTCACTTCATCATAAGAATGAAGCTCAGCCCCATCCTCTGTTTCACCAATTCCAGGGAGACGGCGCACAGGTTGGAGGATAATGTTAAATCACAGAGGCAACAAAAAAACAACCTCTGTGACCTCTAATTTCCCCATCTATCTTATAGACTCTTCCTTCTGGTTCATTTATTTGGTGGAGTACATGCTGCTGAGTTCTCCTCCCGTTTGACTCCTGCTGAGAGAAAAAATAAGCTTAAAGAGTTTGAACAAGGCAGGATCCAACTGTGAGTGTGTACACTGACAACTTGGTTTTTCACAAAGTCACATTTTGAAGATAAAATGTATTTTACATGGTTGTCAAAAAGCTGGATTTGTGATGTGTTTTCATTTTATCTTGATCAGACTGATCAGCACAGATGCCTCGGCCAGAGGGATTGACATAAATCAAGTCAAATGTGTTGTGAATTACGATGCACCGCAATACATTAGGACATACATTCACAGGTGAGCTTTCCAAAACGCAGTCAAACATGTACTTTTGTAATGCGCTAAAGCACGGGTATCAAACTCAGGTCTTGGGTCCAAATCTGGCCAAAGTGTAATTATATTTGGCTTGCAAGATCCTGTCAAATGTGTTGTTTCTATATGAAAAATAATCTACATTACATATTTTATGTATAGGGGAGAAAACATGAGCAATTTTAGTCAATTTGTGAATAAGTATTGAGTTTGGCCCGTGTTGTCCCAGTTTCTTTTAATAACATTTTTTTTTCACAAAGTATATAATAAAATCTTTCATATCCCTTTTTCCCTAACCAAACGGCTCCAAATTCAGAGCTGTGAGTATTGTAAAATTAAAGAAGAACAAGCCATCTAGGCAGTAGGGTAGCACAAGTAAGCACAGTCTCAATGGGTTTCAGAGGTGGAAGTTGAATCCAAACAAGGCCAAAAGAAGATCAGGAGAGATAGTGATATAATTAGAAATAAAACTTATTATTTTTATTATTAAAAGCCGAGCTCCAGCTTCGAAGACTCCCTTATAGGTGAGGCCCGAATGACAGCATTTGTCCCAGGTTTTAACTTAGGCCCTCTCTGAAACTGAGTTGTAATAAATATAATTTATGTAAAAATAAACGGAAGATTTATTTTCTAGAATGCCCTCTTGTGGCTGTTGGTATTAAAGCAAAGAATTTACATTTTTAGTGATGAAGAAGTTTTGGATAGTGGTAGCAGATATTTTTGGTGCAAACTAAGCTAAAGGATAAAAATGAGTGTGACTTCTAGAATTATATTATACAAATCAAACTTTATCTATACACACAGGCAGAGAATAACACCCTGAGGTGCATATCTCTCTAACTGCCTGGAGCAAGGCCACTTATAGGGCAGCTCCCCGATAGGTAGGCCAAACGAAAACAATGGCCAGCATTGAGGATACACTGGAGCTAAAAAAAACAAGTGGAGAAAACAGTAGAATGAGATAAAATAAGATAGCATAGTAGCTACAACGCTATGAAAAAGGTTAAAGGTGTAGCTAAAACATACTGGTTTAAAATGTACTTCTTAATTAATGGGTGTGCTCTCTGTTCTGCATTCTTTTCTGTTAAGGATTGGAAGAACAGCGAGAGCAGGAAAAGCAGGCCTGGCATTCACTTTTCTACTTGGAGTACAGGTCAAACCACAGAATTTCTGATACATTTGTCCAAGTTACAAATTTAAAATTAAGGCTGTTCTCCCTAAAAGCAAAACAATCAAAAATGTGATCAATGTGTACATTGTCAAAATTATATAATATTATTTATTAAATAATTTATTAAAATTTACTAAAGTCTTACAGAATAAACTTTAGGAATTATGTTGTAAAATGCTAAAGGTTCATTTTGGCACTTTTTTTCACTTTAAGGTGACATACTGCAGGGAAAAAAAAACTTCTAACTACAGAAGATAAAACAGTCAAGTAAATATATAGAAAAATAAAACCAGTATAGGTGCTTGCCTGTTCTCTAATATAGTGTGAAATACTGAGCCCAAAAGCTCACTTGGAGCAGCGGTGGTCTAGCACAGTTCACTTTGGTGATGGGTTTAATGCAGAGAGAATAAGGTATTAGATTGATGTTAAAAAAATTTTAAGTGTTCGCATCAACATGAAAAAGCTGTATAGAGCCATCCTTACCCTCAGTTACTTAAATTCTTAACCCCACAGAGATATATTTCCATTTCCATACAATTAAATTATTAAAAAGCCTGGATTCTTTTTGTAAATAAAATAGAACTGATAGAATTAAAACATTTTACAAGAATTTATATAACTAAAAATTCACTTATTCCAAGATGGTCTTATATCCTGTTTACCAACTTTGTGTTATCTTTCTTACATAAGTTGTTCTGTGGGTTTTTATTTTTGCTGTACTGATTGCACAGACAATAATGGCACAGAACTTTTTTTTAATTCACACAGGAGAATAATTTCCTTCAAATGGTGAAGAGTGCAGGAAGCCCAGGGATACAGAAACAGATTATAAAGCCTGAGAACCTCAAGGGTATGGAAGCTAAATATGAGGAAGTTCTACAAGAGTTGGCAAAGATGATCAAGGTAGGTCCAGAATTTAACATTAGATCACTGACAGGAGTCTCCTGTACAATGATGGAGGTGGTGTGTATACTGTATACAGTGCATCTGGAAAGTATTCACAGGGCTTAACTTTTTCCTCATTTTGTTATGTTACAGCCTTATTCCAAAATAGATTCAATTCATTTTTTTACAAAAAAAAATCTACACACAATACCCCATAATGACAGTGTGAAAAAAGTTTCAGAATTATTTTCAAATGTATTCAAAATAAAAAAGTAAGAAACCACATGTACATAAGTATTCACAGCCTTAACTCAATACTTTGTTGATGAACTTTTGGCAGCAATTACAGCCTCAAGTCTTTTTGAATATGATGGCACAAGCTTGGCACACCTATCTTTGGGCAGTTTTGCCCATTCCTCTTTGCAGCACCTCTCAAGCTCCATCAAGTTGGATGGGAAATGTCGATGCACAGCCATCTTCAGATCTGTCCAGAGATGCTCAGTTGGATTCAGCTGCATTGCTGCATTCATCTTTCCCTCTATCCTGACTAGTCTCCCAGTTCCCACTTAAAAACATCAAGCATGATGCTGCCACCACCATGCTTCACTGTAGGGATGGTACTGGCCCGGTTATGAGCGGTGCCTGGTTTTCTCCAAACATGACGGAACTCTGACAGAGTGACCATTAGGTTCTTGGTCACTTCCCTGACTAAGGTCCTTCAACCTCGATTGCTTAGCTTAGATGGCCGGCCAGCTCTAGGAAGAGTCCTGATGGTCCCAAACTTCTTCCATTTACAGATGATTTAGACCACTGTGCTCATTAGAACCTCTAAAGGCTAATCAACTGAATTTACCACAGGTGGACTTCAATTAAGCTGTAGAAAAATCTCAAGCATGGTCAGTGGAAATAGGATGCACCTGAGCTCAATTAAAAGCTTCATGGCAAACAGTGTGAATACTTATGTACTGTACGTGCAATGTCTTTTTTATTGTTAATACATTTGCAAAACTTTCAAAAACATTTCTTTCTTTAGTCCAATTCTTCTCTTCTTTTTTTTCTTTCTCAGTCTCAATTATTTTTCGGTCTAGGAGTACATTCTTTGTACAATAATTTCACTTTAGACAGATACATTCCTTTTTAATAATGATAAACAACATAAACATTTTAGCCATCAGCATCATAAAACAACAATAAACATTTGTTCATTTCACTTTTCATGAATCACAATGTTATGTCATTCATTATTTTTTTTTTGATTTGGCTGTAAGCTCTACGCCCGAACTTCAACTTGACTGCACTTCTTCGTTCACACTGTCTGTGCTTCAGGTCAGGGGTTCATTCTCTTAGTCTGTTCAGATGCTTTATATATATATATATATATATATATATATATATATATATAACAGTCTGTTATATATATATATAACAGACTGAACAGACTAAGAGATATATATATATATACAGCCGTCCTCAAAATTATTCATACCCTTTAGAATTCTTGTGATTTCTTTAATTCAGTGACAAAATATTACGTTTTTTCAAGTTTGTGCATCAGTTATATGTGAACAACAATCGAATGAATGACAACAATATAAAATTTGAGAAAATATTCTTTTCAGGGGTATTTTATTGATGGATTCCCAAAAAATGCCATGTTCAAATTTATTCATACCCTTGTCCTTATAGCCTTTGTTCTTTATGACTGCTTCTAGACGATTCTTGTACGTGTCCACAAGCTTCCTGCATGTCTCCTGTGTGATGTTGGCCCACTCTTCCTTGGCGAAAGCCTCAAGCTGGGTGAGATTGGTTGGTTTCCTAGCCATCACTCTGGTCTTCAATTGATGCCACAAGTTTTCAATGGGGTTCAAGTCAGGACTTTGACTTGGCCATTCTAGGACGTTGACATCATTGTCTTTGAACCATTTCTTCACTACCTTGGCAGTGTGTTTAGGATCGTTGTCTTGCTGGAACATCCAGTTGTGGCCAAGCTGGAGTTTCTCAGCAGATTCCTTCACATTTTCATCAAGGATCCTGATATAATCCTCCTTTTTCATGATTCCTTGGACCTTGACAAGATTCCCTGTGCCACTGGAGGAGAAACATCCCCTTAGCATTATGTTTACACCACCATACTTGACAGTGGGCACAGTGTTCTTCGGTCTGTAGGCTTCTCCTTTCTTTCTCCAGACATACTGAGTGTCCATATGGCCAAATTCCAGACATACTGAGTATCTATATGGCCAAATAACTCCAACTTTGTCTCGTCAGACCACAGGATGGTTGACCAAAAGCTGGGATCTTGCTTCAGATGACTTCTACAAAAGACCAGGCGAGCTTCCAGATGTTTTTTCCTGAGCAACGGTGTCTTCCGAGGTGTACGTC
>JAFBJS010000570.1:231934-256934 GCA_016785265.1 Paraplagusia blochii | reverse complement strand
AGCCATAAAGAACATCACATCCTGCTCTTCTTTTCAGTTCTTAAAGCAAAGCTTAAGTGAGGCATCATGGGAAAAAAAAAACTAGGCAGCTCATTAGCCTCTGGCCAGACTGGCCCAGAGAACACCCGCATTATTCAACATTATTACACCATTACAGCACACCTTCCCCATCCTTGTGTATGTGATGATGCTTGCAAAAATGGAAAATGTTGAATTATGCAACGGAAAAAACTGAGACAAACCCTCCTACAGGAAGCATCAGTTTCAAGAATTATTCACAAATGAACGTATTTAACCCACCTGCGAAACATGAGCAGTGGGTAAACATTCATTTACAGAGCAGTTATGGATTTTGCACCAGAATTCCTCCAATCACTGGCACGTTGCAGGAGCAAACACTTGAAAAGGACTCGGAAAGAAAAACATCCTTCATAAATGTCAGGCGTTCGACTAATCCCAAAATTCATTGGGGACAAGTTTACCATATGTGATACAATTTTGTGAGACCTTTTGGGGCATGTATGGAATTTGCATCTACTCAAGGCACGTCACTGCCTCCTGGTAGACTGCAGATAACAGAGTGTGACCTCTGCTGACGGTATCAACTGATGCCGACCTTGAACAGTGACACAGTCAAAGGAAAATCTAATTGGAATCTATCGCACAAGAGAATAAAACAGAAGTGAAAAATTGAGGTGTATGAAATTACAAAGTCTGGACAGAAACCCAATTTAACTAATCACAAAGTCTGGAAGACTTTTTAACGTCCAAAAGGACGGAGTTCGGACAGACGGAGCATAAAGAATTCTTTCCTGACACCCAAACATGTAAGGCGACACCGTCCGGCTAAGCTGCAAAAGGTTTCACTTTTACGTTAAGCAGCAATTATTTACACAACTGACCGTCAGTTATGAAACACAATAAATGCCAGAGCTAAATATAAACATGCGGTGTATTCTTTCACGCCGCTGTTGTCATGTCGCCCCTGTTGTTTGCACGTTCTCTGTAGTCATAGCAGAATATGTTTATACCGCCGGAGGTCATTTCTGTCTCCCCCGCTGGAGTCCTTTTAAATGTTTAATTGTGTTGCGTGTTGCCGAGGTCTTGCTGCCATTGCAGATCACATTTCCATGCACTGGCAGCTCACTACACTGCTATGTCACCTCCTGGTGTGTTTGTTTCCCACCCAGTTGAGTTGCACGTATCCAACACCCAGAATGTAAGCAGCACCTAAATCATTACCTTTAGCAGACCCTTCCTGGTGGGCTTGTAAAGAAAAGGTCACACGTCAACAACAGCTAATGGGGTTCACATAGGGTGACACTTTAAGTGGCTTTAAACTTCCAGTGTGGCATCGGAGGATATACTTCCCACTTATTGTCATGCAGGGTTTGTTCACTAACGCTAATTCCCAATTATGTGCCATGTCATTTTCCCTCCACGGGGTGTGAGCGGAGTGAAGACGAGCTTCTCAGAAATTGGTCTCCAGATTTTTAAATGAAAAAATATCATAAACAACGGGGTGTGTCACTAAGAGTTTAATTACAGACAAACACACTGCCACTCCCTGCAGAGTGGATAGGGCAGGAAAACAGAACCCACTGCCAGCTGCTACTGAGCACACGGGGTAATATGGGTTCATATTACAGACAAACATTTATACGAGTACACAAACTATTAATTGCTGCCAGGAAACGGTTAAAGAAACCCAAACTAACATCAGCAGCCAATGGCAACACAGTCAAGGGGGCTTAACACAGTCATGGTGACATTCCTAAATGGCAGTAAATGGGATTATTTCCTTGGAGAAAAAAATGAAAATACACATTTTGTCAGTAATTGTCCGTTAGGGCTTTAAGAGTGTGACGGTGTGCACTTTTTTGGCAGGGCTGTAGCGTAAACATGTAAATAAGAGAAAAGAATGTGTGTTAATCATGACAAATACAGATAGACAGCTAGTTCTGTAGGTGGCAGCAATCCAACTCCCAGTGACAAAGTGATTCTGTCAGAATAGAAGATTTTAGTGAAACTGTTGAATATTTTCTCTTAAAAGTTTTTAGGCAAAAAAATCTAGGAGTTTATTGATGTGCCAGCTCTAAATGACAAAACAGAGAACGAAAAACACAAAACTGAACATACTGTATTTCTAAGCCAGACCTGGGCAAACAGAGGCCCGGGGGCCAGATGCGGCCCGTTTGGCGTTTTAATCTGGCCCGCCAAACTTGTCTAAATTATACTGTTAATTTATATTATCATTATCCTTCTACCTTTTCCCTGCAAAGCCACCATTACCCTAATAAATCTTAAAGAGGCTTAGAGCATTCCGCTTTTAATCAATATTTTACTCATCATTTATCTTAGTTCACGCAATTACGCAATCTTTCTGATGCTGATCTGACCAGTGACACAAATTTTAGTACCAACTGTGGCCACGAGTTGAAATTATTGCCCAGGCCTAAACAGTAGAATAGTTATCATTAATTATGAAAAAAAAAATTAGGTGGCAATTATTCATCGTAGCGGGACAAGGAATAACAGGATCACATTGCAACATGAACTTTGACACACTTAGTGTTTATGTGTGAAAGCCTGAAGGTGACGGTGGCAATGTGAGGAGGCTGGGGTTATAATGCTGCTGAATTTGTACCAAATTCTTAGACAAGGTTAAACCTCTAGTCGAGTTGAATGTTTTTTAAGTTCAAACTGGATGAACTAATAAGACGTAAAGTAAAAACGGAGAGCATTAACGATCCAAACCCAAGTGTTTGTGCTCCTTCCTTTAATAATAATAAGAAACATCAGGTTTTAAAGGGGATCTTACCATGTCTGGAGCTTTATTGGAATGGTCCATATCTGTGTCAGCTGTTCCTCCATCCAGATGGAAACATCTCAGGCTTCAGGACCCTTTCCTCAAAGTTTAAAATAATAGATGTGCACTCATCAGCCAGTCCATTGGAGTTCAAAGTGGGTGCGAGTGTGTGTGTTGTATCGCTCTTGCAGATTTCCTTTTATAGCTACATTATATCCAGAAATAGCTTGAGGGACAGCAGACAGCCTGCAGGGCACCAGTAACAATGTCCACGCTAACATGTCTGGAAATGACAAGTGAGAAAATGTCACATAATATCCTAAAGTGTCTTCTTACATCACTTAGTAACAAATAATAGAAAAATAGATAGTGGATTGCATCAGTAATACATATTCATAAGTATAATAATTAAATCACAGATTTTCTGTGATCAAGATGCAGATGAGTGTATCCGTTATTTTAGACAGCATTTGGATTTGGTGCCTACTGTTCCCCACCAGGGGTCTGACATTTGCCACATGTGATCACCAGAATAAATGTTCATTAATATTCAAATGTTAACATTTTATCTGCACTGTTTAAGGACCTTGAGTCATCTCTCAAAACATAGAAAAGAAATCACTTCATCTCTGAGGGAGGAACTAAGGACCGGCTTACACAGTATTAAAAATTGATCTCTGCTTCATACTCATTACAGCTGCTGCAAAAGAGATGTGACTGAAAAGCTTTATCTTTAGGCTTTATTAAAATTTTCAGATTAAAAATGAAAGTCCCTTGATGTCTGTTGTTGAAAACCGATTCATCACACCAACCATCACGTTCTCCTATCAGTGAGTGAAAGCAGAACTACGTTGGATGCTAATCCATTACTTCACTACTTTCTTCTCTCAGGTCACAGCTGTTCTTGTCTATTTCCAGACTCCCCCAACACCACCCCCATCTGGTTGGTGCAGGCAGTAATAATTACAATATATGCACACAAGGCTGCTGGTTTGTTTTTGTGTATCTGTGTGTTTCTTTATCTTATTTTGCAGCAAACTTTTCTTTATGTTTTATTAATATTGTGAGGCATTCATTAAAATGTAGCCTTCATGTTTTACTTACTATTTGAGCAATTCTTTAATACAGTGTATCAGCAAGTTGAGCAGGAACGAGATCAAAATGAAAGGCAATTGAGGAATAAATCAATGAAAGGCCAGGGCTAAATATTTTTCTCAAGGATTGAGGTAGACACTGTCAAATGGTTCGTAAACACAAGCAGAAAAACAACAGCATTCGCAAAAAAAGAAAGTTAAAAAAAAAGAAAAAGTCAATTTGTCACTAGAGGATTGGATTTTTTTTTTTTTCACGAGTTTGACTGATGAATAAACATACATCCAACCAACAACCATTTACAGAATGTAGATGAGTGATCAGAACGAGGCACAACAAACGTATCAGATGGGGTTTTGTTCAGACTGAAACAAATTGCTGTCAGGCACAGAAGTTCCTTCAGCCAGGCCTATTTCCCCAGGGTGTCCTGCAGGAAAACCATTGCTGTCTGCTCCATGCAACCAATAGCTAGATTTTGTGGTGCTTCTAATAAGCCGTTTTTTATATAAGTTATACTTGACCCCGGACACAAGGATATTACCAATAATATCCTACGCCTTCATTAAATGTATTACATATTTTACGTTAACTAATATGTAAATTAATATTTGCATTATTTCTAATTCATTTACAAAATATGTGACTATGTATTTGACTCGAATAAGTGAGTAGGTGTAAAAAAATATATATCCCTGTGGCTACTTTAAGCTAAATTACATGTTTTACGTATACTAATAAGTAAATTATTGTCCATGTGATTATTTATCACATTTTATTAGCGATATAAATTACTTACCTCTTTTAAGAACGCGATGAAATCATTTATTTTCACCGCTGAAACCAACAAACTAACCGACGCGAACGGTACAAAAACTCGGCGGCCAGTTAGTAGCGGAAACACAATTCGACAAGCGGCCATCTTGGGTCTATGATTAGCAGCAACCAATCATCTTCTTTTCACACACTGTCAATTTGCATGACAAATTTGTCTTCATCAGGTTCACTCACATTATACGCGTTTAATTTGCGCATACAAATATACACGATGTAGCGAGCTGTGGTGTACAGTTTGTGAGCTAGCCAAAATAAATAGTAAATAAATAAATAAATATTTTATATTATATTATATATTTATTAAAAAATAATATTGTTGTGACGTAATTTCTAAAATATATTGGTGATTTATCTTAAATAACTTACTACATACCTCACACATAAATGTTTACAGTCTAACAATTAGATATTATTTATTGTAGTTACTGCAGCAACTTTGTTGACATTTTCTATTCAAATCTAACTTTAATGTATTTGTTTCTGTGTATTTTTGTTTTGCATCTTATTAGCAAACGTTAAATCCCTGTGAGTTTGTCAGTCACTAGGAGGCACAGCACGAGCCATCTTGTTTTCTTAGAGGTCAGTTGAGTGACCAGAAAAAGAAGACCACGTGCTGACAAAGCCTTTGGTTCTGGTTAAGTTAAAGCTCACAGAAGATTCCATTCTGTCAGTTTCCATCCTCACGCTTTCACCGACCACTGTGTGTTTCTATTACTAATAGAAATCCACAGACAGAAACAAAGGGACATTTGACATGCTTTTGGTAAATGCATGGCCTACACAGCTTTGAAGACACATCAATAAATAATTCCTATAAAATATTTAGGATGTCAACCATCCATCAAAAGTTTCTGCCCCCTGTAACTTTCAGCTCAACAAAGAGATCACAAAACCAAATCACAACTTCTGTCCTGTGGTGAAGACCTTTATACATATATACATTTGACTTTCACAGATCCGTGTACACTTTTTGGCCCATGGGTTACTCTCTACCCTCACTCTTTGAGGAGATACTCAGAGAATTACTGTCACTGTACATAGCTAAGATTTTCGTCTCGTTTTATTTCTTCCACAATTATTAGAACTAATCCAACCTGCTGCAAAATCCGAAAAATGGTCAAAACAAAGGTTTTTATCAGAATTTGCATATAATCATAACGTATAATTAATTGTCCCTTTATTTATTATACATTTTTAAAAAGAAGTAAAACACCATATACTGTATACGGCAAAGAGTAAACACTAATACTTATAATGGGGAGTAATGGGGAGTGTTACTAGATAAAGATAAGAATCCTCAGTGGTGAAGAGACATTCATTCAGAAAAGTATTAGAAAAGTTAAAAAAAAGGAACTAATTTCAAGTTATAGATAAACACTGTAGCAGCAGGACAAAAGTATCTTTGTCAAACCATTCTGATAAAAAGTATCTAGATGTGGACTTGAAAAAAAAGGGGGAAATGAAATTGGAAACTAACACAGACATGAGAAATATTTCTGGGGTCAGGGTTTGTAAAGCCTCAGTGTAAAAGTTCTCGAGGAATTTCTGCTGCCATGAGTATTTTTCAAAGGAAAACCCAAGAAAATGGTCTGAAATATTGTCAATGACATTCAGACGGGACACGACTTTGTAAAAGTTTTGGGCTACACTTTGTCTGGTGGTGGAAAATTATGGGAATAAATGAAAAGCGATCAAGGGCAAAAGCATAAATTTTTCTTTTTATTTTGTGACGTTTTGTGAATTTATCATCAAAAGTTCACATTTTACAATAGCATCGGTATAAAGTTCAGAAAACTATTTCAATCAAAAGAGTTTTCTCTACTGAGTTCGTGATCGCACTAAACTGCCGTTAGACGCATCTGAAGTTCTTCAAAGTTACACAAGTGTTAACATCTTTGGTCTGTATATTTTTGGGGTATTTTTTTCTTATTTTCCACAAACTTTGATGCACACACAGTGTGTGTATATTTCCATGTCTCTGAAGTCCACCCGTGCAGCAGATAGGAGGATGGGAAGCAGAGGTCAGTCTTTCGCAGGATTCCACCTCCTTCTGCTCCTTTAGGTAAACCACGTGGCATTTTATCTCAAAGCTGGAAGTGAAATGATTTCAAGCCTCTCGCCTTTCAGGGGTAACACCTCCACATCCTCAGCTTACAGTAAGGCAGATTGCTGTGGGGCACAGGTAGCCAGCAGTACTCGTTGTTGGGGTGACTGCACACAACAGAGCAGTAATGAACTCAAATCCCATTGAACACAGTGTGATTGCAAATAAACAACTGCAGATTTCTGGATCTATTGTCCTGCATCAGCGCCATTAGCCCTCGTATATGATGGAGAAAAGGCTTTAAAAACACTCTGAAAAAGAGGGTTGTTATGTTAAAGCACAAAAGTGGAAATAAAAACACCTGTCCGTCACCTGTGTTCTCAGTAGTGCTGGTCAAGGTGGAAAGAAAGCACAGTCAAAACAGTCAGTGTTTACGTGTGTGTCACCAATGTCAGAGTCGTGTCGCAGCTCTCTGCTGCCAGTGCTGTGTGTCAAGAGCTCAACGTCTTCATCAGAGACTGAGGGATGAGTGAGGATGATCCGCGGGATCTGAGAACCAGAAATAGAGACATAGGGCTGAGAAAGAATCTAAATCATCAATGAGCAGGTTATACTTATCCTCAAAAAATAAGGATAACAAACCGTGTCACATCACATTTAGCCGTGTCTGCATTGGGTTTGTCTCTCATGTGACTCATGTGGTGTTTGACACCAAAAATAGAGCTGCACGATTTTTTATTTTGATTTCTTACTGTCATTGTGTGCTTTCTGACCAGATGTGAGTCCTTTGTTGTCCTAGCTGCCTCCAGGACAGGCTGAAACACAAGAAAAGGCAGATTCATTTATTTGATTTGGGTGACTTTGCATTTCTGTTCAACAAACAAGTGTCTTAGAGTGCCTTCAGAACAATGGTGAAATTTAACCAGTAAATAGCGCTGGGATTGGAGTAAATAACTTACAGTGCTGCTGCCATTGCAAAGGACTGCCTCAATCTTACTGGGCAAACAATCGGCGGCAGCATCTACCCTGGGCTGTTTGCTCCCCTGGACTGTGCACAGCTGAAGTACATTCACACCATCAGTCATATCTCCAGGATCCTGGGGTTCATCAGTAGGTGGCGCCAGTCTCTCCCGGAGGACTTTCATCTTGATACAGCTCCCAGCATTTCTGAGCGCACTGACTGCCTCGTGGTGGGTGGCACCCAGCATGCTCAGCCCGTTGACCTGGACAAATAGGGTTGACATTGTAACACATTGAAGGATAATTCAAACTAAACTGTGTCTGTAGGTCAAACGTATTGTCTTTTGCTCATAATGCTAAAAGATAAATGCATTTCCCTGACAAATTTATTGATTTTTGTTCAACATCAGTTTAAGTCACACACAAAAGTAAGTAAAAAGTATTTGCTCTAAAAGTAAGACCAACACTAGCTATTATGAAGGGATTGGGGTAACTAAATGTGACAAATGCCATTAATTTTTTTGTCTCTGTTTTCTTTCTGTTCACTGTTAAAACAGCTGCTCAACCACCTGTGTCTGCTTGATTTTTCTCTTTGAGAAGCAACGTATTATTTTGAAAAGAAAGAAAGAATGAAAGCAAATGTTTCCAGTGAGGACGAAAGTGAACTTTTAATAATGAGCCTCTTGTTTTGTATTATGCTCAGTCTAGACCAGAGCTGGAATCACAGGTACTCTGGTCCCTCAGCTAAAAAATTCGTAGGTAAATGCATGCAATGGCATGACATGATATGGTATAGTACAATACTCTATGATATAATATGGAAAAGTACTTTAAAGCAGTGTTCGCCAGTCTTTTTTCACGGACCAGTCGTTACGTTGTGGAAGATAAATACCCCTTAATAAAGTGAAATGACCAGTGTTCTGAAATATTTTCCTACCTATAAAATCTTCCTACCTGAATTGACTGTGCATGTACACAACAAGTATTTCTCAAGTGCACACAGCCTATAGTTTTCTGCTGGCAGACTGGTATACAAGGTTAGTATCTTTTGCACATCAATTGCACACCATTGAAAACGAATTTTCTGCATCATTTTGAGTATGGTATTTAATTATATGGTTTGCAATCGTATGATATGGTATGATAATTTATCGTATGGTAAAGTACTTTAAGGAATTGTACGGTATTATGTGATATGGTATGGTGTGATATTGCATAATCAGGTATGGCATTGTATGATATGATGAGGTATGGCATGATATGATATGGTATATTAAGGTATGGCATGGTATTGTGATATTATTGTGATGATATGATACAATACGGTATGGTACGGTATGTTATGGTAGTATATAGTAGCAAATGGTTCATTATAGCATATGTATTTAAAGCTAATCAATTCAAACTAAAATATAACGTAGGAGCATTTTAAAATTCCTTAGCCATCAACAGAGACTTTTTAACTAATAATTATACCAAAGATTCACTACGATTTAGTCATATGACCTTTTGTATTAGAAACAAAGGCTGAAAAACAAGCCACCAGTATGTTTCTAACTATCATTGTACACAAGGATAAGACCCGTGACTCTAGGTGAATGAGCCAGAGACTGCACACGGAGAAACAGGATGTTTATGTCCTCTCATCAGGGAGACTGAAACAATTCATCTCGCTCTGGCGATTCAGACACAGATTGTGATTTTGTTTTCCGTTGGTGGGACTCCAGTCAGTCCATTGGCCACATGCTGGTCATGTAATGCCCTCCATTGGTCACAAGAGGAACAACAGCTCCAGGAAAGTCCTTCTTTTTTGTCCAACAGTATTTTGCTCGTTTTTTTAATACAACGGTTGAATTAAAAAAATGAAGGATGTGTGAGCATCACCTCCAGTAATCTGTCTCCAACGTGGATCCCTGCTTTTTCTGATGGCCCACCTTTTCTAACACGGGAGAAAAAAATGCCCTGGAAGGAGAGAAAATATATGTAAGAAGGCATGAATACACTGTGTTCTGTATATGATTAATTAAGCTGTGTCACCCACCTCATCGTGATCTCTGTAAGGCAGGGAACCTTTCCCACCAGCAATGCTGATCCCTAGACTAGCCTTCTGTCCAGACACTCTGATCTGTAACTAAGAGGAAATTGTTTCATCACCAAGGATGAGCAGGAATATAAGTGCTGCAAAAGCCTGAGAACAAAACACTCAAGAGATGGGTGCAAACATTTAATTAGCAAAGATTGTGCACATTTCCAAATGATCTCTTCAGGGTATGGAGGAAGAACCTGCAGAGATAATGAGACATGCGTGAAAAGAAAAGTACAATGTGCCATTACTCTTAATAACTGTTGGGAGGTAAGTGGTGCACGATGAAGGGGCTTTTCTGTCACAGGAGATGTCAGATGTTCTTTGAGGAGAGACATCTTTTTGTTGTGGTCAGGGTCTCCATGGAGACAAGATCCAGCATGAAGAGCTCCATGATGCTGATAGGTCCCACTCATATTGGTTTCACCTCCTTTGTGGCAACATTCTGAGGAACCTCTCTCTGACAGCTGGTCTGCACCCTCCTGGTGATTAGAAATGATTTGATGCTTTTAAAGCCCGTCCGATCAACAAATGAGTGGATCTTAATTGCAGGGTAAAACACATTTTCAGAAAAACAAGCAGAAAAAAAATGACAGATTGGTTAACTGAAAAAAATCTGGTCATTCTCCACTCACAGCACTGCTGAGGTCTTTGGGTTGGAGGAAAAATAACAGAAAAACAACAAGAACACTGTGTCCAATGAAGATAAAAGCCCTTTCTACAAATGCAAGCCGCAAACAAAGACTAAAAAATCTCCACAACTGCCACCCAAATCATGGAAGTTATGTGGGCCGCCATGGTGCAATGCCCCTAGCACCTCAGTGGCCAACCTGGCAGCTGCTGGATTAGAACCTCAAGCCTTGTGGACCCAAGTCCACTTCCTTAACTGCTGTTACTGCCTGTAACAATAAAGTTATTTTTTAACAAATATATGATTTTTTTACCAATTTTAGTGCCCTGGCAAAGGCCTATAAACTACTGAAAACAGATCCGTGGCCCAATTTTGGGGTGCAACCCACGAGTTGAGAATCATTGGCGTATAGCACATGTATTGTATTTACTGTAATAGTTAAATTAAGTTGAAAATCGGACTGCCTTCTGGTTTCATTGAACTAAGTACTATTGAACAATAACAATAACTTGTTATACTACTTGTAATACACACTTACAGTATATAATTATTATTAATATAAAGTCTTCTTCTCCAACCCTTTCTTTTAAGATGATATATGTATATGTCCTAATATCTATTTTAACTACTGAGATTATTATAAGACCACAGACAGGAACTGGCTTAATTAATAATTAAAAAATAATTCCAGAAAGCTTCATTTCCTGTGGACCCCACCTCCACAGGCTGCCAGGGTCCTAGGTAATAAGATGGGATGAGAAACAAGAAAGAATAATTCTCTACTCCTGGAGGTAAACACAGAACTTCACCTAAGAATTTAATTTAGAAGCTCAAAGGAAATTAAAATCATAAACCCAAACCAAGTATTGAAACTATTCCCCGTAAATGATCATTTATCAAAACCACCGGACCTTTGGACTTTTAATCTAACGGGATAAGACGGTCGCTAAAACATGGACATTCATTTTCGAAATGTAATAAACACTGGTTTGATCGTATATTATTTCTGCTTACCTTGCTCTGTGAGGATATTTCACAAACATATTACAATCTCTTCGCTCTAAGTTTCCATTTAAAGTAGCACAGGCAGGATAAAAAAAACATTTTTAAGAATAAAAATGTGTTTACTTTAAAACTTTGCTTTTATTTAAGCCGTGTTATGACTATAATTTATTAACGCTTTATTAACTTGTTGATGCTAATTAATAAATTTAACGCACACTTAACGCAATTAAAAATAACACAAATAAAATAAAAGTAAATATTTCGTTTTTGTTTTGAAAGAATAAGTTAATGAGAAAAAATAATTTAGGCGAAAAAAAATTGAACACAATTTACGCTAGTTTTCAACATGTGCGTCTGTATATCCTGACCGCAAAAAAACAAACAACAACAAATTGGTTCCGTCACCCGTCTTTGCGCGACTCTGTAAAATTAGAAAATGGGAATAAGCACTTTTAAAATAACGTTCTTCAATTGGACGCAACTATAAAATGCTTGTGCAATAACTTGAGAGTCCCTGAATTTATAAGAAATCGATTTCAGACGTTGAATAAGTATTTTAAGGCTTTAAATACGGACATAAAATAAAAGCTTTCAGAAAAATCTCAATAAAAACATCAGTTGATGGTTTTATTGAGATTTTTCACCACGAAACTTGACTTATGTCTTATACCAGACGTACCACATTAATACATGCAGGACAGACGATCAAACATGGAACATGCTGGAAGAAACATCATGCAGCGTCAACACAGCAACAGGTAGAGAAATAAGGACATTAAATGTTTTATATGACATACTAGATATACTTTTCAGTTAAAACAACATATCAATAATATGTTATTTGCACAGCAAATGGCTGTGACAAAAATAACTGATATCTGAATTAAATATTAAAGGGACAAAAACATTTTTGTTTGGTGTTGCACTCATTTTATTGATCAGTGGTTAAAAGTTCATCCAGATCTCACCTAAGATCTGTGTTGTGCAGCTTTTGGAAAATAATAAAAATCAAAGTAAAAAAAAAAACATTAAACCAACATTTGAACCAAATCCTCTAATCTGACCTTTTTCCAATCACTTTAAAAACAAAGTATTACAACTCATAATCAGGTACCATGTAAAAGAATCTGAGAAACACTGAGAAGTGCATTGAAGAAGGAGAACGTCTGACAACTGCAGTTGAGACCTGGTTCTCACCAAACATTTTAAATTTCTAGAAGGTTTTCTCTGATGAAGAAAACTGTTACAATAATTTTAAAAAAGTGGTTTTGGCATCTGATCAGTACATGGGAACAAGCGCTGCAGCACAGTACATATAAATAAGGTAGTAGTTAATTCTGCATCAGTACATTTCAGGTGAGTATTTCATGTGCAGAACTTTAATCCAAGCCTACTTTATTGAACATTATCATTATCCATAACCCTTATATATTCATTAACCAACAAAGCCTGGGTTATTTTTAACAGAAAAGATAATTCAAGGCATCCACTCACCCAGTAATTACTATCATACGGTTTGAATAAGACATTAGTGACTGTTTTGTTCAATGATTTTGTAAAAGCAGAAAAAAACAGGACAGAGAGAAAAGTACCGAGACAGAAAAAAGAGGAGGTTTAAAAATCTGCATCTGATTACTTTACATTCTTATTTACATCTGAGCTGCCGTAACGTATAAAAGTATCAATATTCACAAGGCTTTGTACAATAGTCCTTAGTCAGTAGGTCCATCAACTCCTGCTTTAGTGTTAAGTGTCTAAATGTAAAAAGTAGTGTTTTTACCCAGTGTTTTAATAAAAAGATTTAGAAACAAAAGTATAGAAACATTTAAAAAGGTTTAACCGCATTATAAAGACTTTGAATAGTGCAACAACCTAATGTGACTCTCTTATTTTTTTAATAAAAGAGATTTAATTAAAAAAACATCTTTATAAAAGGAGCATCTCTGTGCAGACTATTGCTGTGGACGAATTTAGAGGATGAAGGCACAGCAGCCCTGGAGACAAACACCTTCTACACAGGACTGGAGATGGAGGAAGGTTACATACGCCTCAGGGACTAATCACAGTTGGGAAAGGCCACACTAGCATTGTGGGTAAAAAAAAAAACAACGAAAGATGGCAGGGTCTGCGAGGGCTGTGCAGGACGATTCGGTAGAACACAGGAGGTAAAAAAATAAAGCATATTCTGAGGTAAGGGTCACACAGACGTGGTCACTTCTTCTGCAGCGTTATTGACCTCATTTTTGTTGGAGTCCAGGCCTTTGGCAGCGTTCAGGTCATTGCGGAGGTTCTCTGCTGCTTTCTTCATGGTTTTCAGCTCGCCTGGGTGAGGAGTGGCCCGCCGCAGTAGAGTCCTCTGTGCCGTGCAGAGATTCAGATCAGTGTTAGTGAAACAAGCCAGAGAAAAATGAAAGAATCAAAGTAATTAATTCAATTTATATATCACTTTGCATGTCTGATATGCATTAGCATGACAGCTCCAGTTGACACCTTCAAAAAGGCATGCCGACCCTGTGAATGTGCAACGAGATGAGTGTAGCGCCATCTAGTGGTAAATTTTCATTATGTAAATTGTACTTTTTTTTAGGACATGAAATATAGTTTTGACCTTTTTATTCAGAATTTCCTTTTACTTTGCTGGATTAATTTCATCAAATGATAAATGTGACGGACAAATAAGCCTGTAAATTGTCATGCTAAGGTGACATTGGAGCAGCATGCACCAAAAAACTAAATTATTAAAATTGTGAAAATGGAACACACTAAAAGTCACCAGTCTTTTTCTAAAGCTTTTAGTTTCCTGATGTGAAACACCTGCTGTTCGAAAGAAAAAAAACATCACCAGTTCCTGATTCTTCTTCTTCTTTTAGCAGTTGAGGCAGGTATAAAAGACTACATTCCTGTGCCCTGAAGCTTTAAACTCTCACCGTTTCATCGTCCTCCTCATCGTCGTCATCCAGGAAGTGGATGGCACTGATGCGCTTCACAGCTCTGTCGTCCCAGGTGTCATCTGCCATGTCATTCACCAGACTCTCCAAGGCTCCGAAACGAGTGAGTTTATCAGAACCTGGAGTCATTTCAAGAAGAGGAAACGGTACAGAATGTTTATCGGGGTGAAAAAATACAGCATTTGATCATTTTACCACATGTCTACTGTCAAAACCTGAGAGCTGAAAAGCACTGTTTGAAATCCCAGCTTTAGTCACTAAATGACAAATTCCTTAAACTTCAGCCTCAGATCTGGCCTCCAATCTGACAACATCTTTATTTTCCTCCAGAGAGAAACCTCATCGTGACATCGGTGATTAAATAGAGGACATCAAAGCATCTTTTCACATGTTAAACAGTGTGATATTAAGCTCACCCATAGATTTATATGCGAGCCTGTGGCTGACAGCACTACAGAAATAATATTACACAGGCAGCGATAAAAGGGCTTGTATCTACACACAGTGGGAGGGGGAGCTTTTAAACGCAGCAGGCTCAACAATGCTAAGCCTCTTTAGCTGAATTTCTGGAGAGAAAAAAAAAAACAAAAAAAAACACAGCAACAAGCAAAGGGTCTCAAAGGCCGGTTCTCCGTGTAGGCTCTGTGATCCTTATCGGAAGCTGGTGGCTGAAAGATACTGTCGGGAAGGATCAGTTGGCACGGAGCACAGTGTGCTCCTCTAAGCAGATCATGTGATCATGTCCCAGTTATAAACCTAGAACTCCAGGGCACTTCGCCAAAGACAGATGATGTGTGAAATAATGTCACAGAAACAGGACGGAGATGTTACACTCTAGAGGGAACTGTCAGAAAAAGGACTTTGACAATCTTTCTTAGTCCTCACGCAAACCCGGTGTTTTCAAACACGATGCATAGCCCTAAATATAAACTATCAATGTCTGACATAAACTTAACATAAAATATGCTGATTGTCTTTTAATTTTGCGATTATGAAATTAATTGTACCATTATAGACCTGGTAATATTTATGAATTAAACACTACACGTACATAAGATTTAACAAATGAACCACAATGCTGCCATCTAGTGACTTTCACTATAATAATATGATGTACATTTTTTTTACAGATATTATATGATATGCTAATATTCTATTAGAATACATGACCCTAATTTTAACCATGATAGTATGGTTCTATTAGGTGAGCAAAATATTTAGAACATTTCTAAATGCTCCTGGATCACATCTGACGAAACCAAATCAATACTCCACCAAAAAACTTCTCCACAACCTCTTATTAAGTATCATCAAAGACACCGTCCCTTCTATGAACGTCAACTTCCTTACAAAGATGAATGGGAAAGAGAGATTACTTTGGCTGTCGGCCTCAGACTGCTGCTGTGGCAGCAACACACAGGTGAGGACTTTGTCGCCCGTCTCCGGATCCACGTCGGTCTGGAAGGTGAGGAGAGGCTGCGACTGGTTTTCTGAGAGCCATAGAGCTTTGAGCTGTAATGTGGTCAGTGACATTGGTAGGTGTGAGAGCCTTGAAGGGGAAACAGAAAGGTAATAAATCATTAGTAACGACAGCAGACAAGGAGAGGACAAAACCACAGCTAAGAGTCTTTGAAATGTCTTCTACTTCATCTTCAACTGTGAACTCGTTATCAGAGATAATAATGGTTTGTTCACTGTAATAATAATTAAGCATTTCCGAAAATTCTACTTTTGTTGTATCGAAATATTCATAAACATGCAACTTAAAAATATCAGATGTTTGTTTGCTAATATTCAGGACAGGGAGAGGTAAGGTCTAGAGCAGTGGTTCTCAACTAGTGGGTCCCGACCCAAAAGTGGGTCGCGGTGCTGTTCTGAATGGGTCACGAGCAGGTGGTCAAAAATCAAAATAATGTGAATCAGCTGTTGAGCATGTGTTTTATTCTAGAAAATCTCTTATTTTGAAAGGCAAACTGAATAAAATGAGTATGTTCAAAGAAATGTTTTTGGTTTTTTTAGAAAACTTATTTGCTTGGCTTAAATTCTATTAGAGTGGGTCGTGACTTAATGACCCACTAATACTATCAGTATGCCAATTAATACTACAGTATTACTACAGTATTAATTGGAATAACCTCAACCATTGTTACTCATGCTTTGAGGGTTGTTAGAAACTCTTTAACACAAATAATGACAGAAGATCTGTTCATTTATATATATATATATAACTGTTCTTATTTGTGCCCTTTAATGGATAATCTGTAAAAAAAATAATAAAACACGATCAGTTTTCCAAAAGTAAATGCTGAAGAAGCTAAATCTATTGTTTCTCCCTCAGATAAAAAACTGCCTTTATCCATTTTACTGGGATTTTAGCAACTGACGACTGTGAGTCATTGCAGCCCTCCTCTCCTCAGAGTATAGTAATGGTAACAGGCAGACTATTACGGTGAGTCTGCCACAACACGCAGTAGTGGTAAAAATTTAAGCAGCAACAAGGCTGTTCACACATATTGGTTGCATTTGATTGATTCCCCATCACCAGTGCGAAAAACCACAAAAAAACTAGTGTCCAAGCTAATTTTATACATTTCTCTATCAAAAATCTGCTATAAAGTCTCTTATAAGACTATGTTTTCTCCTGTTGAATCGGTTGCCACTGCCTGATGACCGTACCTATTTCCAGAGACGTCGAACACGTGCAGCTCAGTGGCCTGTGAGAGCTCAGCTGGTATCCTTGTCAGTTTGTTCTCTCGTACACAGAAGACATTCAGACCGCTGCAGCCACCAATCTATGGAACAGAGAAGGACACATGCATACATTTATTCATTCATTTTCATCCGCTCATCCGTTTGTCTCCACGACTGCCACCCAAATCACACAGCACCAAGTCCACTTTCTTAACCGCTAGGCCAGGAGGTTATGACTGGACTAAAAAAGGTTTGAGTTCTTTGGTATAAGGTATGAACTTGAACACACAGCTCATCTTTGTTACTGACTGGTGAAATGTCAGTGAGTTGTGAAGTAATAAGGAAGAATTACACAGAGCAGCCAGGCTGAGGTGCAGTTTTAATCTTTTAGTCAGATCAGACACTGATCTTCAGGAGCAGCAGTGACACCAGCAGTGATTCAGAGATGTGATGTGTTTAAGGGAGAAGGTTAAGCTCATCCTTAATTTGATTAAGTGCTTCCTTTGTTTGCAGGATCACTGCCACAGACCCCAATGAATCTTAAGATAAACCACATCCAACATTCAAGGACTGCAGCGACAAATTTCTAGGTCAAACTTAAGGAAATACCATCACATCACAATCTGTTAGGATTAACCAATCATTAACTAAGTGGATCAGTTAATCCACTGACCGACTGTGGCCGCGTTACTCAGCTGGGTATGAATTATTACATGAGCCATTGTGGTGAGAGGACGGTGCAGCCTTTCCATGGTTGGGACACAGGCCCATTGTACAGGCTCTAAATAAGGCTTATTATATGGAGCAGACCACAGGGCAAGCTGTCACTTAAACAGACAAGAGGTTGGAAAAACACACGTCACACACTGCAACACAACAGAGGGGTTCACACGGAGCGCCGGGCGACTGCATGGAGCGAGCGCTCAAGAGTGATGTCGGCAGAAGAGAGGCAGCAATGTGTTGCTGTAGAACGATGGAATGATGTAAGATTCATTTGCATTGAAGCAGCGAGGGAGTAAAATCTTTACACATGCGATATTTTTATATTCGGGTATTAAATCGAGAAAACTCACTGTAGTTTCAGTTACTTTCTTAAAAGGTCTTAAATGGTCCAATATATGCTGCGCTGAGTGTCCTTTTATACATTGAGTCTTCTCTTGCTGTCCTCTATCTCTCTTTCCTTTCCTTTATTTCTTATTTCCAAACTTATTTCCCGAGGACTCGCTCATTCAGCTGGGGACCTCATGTCCCCAGAGTCTCCGTTCTCCCCCCCAGAACCACATGGTCGTAAAATGGACTCAGGACTTAGCCTCCAAATCATGGTCCAACTCCTCTAGGGTCCCATAGTCGGTGTTCTCTACCCAGGACTAAGCCATTGGAGCTGAGACTTTCTTGTATTGACACTGCAAGGACTTTAAAGAACCTTTGTGTAGATCCTATCTAGAAAATTTTGTTTTTCTCCTCGCTGGTCGATCAGCCTGAGGTTTCTTCTTTTTTTTTCCCTGTCTGGGTTTTTTTTGGGAGTTGTTCCTCACCTGGTTTAAGGGTCTATAAGGCCACCAGGTGTTCTCCTGTTTGTTTACTGCATCTTGTTTATAATGCATAATTGTATGTGAAGTGCCTTGGGACAACGGTTGTTGATGATTTGACACAATAAACAAATAAAGTTGAATTAAGTGCTCTCATGTTGTTGGCCTACCTCTTTAGGGAGACTCGATAACTTGTTTCTATCACAGTTGAAGTTTGAAAGACGTTTTAGTTTCCCAATGCTCCGTGGTATACTCTGAGGAAACAGGAAAGGAGTTAGAATTTTCTGTGCCAACTTTCAAATCCACTGGCAGAACACAATATTCCCATAACTGAGTTACTCACTCCCTCAAAGAACATGAACGAGACAAACCTGTAAGAGGTTTTCCGTGAGCACCAGTTCAGTTATACTTTCACAGTTGCCGATGCTTTCTGGAAGATACGTCAGTTTGTTCTGGTCTGCTTTCAGGATAGAAAGCTTACTTAGTTTTCCTGCGGGGATGGAGAGAAGATGCAAATCAGGGATGCTGTTAAGACGAGGGAATTTTATCAACTTCCTTTTATTGAGATATGACGGAAAACACAAAGATGTAGAAGAAGATGTAGGAAGGAGTTACGTGATTACCAATGCTGTCAGGTAGAGCATCAATAAAGTTCTGAGACACCAACAGATCAGTCAAGGACTGTAAACCTCCCAGTTCATCAGGAAGGTATCCCAGTTTATTTTCCGACACATCCAGACACAACAGGTTCTTCATGCTGCCTATCTCCTGGGGTTTACAACAGAGAAGTGTGGTTGAGAAGGAAGAAGTAAAACACAGAGGAGTTACTGCATTTTCTGGTTATTTTTATGAGCCATAACAGTCAGTGCTTTGACAGCAAACTGCAGAGCCATAGTAAAAAAAACTGACTTTTGTACAAAAGCTAATGTTGATGATAAAACAAATGCTTTCAGGGCTTACTGCAGGTATGTCAGACAACTGGTTCCCATCCAACCATAAGTCCTTCAAGCTGATGAGACTCCCTATTGACTCTGGCTGTAGAGAAAACAGAAAAGAAGAAGAAGTGAGTTTAAGTCAATGACTTGCACAGCTGTTTTGTAAAGCTATTTTCTCCCTTTATGGAATAACTTAAATCTGTCTCCAAGAGAAGAATTACACCTATATATTAGCTCAACATCTTATTTATTACTGTTTTTTTCTAACAATCACAGACAGATCTGATTATTTACAACAGAAGATGTATGCAAGCCAAGTCTTTAACCGTCACCCTGGTCCTGACCAGTGAGAAAATCATTTACCGTCAGAGTTAGACGGCTCACGTAAGATTAAAACTTAAACCAGAAAACAGAGCAGATGGTCATCCTCCCAACTGCGTGACATTCTTGGCCGATGCTAATCTATTTAAACTGGCATTACAGTAAGATGGGAAAAGAGATAAATGTTTAGCTCAGTTTGTGAACTAACAGGAAGGGTCTAAAACTCAAAGAAGTTGAGGGTCACCACCCACACAATCAGCTTTCAGCGTTCAACACAAAAGAAAAAAAATTAAATAAAAATTATCTCCCATAGATTCTGTGTACAACAACACTGAACCCGAAGGAGACTGTGGATCAGGGTTTTTCACATCAAGGTTCGTGATGCAGAATATTGTTCCACGGGCCACAAATAGCCCACGGACCGCGGGTTTGAGACCCCTGGTTTAACGGGTATCATAAAAAACTTACTACAAGAGAAAACCCAATACGTACCAGACTGTAAAGTTCATTGTTGCCGAGGTCAAGTTCTTCAAGTCTATGGAGCAGAGATAGTGACCTGTGATGAAAAAGAATGATTGCGATTAAATGAAAGCTCAATTAACAAAAACCAAATATTATTTGACTTTACACTCACTCTGGTAGGAATGTGAGCACATTCTCTCTGAGTTCTAGTGAGATCAAATTTGAAAGACTGTGAAAAAAGAACACAAGGAACAAGATTATTAGAAAAAGTTAAAAAATATATATATCCTGAAGAAACACTGAAAACACAAAACTGTGATTTATGATTTTGGTTAAAAGATATGATTAACATGTGGCCAGCAGAGGGCGCTCCAACTGAAGAAGTTTTACGTTGTACTTCAATAGAAGAAACCAGTGAAACTCATGTCTCTTCATGTCGGGAACATGTTGAAACAAACATGAAATATGACGCTGCTGACAGTCAGTGAAACTACTGGGTTTAATGAAAGCTAAAAATGTCCACGCAGTGTCTTCTTCCCGTCAGATATCCAAGAACAGGAAGTACTTCAGAGGTGTGTCGGGCTTATCGGAACGCTAAAAGTTCAGCAGAATAAACAAGTGTTGCACGGCTTAAAGGGAGAGCATAATGTCCTTAATGTTTATCACCGGCCAAAGTTCAGCAAAGTACAGTGTTCTGCGCAAACAGTTATCGAATATTTTTTACAACAACAACCCAGACGTGTAACACAAAGTCCATTCTGTTAATCAGAACATAAATTCAACCCAAGGAGCACGATCGCCATCCAAAACTTTTTTTTTAGCTCATCTCAACTGAGCCAACCCTGCAGAAAACCTAATCTCAATTTCTTGTTTTTCTGCTAGGAGGAAGATTAATGTGAGCCGACACAAAACCTCTTTGAATAAAGCAATTGTTCAACAGTCCCTAAAGGATTAGAGCAAATATTGATGCCTCTGAGTTTTTCTGATCTAGAAAATAAAACCTTCAAAGATGGTCTGTAGACAGAGAATATATTATGAAAGTGTTTTGTGGGAGTCTTTTTGAAACAACCAACTGTCTGCTAATTACTGTCTAATGCCCCATTGCAGTGTCTTTCCTTCACCACAGACAACCACAAAGTAAAAGACAGACAATAACTTCCTGGCCTAAGTAATCAGCTGAAAGATGTAAACAACTTTGAGGCATTAGGTGTCTCAGGTATTCTCTCTGAGTCACTTAGTTCAGTGGTCCCCAACCACTGGGCCGGGGACCGGTACCAGTCCGTGGGTGAATTGGTGCCAGGCCTCAGAAAAATAATGTTTCCTTTTGGCCCCATCTGGCTATTACTTCCACTTGATCCATACCCATATCAACAAAAGAACTGACCAATAGAATGGCTAGGATCCTATCATCAATAATGCAACTATATTTGATTAGGAAATATTTTCAATGTATTTCAACAATAAACTCAAAATGACACAAAGTCAAGTCAGTACAAGATTCTAACTTTTTATATCAGTCTGGTTGTAGAAAATTATAGGCCGTGTGCACTTGAGAAATCCTTGTTGTGTGCATGCACAATTAATTCAGTTAGGAAGAATTTATAAGTGGGAAAATATTTCAGAACACCGGAAATTTAATAGGGAGTACTTATCTGGCTCAACTTGACCGGTCTGGGAAAATAATACAAGACATTTAACCGGTCCCTGGTGCAAAAACGGTTTGGGAACACGGACGCCGTGACTCATAATCGTAAGATAAATGATGTTCTTCAACCTCATCCATCTGTCATCCGAAATATTTTCTCAGTGAAGACAACAACAATAAAGAGTCATTGATACAAGATTCTAACTTTTTATATCAGTCTGGTAGCAGAAAATTATAGGCCGTGTGCACTTGAGAAATCCTTGTTGTGTGCATGCACAATTAATTCAGGTAGGAAGAATTTATAGGTGGGAAAATATTTCAGAACACCGGAAATTTAATAGGGAGTACTTATCTGGCTCAACTTGACCAGTCTGGGAAAATAATACAAGACATTTAACCGGTCCCTGGTGCAAAAACGGTTTGGGAACACGGACGCCGTGACTCATAATCGTAAGATAAATGATGTTCTTCAACCTCATCCATCTGTCATCCATGCCCTCCAAAAGCAGACACCATGCTGCTTTAACTTCTGTATGGTTTTCATTACTTTGTTCATTTGATAAAGTGCAGTCCTTCAGGTATCAGCCTGCTGTGAGGTACTGCCGATAAGAGACATGTGTGGGGCGCACGGCACGGTTAGGGATACTACCGAGGGAGGGTGAGAAGAACACTTGAACCTTCAGTTACTGAGCTGACAGGAGAAGAAGTACGTGGCATTCAAAAAATGTGATGTCGTCACATGCATGGAGCTGTTTCAAAATAATCTTGATCCTTCACATAGACAGTAACTGCTCAGAATAACATAATATGAAAACAAAAAGTTAAAAAAACAACTTGTATTATATTTAAAAATGTGGTTCATCTAAGTGTGTTATAAACACCCATGCTTTGAAATGTAAAAAAAAAACAATAAAAATGTTGGACATATAAATCATTATTCGTTATATTATTATATAAATAATTTACTGGTTTATATAATGTGATTTATTGGTAGTTGAATATTTGTAGCGGGGAGTTATTTCTTTGGTGACACAGTTTCCTTATGAAAACTGAGAAAGTTGGGGAATTTTGATGTTAGTTTGTAGTTCAGATAATATCAAGGGTCTGATTAGATTTAGGGTAAGGATTAGGATTAGGCAGGATTAGGGATTGTGTTTCCCACAGGGCTGGATGCATACAAGTTGCATGAGCAGAGGGATGGATGGATGGATGGAATAAGTTCTACTGTAGGTTGACTTTTTTGTATGAAATATTTCTTAGAAACCTCAAAAGTGTGTTTTTTTTCTGAATCACAGCATGAAGCCATCACCGCCTGAGCTCCAACTATCCCTGAGAGGTTAGGCAATAAATCCAAATTTATGGCATTACAAGAGCAAGCTGAGACAAATCTCTGTTTAGTTTAGCCCCACCATTTCAGCACTTATCTAATGTTGAAAATATGTGGCTCGCATTATGACCATAATCACTGAAACACGCAGGAAGGATAGTGATGTAACAGAGGGAAGGACCCTTTTGAAAGGAACACTTTTGCTCCAAAATATTTTGATAACGGCCCATTTTGTGTTATGTTATGTCTTCTAAGACTCTGAAGCTTTCCTCAGGAAATTAGGATTTAAGATGCTTACGTCTGTTAATAAATACTATATCTGAGCAGACCAACACAGGGGGCTGAGGCTAATGAGAACATGGATATATATTTGTTTTCAGCCCCTTATTAAATGCCATCACAATGTTTTGAAAGAAAAAAAGAACAGAACAAAGACAGAGACCATAAACTGACAACTGAGTCTGTACAGAGGAACCTGGAACCTCTGGTTCCTCATCCATGTAGACTAGATTATTTTAATTAAGGGGATGAAACTAAAGCAGTTGACTCACTGCGTGACTGCTGCGGTATTTTATAATCACTTCATTAGCACAGGTAGGGCTGCTATACGAACAATTTTATTTAACTGCAGTCATTTTAACATCTTCATTGTGTACAAAATCATTAAAATCTTTAATCAATCTGTTCAACAAAGGGCGGGTGTAGCTGCTGGTATTTATTACAACCAACCATGGTACGACCAATCGGCTGTCTGATGACGGAGATCAGCTGATTAACTCAGGTGCGCTACTGAACAGGAACAAAAACCTTCACCCACGGCCCATTTTGTGGAACAGTCTGGACATGCCTGGTTTAATCTGATTAGCCACATCTTGAATGTGATTAATTGACGGGTTAAGCACATAATCACGATTAATTGAGATGAATCAACATTATCAAATTTGAGCATATCTATCTATTGATGGGTCAAAATCAATCTGTGTAGTCCACTTTGTCCCCCGGCCTGTGCCATGTCCTGACATTAGACCAAACATGTCCAAACTGTTCCACTAAGGGCCCATGGGGCTGCAGGTTTTTGTCCAACCAAGCAGCAGCACACCTGAGTTGACAGGTTTAATCAACTGATCTCAGTCATCAGACAGCTGATTGGTCAAACCATGTGCTCTTGGTTTGTTGGAACAAAAACCAGCAGGCACACCAGCCCTTTGTGGGACAGTTTGGACATGCCTGCATTAGGCAATGAAAAATGATTAAAAAAACAAAATGAAACACTTCATGCACTTACTTTCCAATGTTGTCTGGAAGAACCTGCAGTGAAATGTCATTGATGGAAAGACACGTTAAATTCCGTAGTTCTGGGAAGCTTTCTGGTAACCTGTAAAACAACAACAGAGGGTCTGAGTTTCCTGCAGAAGCTAAGGGTTAAAAAAAAAAGAAGAATGTTAGAGTGCCCTCTCCTGATGACCTTGTGGCAGCATGTCTGTAGTAAAGATAAGATGTGTCGAATGAGAAACACACAATTTTCCAGAGTCAAATTGAGGTTAACAACACGGCACATTCGCACCATGGAAAACTGCAGATAAATAACTTGTACTTGGAGTAAACCACAAAACTGGTACGAACTCAAACATCTTACTTTATGTTTCCTTTATTTTGCTCACTCTCTCTTTTGCTCACTCTCTCT
>JAFBJS010000570.1:112306-231876 GCA_016785265.1 Paraplagusia blochii | reverse complement strand
TTTATTGCCCTCTCTCTCTCTCTCTATTTATATATATATATATATATATATATATATATATATATATATATATATATATATATATATATATTCACAGACTTCTTGCTTGTTCTAGACAAAACAATGTTTTGACAAGTTCTTAGATGCTTCCCTTTTTGCTCCGCAGCACCACAAACTGTCCAGATGGAACTACTTAGATAATAGCTGTGGTCACGCTTTGATTCATCACAGACACAAAAAAAAGATGCTTTGTGATCTGTTTATCTTCCTCCCGAGTGGAAGACACATCTAAACGCCTTTAAAAGCTGTGGCCCCTTAAACACTTTTTTGTAAATAGGACTACTGTGGAGCTCCTCCAGGTTGACAGTCACAGATTACTCTCTAAAATCAATCTTGTACCTCATCTCAAAATGTATTCGTTTACAGGAAAGACACAAAAAGCCAGAAAATTGATGTTTCTGCTAATCTACTGTTAGGATTTATGGTTGTAGTTGACATAGAGAGAGTATGAGAGCCACTGAAACATTAGCAGAGACAGAGTGACATAGAGAGACAGAGACAGAGAGAGAGAGAGAGATGTGCACTTAATAAGCATTGATCGACGAGGCTTATCTGCTGTGATCACTACTGTGATCTGGACTAACAACGTGTTTGTCCCATCCTGGGGTGTAAATTAGGTTTAGTCTTATACACAAGATAGAACCAACAATCTGTCAGGAAGACTAGTCCACAATAGGAGCGAGACAATATATATGGGAATAAAACCATTAAAAAAAACATTAAATATACAGAAATCAGTATAAACGGATTAATTTGTGCTATATAAATATTAATTTGCCTGTGAGGATTCTTGTATGGACCAATTGGACCTCTTGGAGCATGGAAAACATTTTCCTCCTTAACTAAGGATCTTCATCAGTTTCTGTTTCTTCCTGGTAAAATTCCACAGTTGAGAAACAAGATGTCCTTCAAGCTCCACAAACAAGTCCAGTTCCTTCCTACTAAACCTATTGCTTATCTACAACATTAGATCTTTCAACCATGCTTCATGATTTCATGATCAAGTCCATTCCTGAGGACACAGTGGCCTCAAGGGCCAAAGAACCTCAGATACAATAAATATAAAACACACCTGGTTCTGCAATAAAATCTCAACAGATACATAAAACGAGACCACGATCAATCACCTTGTTAGTGGATTTCCACTGAAGTCTGCCACTTGGAGCGCTTTACAGTTTGAAATACTCTCTGGAATTTCCATTATATCTGGAAAACAATAAAAAATACACATAAAACTTTTAAATATTTCTATTAACATTCCCAACAGCATGAGTACACACTTCAATTACGTACTGAAGACACGTTTTTGATCAAAAACAAACAGACAAGATTTTCACTACTTTTATCATTTAATCTATTTTTTACTTCTACTTTTTTTTACATATCTGATAAAGAAAAACCAAATCAAATCCATTACTGTGGAAACATATGCAGTCGATTGAGTCGATGTAACCAGTTAGAGTCAGACTAATGCAAACCAGAGACAAATCACGTTTCAGTAGTGAATAAATCTGTCAGTGTTGTTTATTTGCTGGATTTATTTTCTTCTTGCTCAACTGTTTAGCTATATTCTCACACATAAAAAAAAATTCCTTAGAGTTAAATCCTTACCATTCCGAGACACATCCAGTTCAACCAGCTGCATGAAGTGGGCTATTTCTGGAGGAAGTCTCTGGATCTCATTGTCACTCAGGCCAAGTTTTCTTAGTTTCACCAGCTGGAAAAAAGGCTGAAAGTGACAAAGGGAAAAAGAAAGACAATCAGTGAAAAGATAAATCAGGAATAAATCTTTTTATTAAGCTAACACACATCTGAAATTATTCTTCTTCTCCTTTTTTGTATTTTTACAGAGTTTTGACTGAATACTGTTAAAATCCAGCATGTTATTAAGCTGAAGGTGAAACCAAACTGTTGAAATGTTGTTCAACATCTGGTCACACCTACATCTCAACATTTTTTCAAAGCCGTGTCAACGTA
This sequence comes from Paraplagusia blochii, assembly GCA_016785265.1. Classification (NCBI taxonomy): domain Eukaryota; kingdom Metazoa; phylum Chordata; class Actinopteri; order Pleuronectiformes; family Cynoglossidae; genus Paraplagusia; species Paraplagusia blochii. The sequence continues at coordinate 229,839 of JAFBJS010000570.1, read as the reverse complement.
AACGAAAGGTTACATAAAGGCCATATAACAACAATAAAAAGTGAGTTTTTCACCAACCAAGAATTTCTGAGTCGAAATTGCAGACTGAAAAGTTGACATTTTAGTGTATGGAGGCAGCAATGTTGCTGGACCAATCAGCAACTTGATTGGTCTAGCACAGAGGCCTCAAACTCGCGGCCCGTGGTCCATTTGCATATTTTGGGGCTCCTACATTGATGTGAAAGTTAAATTTATAATAATATTTTTATAGATTTGTTCTCCACATTTTATGGTTAATCCTATAGTTATCCTTCTGGTTCAGTGTTGTATTACACAGAATCTATGGGAAACTGATTTTTTAATAAATCCTTTCTTCTGTATTGACCAGTGAAAGCTGACGCAGCCCTTCAGTGAAAATTATAGTGTGGGTGGTGGCCCTCAACTTATTTGAGTTTGAGACCCTTGGTCTAGCACGATGACATGTTAAACGGAACAAAAATCTTATTACGCCGTGTGTGAGCTAGTTCTACATGAAATTCCTTGTCTTTAAGGAAGGACACAATGATTTGCAACAAAGGTTTTGCTGTTAGCATAACCTAACTCATTCATACGTCGGCGCGAGACTCTCGTGTAATTCACGTTAAATTAGGAAAAGGAAATAAAAATAAAAAAAAAAAATCATAAATTATTTTTTATGTTTCCTGAAACCCATTTTTTTCCCTTGTAAGTTGTAGAAAGTCCTTTCATAAAACTTTACAAATATGTAAAGTTAGTATATTAGTGTATATGTAAATATATTTTTTAATAGCTTGACATTTTGAATCAGACTAAAAGAGAATGTCAGCAGTCATTGAATCTTTCCCAAGCTGTGGGTCGTTTGTTCATCTCCAGTTAACTGTTTCCAACATGTCGAGGATTAAAAACAAACAAACACCCAGCTCGGCTTGTTAGACTGGATAAAACCTCGTCTGAGAACCAACCAGGAACTGTGCGAACGGTGTTGTGAACAAAGGATCCAGTTGGCACGGTTCTCAACTGAAGGATCCAGAATCAGTTACGCAGGTACGTACTTGACGCGCAAAACATGAGCAGACAAGGCTGTGGCGGTGTGGCGATCAAACTGATAACTAACCACTGAGGCCGAGTCTAAACAGTAACACAACACGAACCAACTCTTTTTTTTTTTTTTACCCGTGTCATTTTGTTATTGCCAACAATAACAAACCGTCCTGTCAGTTGGCTATTAATGATTTAATACAGTTTTCAACAGCTGCTGGGATACTGCAGGGTGCGGTGCTTTCATATGTAGGTGTTGATCTAGAGACACAAATCACATGGTTTACATGATGAAATCCCAGGTTAAATCCTTTAAGGTGTCTTACCCACATGTTTTTGTCCAGCGTTTGGACTTTTTTTCAGTGGTGGTAAGAAGACAACTCATTATCAGTATCAACAATCCTTATACAGACCACTTTTTTAATGTGTGCACAATAAATAAAGCGCCAGAGTCCAAAAGTCAAACTCCACCCTGTTGCAAAATGGACACGTCAGTTCAGAGACTTAAAGCAACTCAAACAAACTCTAATCTATCAATTCACCTGGTAAAGAAACCAGTCTCCGTACTAGGCATAAGAACCTGAGCCACCAATCTTAACATTAACTCCACTTTCACATATCTTACTCTCTTATTTACTTACTCAGAAAACAAATCAAACCGTGAGTAACTGAAAGGATTAGTGGGAATGAAACTATCAACTGTAGTCCACACCTTAATGTGATCCTGAAAATGACCAAGACTGTGATCAGTTTCCTCTTTGGGAACAAAAAACAACATCCTACGCACATTGTTACTGTAACACAATAGAGGTTTTTGTTATTTTCATAGTCCGAGTTTAAAAAAGAAGATACAAGCAAAATAACTTTAAAAAAACACCATATTTTAACTCAATCTCTCTTATCTTTATGTCCTTCAGAAATGCACAATCACTAGGCTCCAGACACCGAAAAAAACACTAGCATCAGCTTTTTGTTTTAAGTGGGAAAAGACACAATCAGCATTCAGCCACAGGTCAGAGACACTACCATGTCCAAAGGTGGAGGCACTTTATTTCCTTTTCTTCACCTTTTTGTGAACTTTGTTTGCTTTTCATGTGCAGCGGCACAATGAATGGCTCACAGGGAGTTTCAAAATAGGCATGAAATAAGCCAGAAAGTTCTTAAAATAAAAATGTCCATCTTTGAAATGGTTTTATTTGATTAAAAACATAAAAAACAAACAAAAACAATATGTAAAGCTCTCAGTTTTTGAGTTGTTTTTGTATTAAATTTGCCTCATCTGTTTATTTCTGTCTTCTGTTGGTGCAAAATTAGAATAAAAAGGAAATTTTAAAAATGGGCTTTGTTCACGTTTTTTTTTTCTTTTTTTAATCACCATAAAGAACTGGTTCTTGACTTCCGACGCCCTTTTGTGTCTGGAGTCACTGCCGGCGGTCAGTATCTCACAGGTTTCTCTTTCTATGATGAAATCATCACAACAAAGTCCTTGGCTCAGATGGGTTTGTTCATATTCAAGAGTGAAAAAAAAAACCTCACCCAATGTTTGACAGATCTAGTAAACAGCGCAGTTTATTTTGAGGGTTTATTTCACTGATGTGTTTACAACACTCAGCTGTAGCCAGGTTTCCTAATACTTCGGCGATGCAAACAGACTCTCTGGAACTCTCAGTGAAGTGTTATTTAAATGCTGTTGTGTGATAACAGTTTTGAACAAAACAAAGAAAAGTAGCGTAAAGCTACAGAGGGGATTCTTTGTCAGGGAATCCGAGACAATGGCCGTGAGCCCTGGATTAACATATATTGACAGATACGGAGAGAGAGGGAGTTGGAGAAAGAAAAAGAACTTGTTCTTCCAGTTGGTGTCGTTCAGCAACACGCCCCCAACATCCAGCCATGTGTGACACACAAAAACCAAAACAGGCTGAGTCAAGAATACATCAGCCATTCAACTCCCAGGTCAATGTTTGAATTTTCAGTTTCACCCCTAGGACTCGAAATGACTTCAACAGGTATGTGAAGAGATAAGTGTTCGAGAGCGGGGCCTCTCAAAAACCACAACTGAACAACAGCGATTGGTGTCGAGTGTACGTATTTGCTATTTCACTTTTTATCATTGCACCACCCTGCAGTAAAAACCCATTCATCAATAAAGCAGATATACAAACAAGTGCAATACCAACCAACTTGAACAATGTAATCCTTTAATACTACATAAACAATACACACGTAGATAAAACAAACTTCATCGTTCAACTTGCCTAATCCTGCCAACGTCAAAAAAAAAAATCACGACGTAATTTTTTGTTTCCAAATCAGCCACTAGGGAGCACAAGCCAGAGGTTTATTAATGGCGGTCCCAAACCCAGATACATGGCGAGGGTTGCGTCAGGAAGGACATCCGACAAAAAACTTTGGCCAAATCAAAGATGCGAGACAACGAAATACGGGGTGAGATGGAAATTATTGACTCACCGTGGCAACCCCTGCAAAAGGGACACGCCGAAAGTAGAAGAAGAAGTAATCGTTTGTTTCCCTTGGTTGTTTACAACTGCTTTGTGCATGTTTTTATTGTAAAGTGAGTGTCATTGTCAATGGTTTCCAACCTGTCGGAGATGGAGGTCAAATGATCCCAACCCCCAAAGAACACAATCGATAGTTTTCTGCAGTTCTTTCAGAGGTCCTTGTTGAATGGTCGCAGAGATGAAGTTTGACAGTTTTTTTTTTTTTTGCTGCCTCATTAGTCACTACTGACGCTTCATTGCACGCCACCATGTCTGTATGGTTCCAATCTGCAGTTGTAGCTGAGTTGGCAGAATTATTTGTTTTCACTGAAGTCTGTTTGAGTCCTTGTTGCAATGTTGATGTTGATTTTACTTTACATTATCAGTCAATGTGATTGATTTTTTTCCTGGATCAGGATCAGTTTCAGGTTCATTAGCAAACAGAGAAAGTAAATAAAGGTGAATTAAAAAATGCCTGAATTTAGAGATCGGCAGAGATTCTCACCCCTATCAGCTCTCTGGTGCTGTAGTTTGTTTTCTGGAGGAAAGTAATGATGTTCAGGAGATCGTACCTTGAGACATCTGTTTTGACTTTTGTGTTCTCAAGCTAAACTGCTTTCTTTCCACCATCTCATCAGTAAGCTGTCTCCAGCAGTTCTTATCAGCGAGCTTACTGACTGCTCACACAACACAGGTAGGGTCATGTTTCTTCCAATGGACAAGAAAGAAAAAAAAAGTTTTCTAGATTTGTTTTGTCTGCGTTCTATCACTTGAACAGATCGATAAATATCAGTTACACAGCTAATGGAAAAACGGACAATTACCGATAAGTAAGTTAGTCTACAGTTTTCTATCAAAGATGAAGAACTGCTGGTAAAGTATAGTATAAAGTGAACGCCAGCGTTGCTCACGTTGCCATCTTCAAGGCAGTTGTGAACTCAGGCCACACAGTGAGCATTGGAGTGAACTGATACAACGATTTGTCCAACTGGACAATTCTTGGGTTCACTCAGCAGCACTGATGACATTATTGACATGCCAGAGAACACAATAAACACTTTCTGTCCGTCGCTTGCAAAAGGTTCAACCATCTATCCTCCAAACATACTCAGAATATTTAGAGTCTAGAACGGTTGGATGGACAAACAGTTGGTGGTGCATCTGTCAATCACAGCCTTAATGGATGAAGCCCATAGGCAGAATGTAAAATGTTGGTGTTGGTATGAGTTGAGGTTGGAGATCTATGAAAAAAAAATGTAAAAACTTGCCATGACGGAAGTGACAACAAAACACATAATGCTGCCTTTGTCTCCACTCAGAATACCTGTTCCTGTTCTTTCTTCACCAGACAAAGTCAGCGGGTGACACAACCAGAGGGAGGCTGCTCCCATTATCTACGTCCAATCAAATTTCTACATTCATGACGAGCTGTAAATGTTTTGTCTGCGGTATTTTTCCTATCCCGTGTTTGCATCACTGTGTGTTCTACTCAAGTAAAAAAACCACCAAAGACAGACAGCGCAGCTCAAATAGTCCCTTCAATCCCATCGGCTTTGCGTCTGACCCAACATGACTTCAGTGAAAAGAGCTCAAGATAGTTTTTCAAGGCTCTTAGTCCGTGCACTCGCCAGGAACAGCTGTAAACCCAGCATGTTAGTCAACGGACGCCGTGTTCTTTGAAGGTTATGGGGACGGTGCCTGACAGAGTCTCCTCAAGCTTAAAATACACAACAAAGCTGAAGGAATATATGCAAGTAAAACTAATTTGGCGACAAATGTGCAATTGTCATGAAACCACAAAACAAATCATTCTTTCCTTCATTGTGTCTGAGTGCTACGAGGAGACAACAGAACTGGATTTTTTTTTGTCTCGAAACCTAGGGATACAGAAACTCTCTGAAAGACCTCACTCAAACATGCAAATCCACAAACTGGTATTCCACTTAATCCAGACCACTAGAGTCACAAGTGTTAGGGCCAGGCTCCTGTAGCTCCACCAAACCCTGCCACTTTGTTTCTGCTTAACTGAAACCCGGCCAGTTGTGGTGGATCACTTCAAACATCCTCTGAGTCACAATGTTTTTGTGTCTGTAGGACGATACTGTCTGACATTCCGGATGTGAAATGTTTTTCTCCTCTTTGCAAACATAAAGATTTGTATTTGCTGCATGTGTTTTTTTTTGTACTTAATTCTAGATGAACGTGTTAATGATGAACCAGAGTCGACAGGAAGAATAGCTCAATATATCAGGAATCTGCAGGTCAATAAAACGTATGACTCAACTGTAGTGATGATTTTATATTAGATAGATTACTATCTATCTAGTGTTGGTGTAAAACAGGCATGAGCAAACATTTGGACTCGAGGGCCACAAATCGGTCCTAAAATTCGACAAGAGGCACAAGACTAGAGCAGGAAGGTGGATCATTTGTTAAAACTAAGATAAAAGTCAAGTTTAAAACCTAAAATCCTCCATTTTTAATACCCTTACCTACGTTATCTACTGGGGAAACACATTATTGCGGGGAAAAGGCAGAAGTATAATGATAGTATAAATAAATTATTTCATTTGCAAAAGGCTGGCGGCCCACATTAATAAGCTCTACGAGCCGCATAAGATCCCCAGGCCCTAGTTTTCCCATGCTTGGTGTAAAATATATTAAAAAGCAAAAGTACCTGATGTTTACCATGTATTTGTACAGTTAACATGTTACCTGATAATAACATGCAGTGTTGTTTGTGTTATTTTTGTTGTTGTTAAACTCTAAGCTGTCGATATTTTCTATAAAAGGATCTAGTCTGGAATACTGCTCTCCAGACTTATCAACTATAATTAGTTGTAATACCAGCTCTTTTTGCTTTAAATTGCCTTACTGCCACCTTCTGGGTCAGTTTCTTACATTGGCAACTTATTTAATTAAGATATTTTTTAAGGCCTGGTAGAGAACAGATGGTCCACATACTGTTTATATAGATATATTTAAAAATATATAAATGTATGTATGAATGCAATATAATATTGCGTCCTCTTTAAGATTTGTATAACAACACTAAGGTTATAAGCTGCAAAAACAGCTTTGACGTTATCAGTCACACTATCTAGGTGCTTTCTTTGACACCTGGGAATTAAAATGTTTTGTAGCCAAACTGTAAAACACGTTTGGACAGTCACCTGCAGAGGGAGGTGCAGTTGTTGGGGTTTTCATCCCACCTCCACTTCTGTGCTTTCTCTGCCAGATTTGCGTAATTATTACTCCCAGGGTTTCATTAGACTGTCGCGGGATGCCAGATCTGTCGGGCTAGCAGATCCGTGTCACAGACCCCCGTTACATGTGTCCCAAAAATAAGTTGAGGTACCCTTCCTGTCGGTGAGCCCCTGGGGCCGAAGCTGGTTAATGGTTGCTTACCTTGGGTAAATCTCGTAGTTGGTTGGCATCCAGCAATAGCTCCTCCAAACTCCTCCCGTAGCGGTATATCTCATCGGGCACATAGAGCAGGGAGCAGTGGCGTTTATCGATCATCTCCACATGACGGTTGCACCGCCACAGGGGTATACAGTGAAACATGACGGGGAGGCGCAGGGAGCAAGTCTCGTACCCGTGTGACAAACAAGCACACAGCGGGGAGGAGGAAGAGGAAAGGGGGATGCAACAGATTGCCAGCGACGGAGGGACGGAGCTGGCTTCAATTCACCGAGTGTGGCGACAAAAAGTCGAAGAGTGAAACTGTAAATAATGTCTGCTCACGTTCGCCAGGTCGCGACGAACATGGGAATTTCTCTCCGTCGTTGTCTCTCTCTCTCTGCTTTACTTTTCCTCCAGACACCTGTTTTTTTCTCCGAAGTTCGTCGGTTCTTTCTCGTTCCCGCCGCCTCCTACAATGACATCAATTTCAGCGTAAAAAGCACAGGCTACATCTCAGGGCACAGGGGAGCAGCATTCTCGCTCTTTTCCGTCTCGTCCCGGAGTTAATTTCCTCTCCCGTCCAGTTTCTGACCCGGAACATTCACTCCCTCATTCCAATCCTACGTCACCGTTCCAGGCTGCTCCTCCCTCCGGTCCCTCCTCTGGATACAGCCGTGTCGAGCAGGGGCGGAGCGGTGCAACACGTAGGTCTGGTGGTAGGCCGGAAGTGTGTCCCCCTCCGACGCCACAACCCCCCAGCTGCCAGCAGAGGTCGCTACATCTATAAAATTGTAAAAAAAAATAAAAATAACTGTTTATCAAAACACATTATTGCTTCATTGAGTACAATAGATCGATAAGCCAATGTACAGATAGAGGGATATACAAACAGACAGATAGATAGACAAACAGGTAGATGGACAGATGGACGGAACGACAGATAGAACACAAAATACCCCTGAAAAGGCTTCATAAGGTAATATTACATAAAGATTAAATTAATATAGTGTTGAATTATTCTACTATGTCTGTATTATCTAATAGGAAACTCCTGAGGGATTATTAAATTCTAATTATCTATCTATCTATTTACATAATGTGAGATTAATCACATGCATTATTTCTATAGAGAATTCTAGTCATGTCAAGACCCGCAACAAGTCTTTGACTCAATGTTCTACTTTTCAGTATTTACAGACTCATACATAGCAAATAAGGTTTGTTGGTTCTGACAATGATTCATCAGATCCAAGATTTCATCATCTAAACTATCTACACCTGGAAGGAGAAAATAAACTCAGCTCAGGACAAGGTAGAATCACAAACTGCGTCTTTAATAATTTTGATACTTATATTTTAGTGAGTAAAAGCCAGAGACTGACTTCGTTGACACATCTCCCTCCCGCCTTATACACACGTGAAAAATCAACGCAACAATCTGTTTTAGTGACCTCTTGCGGTGTGCACGTGTCATCGACCAATTGCACCCTCCCAAAATTTACACAGTTGCTGCCAATAGGGCCGTTTTCCAAGCCAACAAATGTACCATTCTGATATAGTGCAAAATCTTCAACTTTTTTTTTTCTTCCCACAACTGCTTGTTATCACAAATATACATAAATATATATTTTATAATAAATATAATTTAAATTCTTAAATAAATAAGGTCTCGATGTAAAATTTCACACATTAACGTTAATTTTTACAATGGATACACAGTATAAAATAAGTGTTGTTTAACATTACAAACGAGTGATGTAAAATATTGTTCGATGTAATGGTAAACAGAGAAAAGATTTAAATCTGAAATGCACCAGATATCCTCTAGAGGGAGCACATGCCCATTTAATAAGTGCCAGACACGTTTTTTATACAGTATAAATGACAAAGCATTATGAAGACAAAAATGGTCATAAACATTAATGTAGATTTGCTGATTTCTTGTCTTTTTAATAGAAAATACATTTCTGTTGTTGAGCAAAAAAAACATTTTGACTATTTAGGAAGTCATAATAAATAATATCCTACACAGTAAACAAAGGCCTGTTGTTTTATGGTTAATCAACGACAGAGTGCAGTTGATCTCACATGGGTCAGCTGTAAAAAAAAAATATAAAACAAAAATAGTTTATTTACGTCCCATCTGTTTTTTAAATGCCTTCAAGGACTTTGCCATCATTGGAGCCACTCCTGTAGAGAAAAAGACAATTATCAAATGAACGTATTGGGTTTAGTCATAGATTAAATTTGACAGAAAATGGAATCTAGAAAATGTTGTAAGTTTACTTGTTTTTTTACGGGAGTCTTGCGTGCTGCTTCCTGCACTGGAACTGTTGAACCTGCTGGAATCGTTACATCTCGGCTGCATTGCACTCTTCTCGGCCTTCACACTGTACAGAAAGCCATTAGGACTAAGTCATTTAAAATGGGCCTTCAGGTACAACCCCATCATCATTATTAAACATTAATGAGGATACTTTATTGTCTGAGTGATATCTGAAAAAAACAAGAATTTCTTAAGTGTTAAACTATAAAAAACGGTAATTAAATCACCAAAAATGACCAACCAGGAAGTGTTATCCAAAAAATAAAAGTCTTCCAAAGAAGAAAAAATGTCAACACCGCAGAGCAGCATGACAGAGGACAGACCAGACTGACCAGACTCTGTCATACAAGTCGTTTTCACCTTTTCTTTTCTGTGTCTGCTCACAGAATGGCACAAATTGACAGTGAAATGTGTTTTTTTGTTTTCTGAGCATTATTCTCATCACGTCTCAGAGAGAAACTGGGAGCATCTGTTCATCTCCCACTACTGGCTTCTTCTTCTCCCTCCTCCATCACAGCTGCGTTCTTATTTTATTTTTTACAGGTCTAACAACCGTCAACTGTAAAATTTTAATCTATAGGTCAACGTTCCTCCAAAACATTTCTACTCATATACATTTACATTACTATGGCAGCCATATACTGCCATTAAAATAGAAAAGTAGAAAATTCTAGTCAAACAATGAGGCATTTCACCAGTGTGTGAACAGTCGTCTTAACTAAACCCCACTTGGCTGTGAAAGTGTAATCACAAGGTGTGTCATATGCTTGTGCTCTACCAATATAAAAAAAATAACAGTTTCCTACAGGGTTTTTACAAGTCTACTGTATTCAGAAAAGTCATTTCCACCTGCATTTGTTCTGGTGAGGCTGCACAACAGCTGTTCCGTGAATTTCCTGCTGAATTCGCACATCCCTGGGTGGCTTGGCCACGGTGTGAATAAATGCCATCTTCACCTGCCGACCTTGAGAAGAGAAAAAAAAAAAGCATACATATAATAAAAGTGGTTATTTTAGAATAGCAGCAATGGGATAAGGGTTTCTAGTGTTTTTGACTTAAGCAGAAGAACCATCCTTTAACACACACACACACACACCTGTTGGTTTCCTAGAATGTGCAGAAACAATAGTTTTGGTCAGTCTTTGGAGTTTCCTCTCTCTTTCCTCCGACAGCCTGATGTACATTTCTTTCCACGACTCGTACTCCAGAAGTTTAGCGTTCCTGAAGTCCCTCTGACAGTGTTTACCCCATATGTGGTCCGTCTCTCCGATGTATATCTGAGAAACGGCACATAACGTTTCATGAATTGAGAATTGTACCATAAAAATAATAATTACAAAAGATCTGAATAAATATGATATCTTCTGACTGAAAGCAGAAATTATAAAACCACCCTGATGTTTTCATCTTTTTTTGTTCATTCTAATGTAATGGTACAACTAAAGGTACATTTATTTGACAAATATAATATTAACAACAAAAATAGCTCATTAGAGTTTAACTGAAAAGCTGATATAAAGAATTTTTTTTTTTTCTTTCTATGACTCCATAAAGTCTTTACCCAGAATACTAATCTGAAAAATACCAATGTGTTAAAACAGTGGTCCCCAACCACTGGGTCGGGGACTGGTACCGGTACCTTGGGTGAATTGGTACCGGGCCGCATAGAAATAATGTTTCCTTTTGGGCCCATCTGGCTATTACTTCCACTTGATCCATACCCATATCAACAAAAGAACTGACCAATAGAATGGCTAGGATTCAATCAATCAATAATACAACTATATTTGATTAGGAAATATTTTTCTCAGTGAAGACAACAACAATAAACTCAATATGACACAGACAGATTTATACTGTACCGGTTTATCTGGTAGCAGATAATAACAGGCTGTGTGCATTTGAGAAATCCTTGTTGTTTGCATGCACATTTAATTTATAGAAGTTTGTATAGGTAGGAAAATATTTCAGAACACCGAAAATTTCATTCTATTAAGGGGTATTTATCTGCCACAACTTAATGACTGGTCAGTTAAACAAGTGCTGGACATTTAAACCAGTCCGTGGCGCAAAAAAGGTTGGGGAACACGGTGTTAAACCACACTAGAAATTACATTTTGTCTGAAGTAAATTTTTGAATTATTGGTTCATCTTTTGCACAGCTGTCTCCACAACTGCCACCCAAATCACACTGCACCATATTGTGAGCCTCCCTGCAGGTGGTAACCTCACTGGAAATTAATCAATTTTTTTTTAGGATTTTCCGTCTTCATTTTTCTATTGCTAACCTTCTATTCTAAGATCAGACTAACAGGTAAATCTGATTGTGTGGCCACTGAGTGACTGCCTTCACTGACTGTATCCCGTCTGTTGGATTCTTACTGGGTTGCATTCCTCAATGCGCAGCAGCTGCTCTGGTGTGCACCTCTCCAAAACTGGCTCCAGGATTTCAAATGGGACGCCACCTGTTTCATAAAGCACTGGGACATCCTGACGCTTAAATTAAACGCACCTGACAACCAGACGGAATCAGAGGGTTTCTGTTACGGGGAACTCACAGTCAATGTTGTTCTGAAGTTTGCGGACACACTGCTGGTACAAGGTCAGCATGGCCGGTAGAAACACAGTCTTGGCTCCGGAGTAGACCTGCATCTTCTTGTTGAGCCTCTGGCCAGTGAAGACTGCAGACTCTTCCGAGAGATCGTAGATATCTTCTTTTTCAACTTTCAGATAAATTAGGAGAATTCAGTAGAAAAGTAGAACACATTAAGGGGCAAGTTTAGGCCTGCTAAAATACCTTTTCTATCACCACAATCAAAGCTGTTTGGCTTCTCACCAGCTGGCAGAACCGCAGGCAAAGACGCATACATGTCCATGAGAGGCTTCTAAAACAAAAATATGTGGCAAATAAGTTTCATTCAAATAAAATATAATTTAAACTAATATTTCAATGATACACTACCTGGGTCACAGGATAGGCATTGATGGGAAACACGGGGGATTTTTCAGGCTTGACTTCATGATGCTTCATTGTTTCCTTTTTTGTCAGCGTCTTAAGTTTTTTTGAATGCTTTCTACCGCAGTGTTCTTTTTTCTCAATTTTTTTCACGTCATAGTTCAGACATGACTCAAAGGACTGGAAGGGTTCCTCCGGTGCCACCTCCACCACCTCCTTATGTTCCTTGCTCTGGTGTTTCACTTTGGCCTTTTTCCTTTTGTGCTCCGAATTATCTTCAGTGTCCGACTTTTGTTTCCGAGTTTTCTGTCCTTCTTTACTCTTCGTCTGCACTGTTTGCCTCTTATATTTTTCTAAACATTTCTTGACTGTAACATTTAATGTCTTTGAGGTTTTTGAGTTTTTGTCACTGCTGTCACTTGAAAAGGTCTCTTTTTTCTTTTTTGTTAACTTATGGTTTGTTTGTAATTCCACCTCAGGTCGCGATCCAACTTCATCTGAATGGTTTTTCACTTTTTCTCTTGAATCAGACCTTACACTCTGCTGCGTCTCTCCTGAATTCTTGCTTTTTAGTAAAGAGTTGCCAAAATCCACAGATTTTCCATCTGTGTGATCCTGCTTCTTTTTGAAAGCCACTGAATCATCAACTCCATCCTTCTTTGTTTTCTTTTCAGTGACTTCATACTGGAGAATATTCTGGTTTTCTTGTTGAAACTTATTTCGTCTCCTCTTTTTTCTGTTTTCCTCTTCACCTTCTTGTTTCGCTGATTCAGATTTTCTCTTCCCATCTGTGGAGACAGTCTCGTCTGAAGAATCTTGAAACTTTCTTTGATATGTTACACAGTTGTTGTTCAAGTCTTCATCTGTAAAATCTTTAGTTTTTTTCCTCACTCCTTCTTCTTTGTCCTTATTCTGTGAAACAGCGCCACCTCCGGTGTTGCTGTATCAAGGTGAGCAAAAAAGAGCAATACAAAAGGTGGTTCATTCTTTATTACATGTCATTTTGGTTAAATAAGGTGGAAAAAATTTACCTCGTGCAATTTTTAGAGAGAACTTTTTTCCAACCTCTAACCAAGGACTTGGCCAATTCTCCAGCTTGTTCGTGCCTTCGCAGAGAGTTCACTATTTTGCCTATTCCTGTTTCCTGTACGCAGACATAATGTTAATGCTACGGGCTATGCATATTATGTTTCAACAGATCATAAAACATGCATCCTTACAGCAAGAATGTCAACTGTGATGTCCAAATCACTAAGCTTCTGCAGGGCTTTAAGAACCTGGGGGCAAGCAAATAAATAGATTTAAAAAATAGCAATTATTTCAGATTTGATAACATCTCAATTTAATGCCATTAAATGCTGTTTTTTTGCAAAAAGTCACATCTTTGAACCAAGTTAGAAAAGTTAACAAAGATAAGGTTGGTAAAATAAATAAGACCAAAGCAACATAACAGGCTTAAACTGAAAAATACATGAAAAGGAGTTCAAGGTTAGGTAATAATCCACTAAAATGTGCTGGGACTAGCCGAAAACAGCAATAATGGCTTAACATTAACTAGCTGAAGAGACCTAAATATTTCCTAAAGTATCTCAAGTCAACCAGAAATAGTTAACAAGCAGCTCTATTAAACTAAAAGGGCCAAAGCAATTAAGATTAAAACAGGTTCTGTGCTTGTTTTAATTTTAAGCGATTACTGCATTGCATTATTACACAAACCATTCCTATATTCAAGCATTTGTCATGTGTTTCTGAGCGTGCCCTGCACGCAAATGCAGGTGCATAAACCAAACAAACCCTAGAAATGTGAAGTAAAATGTAGAACAGTAGACATCCCTAATATGGAGTTTCTGATTTTGGACCACAGTTGCTGATAGTGCATTTAGAGCAGGAGCTATGTATGGGAACCTCACACACCCACACATGGGCTGCTCCTTTTACTGACTACTATAAATGGACACCTGCTTTACTTCAATTCCACTCAAGCAATTGTTTTAAAAATGCATTGGACACACACAAAAAAATGTGGTCTTTTGCAACTTATTTTTACTTTACACGTGTGAATAGTAAGGCCATTTACACTACACTTATATTCACACCTTCAAAGTGAGAGGTGGCCACAGAGAGAGTCAGTCTCTGAGGATGATGGACAGCAGCCACAAGTTGGAACAACTGCAGCAGCAGCCAATTTTAGCCTGACGGTCCCTCCCCGGTCACACAGACACTCAACCCTGCTGTGAGGTGAAGTGGGCTCTAAAACCTGGGGTCGGTCTGCGCAGGCTCAGTGTAACAACGGCAAAACACAGAATAAAAACTGAGCAGAGTGCAGGCGACAAGTGTGTGTGAGAGACGGAGGCAGCAGAGAAGTGTGTGTACCGTGTCGGACTCTGTCGTGTCTACGAGCTGCAGTTTCAACCGCGTCACTTTCTTCACCACATCATCAAAGGTGCCGGCCATAGCGGTGACGCACGTGCGCAACACACGCGCACACCTGGAGGCGCGCGCCCTTTGATGACACCATTTTAATAGGCGGGGCTTACGATAGGCGTTGATTGCAACGAAGGAAAAATACAGTTGAATGAAAATAAATGACTTTATCTCCCTACTTGTACATAGGGCTGTATATAGGGGAGGGGGCGGCAATGGTTGTAACATTGGGATAGTTATAACAACACTAATTCCACCAATCAGGGATAAGATAGTAGGAGTTATATGATCAGTTAAGTTTTACCCACTTTCTACCCAATCCTTCATGGTGGGCGCCAAGGCAGAAAACAGACACATGCAAATTCTAATGAGAAAAAAAAAAATTAGAAAGTTATATTTTTGACCAAGACTATATTATCTCTGTAGATATAATATTGTTTATAAAACCTTTCAACCATCCAAATTTCAAACCTCTGTACTAATGGAGCAAATAAAATGGCTGCCAAGGGTGGGGCGATGATGAAGACACACAGTTACAACCATTACCTAAAATACAACTAAGAACACTATCTGTTTATTTATTTTATTACATCTTCATCCTCTTATCCCTCGCCAGAGGGATACAGAATGCCTATGCAGTGCACAAGAAAGACTGACAGAGGTGTGCCTACAAAGGTTAATAAAAAATATCTGATGAAGTCAATAACAGGGTAAGTCAGTCGGATTAGCTATGAAGGTATAAGGGATTTGTCACGTAACACACCTCCAACAACTGCAGAAGCTGAGAGATCCAAGGTCACACGTAGGTTTCCTATTACGCTTTGTTTTAGGTCAGACATTTTGCATATCAACTGGCTGTAATACGTATACCTCAAACACCCTGACTGGTTCACAATGTTTATGAGAAGCCCAGAGACATCAGCCTAATACAGCACACACATCTTAGGTTGCTTATTGTTACAACCTACACCAACATGTGTTGGAACCAACCCAAGAAGTTAGGTAGGTTTGTAGTAAATAATTGTGGGTGCTGTATAAAAGTATGAGAACAAAAGTAAAAAAAAAAGCAAGCAAAAGCAAAAAGTGTTACAACCATACCTCATTTCTCATTCATCTAAGTCATGCTAAAGTGTTACTGTAGCCATAGCTACAAAAAATGGATACATAGTCCAAATTTGCCTTTAGAATGGCATAGTTTAATGCCAACCACAGCAAAATAGTTCTACATAAGAAACAAAAGGGGAAAAATAAGAAAAAAAAAAGTAAGAAAGTATTATGTCTCAAATGCCTCCTGGGTTGATTGTCCAGGATGTTGAAATGCCAGTTGTATTTGTCATACGAATTGCGTACGTGTATAATTCTTCCGTCTGTATGTTTTTGCTTTGGGTCAACTTGAATCTTTACTTTCCATTCATAAGCCAAAGGCAATTTCTAAACATACTGGCAATATTCTCCGATTGGTCTCCCATTAACAGGAAATAATAATAATAATATGTATAGCTGATAATACAGTAGCTCCATGGGTGAGGCATAATGCCTGTACAAACTTGTTGTCCTGTCCTGAAACCCTTAACATCTATTTTTAGTTTTATACCCCACCGAAAGTAATTAATGGCTATTATTGGAGATAATAAGTTTAATTATTAACTTCTTTTTATCAAAATACAAACGTACTCACCCTTGAAGTGTGACATGCAGTAGGAAACTAACCATAGAGGAGATTAATCTCTCAAACACTGTATCTGAACATGATACATGATCAAACGTTTGGGTGCTGAAATAATTCTACTATATCTCTACATGATTAAAAAAAAATAAACGTCAGGTTTTCGCTCCATTGAATCTGACCCCCAATAGAATATTGACATGTGCTGATTGGACACTATTGTGGGACACTATATGCGTGGGGTGTATGGTCCCTTCCCTCTGCCACAAGTATTGCACCATCCTTGATTGGCACTTGCCCCCCAAGAGGAGGAGTTTCCTGCTTGTCTCTTCCAGTTGGGGGTTACTGCTGGTCTCTCTCTGCTGCTTCTCCAGGAACTGGAGGCACAAGTTCCTTCTTCACCAGCCTTAACTTCATTTCACAAGTAAGTGGAACCGGGATGTGCTCTAACTGCAGTAATCCGTTGTTCATATTTGATGTTGAAGCTGATACATTTGTATTATTTGAAACTAAACAGTTACATTCTATACCTGAAGCTGATGCCTTTTCTAAACTAGCTTTTACTCAAACTGTAGCCATGGCAACATGTGACTAGCTTTAATCAGATTTAACTGGATTTGTTTCATGTTGGTAGATTATGCTTCTGTTCTTAAACAGGATATGTGTAAGCCACTGAATAAACAAGAAGACGAGAAGACAAAAACCTATTCCCTAACCTCCACTAAAACAGTGGAAGAACATGAGGCCTGTTGCTCGCTACTCATGTCTCAAAGTCTATAAAAGGAACGTCATGGCAGAGCTGTCCAGAGCTGCTATTCCTGGACATAGTGCTGATAAATTGTGACAGATGCAAAGCGGCATGTTGACGCTCTCTACTCTCACTCCAGCATCACCTGGTAGCAAACATGTTTTCACAGATGTCAGCGTTGTGATTGTAGCAATCATTTTCGCTAACAACGCACACGTAGGAAGACACAATAGCCCTATACCGGACTTTACGTTTCACTAGGGAGTCTATGTTGTTGAGGTTATTGTACTTTTCCTAACAAGGTCTGTTATGGGAAAGCATTAACCAAGAAATGTATATACTGAAAAAAAATGTACTAAATAAATACTTTAACATTATGATATAGTTATGCTATGGTTTTACTTTTGACATAGACTCATTTTTATATTTTAACTAAATTAAAATTACATATTTATTAGAACATACAAACATTACAATGATGGCATTCATCTTCACCTGGTCCTTCCTTCACAACTAGGCTTCCAATGCCAAATAATTATAGTTGGTGATAAATTAAATAAATATTATTCAATAATAAAATAAACACCTGGAATAAATTATTTGCATAAGCCATGTATTTTTTTTTTATTTAAACACAGCTTAAATCCTGTTAACTTACCCAATACTCAGTGTTTATGTGTCCGTGAAAGAAAAAATATATCCGTGAAAGAAAATCCATGCACGTGTGACATTTCCACAGAACCTTTGGTCACAGCTGTGACATCACTGACCTTGCTGCTGTGAGGCAACAGCTCCAACTGTTCCTCACCTAGCATGAAGGAAAAACACAAAATCTTTCTTAGGCACAAAGTTCAATGATCTCATGTGTCATTGATTTCTGTTTATGACATTATGGTATTTTATTTACAGAAAGTTTGGGCTGTTTCCTGCTGCCATGGCTCCCAAAAAGAATAAGACAACTAAAAAGAGCAAAGGAGACATAAATGAAATGACCATCATGGTTGAGGACAGCCCAACGAATAAGATCAACGGGCTCAATACTCTGTTAGAAGGAGGCAATGGTTTTAGCTGCATTTCAACTGAAGTCACTGATTCCGTGTATGCCCCCAATCTCCTGGAGGGTTTGAGCAGCATGAGACATGAGAGTTTCCTCTGCGACCTCACTGTCGCCACCAAGTCAAAGTCCTTCGATGTCCACAAGGTTGTCATGGCCTCCTGCAGTGAGTACATCCGCAACATTTTGAAGAAGGATTCAACACTTCAGAAGATTGAGCTGAATGACCTTTCACCAGTTGGCCTCGCCACTGCCATCACATATGCATATTCTGGAAAGCTAACACTGTCTCTGTACAGCATAGGCAGCACCATTGCTGCAGCCATGCTGCTGCAGATTGGCACGTTGGTGAAGATGTGCAGTGATTTCCTCATGCAGGAGCTCAGTGTTGAGAACTGCATGTACGTGGCCAATATCGCTGATGCCTACAATCTCAAGGAAACCAAGGAGGCCGCTCAGAAGTTCATGAGGGAGAACTTCATTGAGTTCTCCGAGATGGAGCAGTTCCTGAAGCTCACGTATGAGCAGATCAGTGATTTCCTCTCAGATGATTCTTTGCAGCTGCCGTCAGAGATCACGGCATTCCAGATTGCCATGAAGTGGTTAGACTTTGACGAGAAGAGGCTTAAGTATGCAGCAGATCTCCTAACTCATATCCGTTTTGGCACCATCTCTGCTCAAGACCTGGTGAACCATGTTCAGAATGTGCCCAGAATGATGCAAGACTCCGAGTGCCACCGTCTCCTGGTTGATGCCATGAATTACCATCTGCTGCCATACCAACAGAACATTCTCCAGTCACGCAGAACAAAGGTGCGTGGTGGCCAGAAGGTGATTCTCACAGTTGGTGGACGCCCTGCCTTGACAGAGAAATCACTCAGCAAAGATGTCCTCTACCGAGATGGAGATAATTTGTGGAACAAGCTGACTGAAATGCCAGCAAAGAGTTTTAATCAATGTGTGGCAGTGCTGGATGGCTTCCTTTATGTGGCTGGTGGTGAGGACCAGAACGATGCAAGAAACCAGGCTAAACATGCTGTTAGCAACTTCTGCAGGCAAGAGCTGATACATTTTAAATAAACAGTTGTTGATGTTATGTTTGGTGCCGTTAAAAATAATCTGTGTTTTTTTTCTTCATTTTAGGTATGATCCACGCTTCAATACTTGGATTCACCTGAACAACATGATCCAGAGGCGCACTCACTTCAGCCTTAACACTTACAACGGCCTCCTGTTTGCCATCGGAGGGCGCAACACTGATGGTGTTCAGGCATCTGTGGAGTGCTACGTGCCTTCCTCCAACCAGTGGCAGATGAAGGCTCCTATGGAGGTTCCTCGCTGTTGCCATGCCAGCTCCGTCATTGATGGCAAGATCCTTGTATCTGGTGGTTACATCAACAACGCCTACTCCAGGGCCGTGTGCTCGTACGACCCTTCCACCGACACCTGGCAGGATAAGAGCAGCCTGAGTACCCCTAGAGGCTGGCACTGCGCTGCCACTGTGGGAGACCGAGCCTACGTCATGGGTGGCAGTCAACTGGGAGGTCGTGGAGAGAGGGTGGATGTCCTCGCTGTTGAGTCTTACAACCCTCATAATGGGCAGTGGAGCTATTGCACACCACTTAACACAGGAGTCAGCACAGCTGGAGTTTCCATTTCGAACAACAAGATCTATCTACTTGGAGGCTGGAATGAGGGTGAGAAGAAGTACAAGAAGTGCATTCAGGTTTTCAACCCTGACCTCAATGAATGGACTGAAGACGATGAATTGCCGGAAGCTACAGTAGGCATTTCATGCTGTGTCGTTACCATACCCACACGGAAAACACGAGAGTCCCGAGCCAGTTCAGTGTCCTCTGCACCAGTCAGTATATAAGGGTAGAATTCATAAAACTTGGTGTATTTTTTATGTCTAAAGGTCTCCAGCTAGTCTGTAACATATCACTTAAGTTCTCCTGGGAACTGAAAGTCAGATTGGTTAGTCATTATCTCTGTTATTATGAGCCAAAAAAGGAACAAGATATATAAAAGAAACGTGGGAACATGTAATTGTAAAGTTTAAAAAAAAAGAGAGAGAGAGTAGCGATGGAAGTAAGTGTAAACTCTAAATAACACTGTCAACATATGTGGTTTGATCATTACATTACATGATATTTTACATCAATCTGATCAGAAAGTATTTACTATAAGATCTGTGCACACTAAGAAAATTCCTTCAGGGGCCAAAAGTTTGGATTATGCACATCAACTCACTTAACTTAAACATTTTTCTGTGACTTCAATGTCTTCTTTTTCACCCAGTAATATGAAAGTGATACCACTGGGTGCTGCAAAAGTCCAGATATTTATGACTTCATCTGCTGTAATTCTCAGATACTTGAAGAGAACAATGAGTGTCAGAAAGCGTGAGTTGTGTTGGCAACACCTGCCAGGAGTAGGTTCACATGTCTACATGAGCACAGTATACTTTCCTCACAGTATTCAGTGTCTTGTATCCTGTATGGTGTGTGTAATCCGCAAACACCAAACAGCGAGAAGGAACCACATTCTGTTCGAAGGAGGAGGATTGTTGGACGGATGTGTATTTCGATCGTTATATACTATTTGTAAAAAGTAGAGAAAAATAGAAATAAAAATCCATCTGATGCGATCGGCCTGGACTTTCCTGTGGTTTCAGGATTGCTCATGTGTTTCCATTGTTTTGTTTGTTATTAAATTAAGCTTTAAATTAAAGATACAAGTAAAACCTGCTATGCACTGTGGACATTGTTATTTATTCCCTGTGAATTGTGCTGTCCTGATTTAGAATATTAATAAATGAGAGTTAATCGTTAAACGTATAGGTGGGAGTATGCTCACATTTTACAATGCATAGTAAAGAAAACATGAATCTGATCCCAAATAGGCCTACAGTACTTTAGGGTGCTAGGTTGCTAATGCAAATTTAGAAATGAAGCCATACTTAGAAGTGTTATTTATAGATCTAATTCACTCTTGTAGATAAAAAATGGTGGTAACATTTTTCTAATTTCATTAGGTATAAATATTAAAGATGGCAGAGGAAATACACAGAGGTATGCAGGTATTGTTTTTGTTGTTAAAGCTGTTAAAGCTAGACTTGGAAACAGCTGAAAAGGAACCTGTGATTAGTCTCTGGAATTTTGGCAACCCATTGTGAACTGTATAATCATGTAACCCGATCAGCTTCCAACTCCTATAGCACAAGTCCTGTCACCTGTATGTGTCACCAGTGTGTTCTGTAAACCACAGCAAGAAAGGTATGAATGTATAAAATATAATTCAACAGGTTAACTTACTGTAGCAGAGTAGGTAAAATTGCTGAATTAAATCATTTAAATCTGGAATAATCATAAGAAATTTAAAGTAATTGCCTGTCCTGGGGTGTATTTTTTTACCTCCCTGTGTGCAGTGTGCTTCTTCCTGTGTAGGGTAGTATCCTCCTTTAGTTTTGTTTGTATGAATGGATTTTTGCATGTATGCGTGACCCTAAAGTCAACTATGAAAATGTTCATGGTCTGATGAATAGATTATTGAAACTATTTAGTCTTGACAATGAATGGCAAACTTGTAGAACTGTTTATGTTACACTAATGCACTATTGAAAGGTAAATGTAACATTATTTTACTTTGGCTTGAATTTAAAGATCATTGTTCAATTGGTAAATTCAACCCATTATTATTGTGATTAATATATATTTAAGTATTAAGACAACACTCAAATACATGAATGGCACAGTGGCAGATCTAGAGAATGTTGTTGAACTAAGAGTGTTTTGTTGGTTGCAGTCAGACTGACCACCATTTTTAAGTGTTATTAGGTAACAGATAGATTTTTAAAAAAACTCCTTCACAAAACTTTTTTTCTGCAAAAATCTCACAAAAGCCTACAGCTGTGTGTTAAAAAGTGTCCTAGTGAACGATGCAAGAGGGCATTAACTGGGTGTGGTTAAAAAAATTTAATCACATAATCTTGAAATATGCTGTGTCATAATTACGGGCGAACTATCTTATTGAAAGATTTTGGACTATCATTCTTCTGATGATTGAGGCAAAATTCGTGTCACGGACCCATAAAAAAATGACTCATCCGTTTACTGATGGGGTGATTTACAGACACAAAGAGTAGCTGGTTAACACCAAGTATTAAATAGAGCATTATCAGTCTCCATTTGGTTTCTGTTCCTGTTTAATGAATACTGAGAGCACTATAGTAAGTACATTTTTCTTATTATGAATCGAAATTTGCAAGGCAAAACCTATGAGACTTAAAACAGACATTAAATAATAAGACTGTTCACCAACTAGCCAGAAGATTAAAATTCCAGACAAAATTGACCTGTGAGAGACAAACAACCTTCCAACTCACACATACCTGTAATTCATTGAAAGCGACTAAATGACATAATGATGTTTGAATTGTAGTAAAACTCCCTTTGCTATGGGGCAAGAGGGAAGCATCCCTTTACATGACCCCGGTTTGTTTTTCCTCTTAACAGGTATTTAACATCCTGATGGAAATGGAAATTCGAAATGTTCCTATAGGGTGCTTCAGTGTAAAACCAAATATTTGGAGTGTCTCCTGACTTCAGGAAATATTACCAGTGGCAAATGATTAAAATTTGGCACAGAAAATGGGCAACTGCGCTAGGATGTCTTCAACATGATTAACATGTATTACAGCTATTAAGGTTAATGTTAGGAAAGTTTTTTATAGATAGGTACAACTAAAAAATCTGGACTTTTGACCTGACACCTGACTTTTGACCTGACACGAGTGAGATAGAAGAGTGCTAGAAAAAGAAAATTTCAATGCAACCTCGACCGTAAAGCCTCAGTGGAGGACTAGTTTACTATGGTTTTATTTTATGAAGGGTTAAATGTGTGGATGTCCAATGATAAATGATAAATACATATTTTCCGATATTGACCAAACAATATATGTTGATCTTATTGAAAGTGATCTTACCAATGTCACGTAATTATGAAAATATTATGGAAACATTTTCAAATATTTCTTACTCATAGCCATTTTTTTAGGTTTGCATCTTTCATAAATTTCCCTTTCTTAATAAAAGCAGCCACCTGTCAGTAGATGAATTCAGCAACCTAAGAATGCATCTCTTTTAGCTGACCCAAGTAATATTTTTTGGCGTTTTGTGACAGTATAAGATATGAATACTTTATTTATGTTCCAACAGGATATTTTTCCAAAAAAGGAAGCAAAAAACTATTTTTCGCTCCTTAGTCTAGTGTCAGGAATATTTTTCCTTACTCTGCAGTTTTGAGGTCACACTGGCCTTAAAAACTGACGATCAGTGATAATTTTTCTCTTCAGTGTGTGTGAAAAACAGGAGGTAGAAAAAGGAGGCTAAAGGGTAAATTGGATGGAAGTTCTGTTACTTAAAAAGGAGGACCAAAAACCCTTGTCAAAATGATAACGATAGAATAAAAACATTGGTTGTAAAAATAAAAAAAATATTTATTATTTGTATTTCTTGGATAATTTTAATATAAGTCAATCTTAGCATATTGTTCTTTACTTCTTTTTGCCATGTGTAATGTTATTTTACAGTTTCTACGGTTTCTACGTCAAAGTAGCGGGCAGCATGTTATACATTTTTTAACAATGAAAACATATGAGTGTTTATTTGTACAATTCTGTGTTTTTAGGGACATTTTAAATAAGACGTCGCAGTATGTACTCGCTGATGGCCAGTGGCGGTATGAGGTTCGAGGCGCAGAAGACTGCTGAGTCACGATGATGTCAACACGTCCTGTAATCACGTGTGCAGAGCCGGGGAGGTAGTGGGCGTGGCTTTAGAATAAGCACAGGCTGCAGTGTGTGCGTCGGGGCACAGTGACAATAACTGTTCGACCGCGTAATCGGGACACCGTAGAGCTGCAGGGTAACAGCTTCGGTCATTACACCAGCGAAAGCTTCCGTTACACATATTCACAGACGTTTCAGTTGTTTTAGTGTTTCGTATGAACACTTAGGTCAGTCTGTTTTTAGTCAGTTATGACCCGGGCCCTTTGGCTTCTTAATGTGTATGTCCTGTTGAAGTGAGAGACCAGCACGCCGGTGACCAGACACCCGCTAACTCTGCTTCTTTTACACCGAAGCTCGAAGGCGCATATCCCGCAACTGTTTTTTTCTTGGGTGTCAGACTTTTTATTCTCTGGCTCTCATCAAGGGGAAATCGGAAGCTAGCTAGCTAACGGTCAGCGTGCGGGATCAGCGCAAAGCAGCCGGCAGCAGCCCTCCAGTTTGTGCTGTAACAGCCTGTGTTTGCTCTCGCCATGGGTCTGCTGTCACTGGGCTCACCACTCAACTGGGAAGAGAGCAAGAAGTATGCCGACCACATCAGAAAGCACGGCATCATCCAGTTCCTCAACATCTACAACAAGCTGAAGGATCGTCAGAAAGATGTGCTGAAATGGGGCGATGAGGTGAGACCTGATGCTGACGCCGCCGCCGCCTGTACTTTTTTGTTGTTATGGTGTGGAAAGTGCGTGCTGTTCACATCCGCAGCTTGCCAGTCAGGATGTTAAAGCGGGGATGCCAAACTCTGACTACAATGTACTCCACACACCCTGGGTTTTCAAAAGTACTTATGACTGAAATGGAATCACTTAAAACATTGTTCTCTGCTTTCAGAGGTAACAATAAATTTCAGTTTTACGATGTTACGTGTAGAGTTTCGAGAAATTAACTCGAATTCTAATAATAACCCAAGAATTATACTTGTGGGTAAGGTATTTTCCACCTCACAATGCTCATTAACATAGGACCCTTATAAAAGACACTAGTGGGGCCTAGAAGGAGGGAGATTTCATTCAAGGAATCCTTTGCGCCAAGTATTGACATCAGGGACTTATATCAGTATATATATTTTTTTATTATTTAAATAAATAACGTTTGCTTTTGCTCTTTGGTGTTCCTGAATAATTCCAATAGTATACCTTAGGCTGTGGTGGTGCCTTAGAGTTATACTTACAAATGAGAGTGCTGTTAAGCTGGTGGCTGCTTGAGTTTCTTCCTGATTCTTGTTTATTGCACCACCTCCGTTGGGCCTCTTCCATACCTCCACACTGGCTGAGACAAAGCTCATAAATCACAGCTGATTTGGTGAGCTTTTGTCATGTGGTGTGATAATAATATTTATAAACAACGCTGTTGTGGTTATAAAAAAGCCCACTATTTTAACCCTCTTCCTCTGAATATTTATTTTTTTTTACGGAACAAATAGGAATTCTTTCAAACCAGTAGGGCATTAGCGAGGAGGGCCCTCATATACAGTGCATAAAGATAGAATGCATGGCCTTGGTAATAAGTCCACATAAGTACCTGAAAAAGCAGCAGTCAACTGTGAAAGATGGAGGGGTGGGTAATTTTTTTTGACATACTGTATTTAGTTTTACTCAGCATTCCTATTAGAATCTCAAACAGGAAAATCCTGGTGTAAAATCAATCAATCATTCTTAAGGTAGTAGTAAGTCAGTTAACCACAAAACTTTGTTTCTGCACAAAAGAAAAATTGTAGCATAACAGTGTCGCAATTCAAAGGTTTGTCCTTAAGTATTACAATAAATTTACTACAATGAAGTCTGAGTTAAATATCCTGAATTTGAAATATGTGGAATGCTGTTTTTGTAGAGTAATCCCATTGTCAGAGGAGGGATTACAGGCCAAGTCAAAGTAAAGGAAACACGCCCAGTGACTCGGAAATGATGCGATGGTCTGGTCCATTAAAACATGTCGGCGTCACGCTCTGGGCTTTCAGAGGTCTGAGTCGTGCCCTGAATTTATTTTAGCAACTCCTGTGCTAACCCGCCCTTGTCTTTGTCTGCTTTAAGGTTGAGTACATGCTGCTGGAAATAAATCACCAAGATGAGAAGGTTCGACTCGTCCTGCACGGGGAAGATGTTGTTGAAACTCTGCAACACCAGGGGGAAAAGATAAACCCCAAGTATGTAACAATTTTAATGACCCGCAATGTTTGTTTGTTTTCATTTTGTTTCACTGACAGGAAGCCATTCAGCTCCCAAAATAGGAAAAAAAAATTCCAAACGAAGAACATGCTTTCAATGAAAGGAAAAGACATTGATCATTTTGATAGGAAATTTTTACAAATTTCTATTTTATTTTAAGTTTAAAATAAAGAACAAAATTATGTGTTTTTTTGTCTGTTAATTACTTAAGGTGTAATTACTTAAGACCTTGTTAATTGCGTTAGTAGTTAGTAATACAAACACTGAAGAACAGCAGAATGGGCTTCAATTTTCACTAAAGGCAGATAAACAGACAGGGTTGGCTAAATGGTTTAGTTCGGCAACTGGACAATAAGTCGATTTTTTTAACTGAAGAAGCGTCTTCTAAGGGGGTTGAAATGTTTTGTTTTTTTTAATTGTTGGGTGATCTAATAAACCCTTTTACTTTTACCATGATCATGTGTGGTTTCCTGAGCACTTACCTTCTGATAAGGTTAGAAGGTATATTATATTTGTCCCCACAAATGTAGACGACAACTGTCAACCCTAGGGGACGTCTCCTATCGCTAAAAATCTCACCTAACTGGAAATGTGTTTGCAGTTTGGCTTCTACAGGTTAAATACCTAACTAGATTTGTAAGGATAAACAATGTATTTGTTTGACTAGTTTTACCTTAGCAAGGTGCAAATGGTGGGTGGTCAGAGTTGCCTGAGAACCTGGCAACTGCTGGAGAACCTCAGAGTGGATGGTTGAAGACTGGAGGGAGATTATCAAGCCTCTGGAGCCTTTGTGCTGAAGTTTTCTTCAGGAGAGGAGACAGAGAAGACAGTTAGGAAAGGAGCATTGTTCTGCATCACAATGTCAATTTGTCAATTGCAACTTTGAAGCTATATACTACTATATATTATTACGATTATTTTTATCATCGTATCTTTAAACATAACAGAAAAATATAAATAACAATTGCAGTTTGCAGTATTTTTTCTGTGTTGTAATGGGAACCCAACCTTTTGTATAAGTCACTGACTGACTGATCTCTGGAATCCTTTAGTTATTTTAATAAACTCTAGGCTTAAACACTGATATGAAGAATTTTCTGCAGGCAGTGTGTGAATGAGTTTGTACAAGCTCAGCAATGTTATGCTTGCCCATGTCCAATGACGTCACACTTAATCTCTAGAAACCACTTAATATGTTAAAAAAGCCATGGCAAATGCGCAGGCTCTCTGGTTACCGGTTTGTGTCATTGTCCTCGAGCCATAAACTTTTTCAGCCAAAGTGGCGAGACTTGGCCTCTCAGTCCCTGTCTGTCCCTGTCTCTTTTGATGCATTGTTGGAATGTTATTACAACACCTTTTATATTTCTGCAGTCACCCCACACTCTGGAGGCCAGAGTATGCCAGCTACATGATTGAAGGAACTCCGGGGCAGCCGTACGGCGGCACCATGTCGGAGTTCAACACCGTGGAGGCCAACATGGGGAAGAGACGACGAGAAGCCTCGTCTGTCCTAAGGCAGAATGAAAGCATCTGTACCATCACTTCATTCCCCAGGTACACTTCTGTACAAGGAGGTTAGATTAATAAAAAATTATATTAAGAATGTCTGCACCTCTGCGGTAAAAAATATTTGCATATAGTAAAATCTTACTTAAAAATACCTTTTACAAATACTTTTGCATATGAAAGTGGAAGTGGAGTAACCATTACCTCCTGCAACAAACTTCACCGGAGTTTGTGCTTCTCTATTAGGGCTGTTTGATTATGATATTAAATTATGAAGAATTGCCATAAGCAATACTGTTTGAGCAGGTTCGGTAATCACAATTTTCAAGGTTCTTGTTATGGATTCCCTTTTCAGGTTGGGCTGTCCAGGCTTCACCAAACCAGAGCACCGACCCTCTCCTGTTGAAAAAGGAGTGTCCAAATCACTGTTTTTCCCCGATGAAGCCATCAACAGGCACCCGAGATTTAGGTACGTCCTCAACACACAACCATGTCTCTAGACTGAAACTTTTGAAAAAAGCAAATCTTTTTCATAAAATCTATGTCTTACCTTCAATAGATCATGGGAAAATAGCATATGAAGATAAGTTTCTATTTTTCCAGAATGTGAATTGTTGCATTACAGGGATATTATCCCCACCCAGTGTTGAGGATTTGAAATAGGAAAAACTGGTAATTCCTTGTTCTACATTTTTTTTTGCCTTGGTGAAGGTCCATGAGCCTTAAAAACTAGTCCCAACAAGTCCCAAGCAGTCAAGTGTGGACAATCAGTAATTATGCCTCTGTAAAAATAATCAACCAATGCCTGTTTTCTTTTTCAGCACACTCACTAAAAACATACGTCACCGAAGGGGAGAGAAAGTTGTTATAAATGTACCAAGTAAGATTCACAGGCAATATAATATTTTTTGCAAGAGGTCATTATCTCGGTCAAAGTGAAATAAACAGGTCAATATTTCCGTTTGCCTGTCAGTCTACAAAGACAAGTTCACTCCATCTCCGTTTGTGGAGGAGTTTCCTGAAGATGACGGTGAAGCAGCCAGGGCGGCTCTACCCGACCATATCTACATGGACGCCATGGGCTTTGGTATGGGCAACTGCTGTCTGCAGGTACATCATTTATCTTAACAAAATCTTGTTTATTTGTTTTTGTTTTTATCCTTATGAGAATGAGATAATGCAAAGTAGTCCGTTCTGCCCTTGACTGCAGGTAAATGGACTGCAATAGTTGACATATAAATGTACTTCACCCTCTGTTACTGTGCTGCAGGTGACATTCCAGGCTTGCAGCATTGATGAGGCGAGATATCTTTATGATCAACTTGCAACTTTTTGCCCAATTGTGGTGAGTGGACATGACCACACACGCTCAGTCATTATGAATGCTCAGGTTCATAATTCACATTCCTTAGTTTTTCTGCAACTTTCCAACCACACTCAACTGTTTAACTTGGATCAAAGAAAATAAAACATGCATCATAATAAGGCCATAATTTAACTACAGGAAACAATGGTTGCACTTTTATGTTTGTGTGCCATTTAGTTTCTACTGGGTTGTAGTCTGATAGGAAAAGGAAAAACTCTGTTTACTATAGTTGACCTTTCACCTAGATGGATTGCCTTTGAGAAAGCAAAATTTGGAATGTAATGATCACTTGTTAGAAATACTGCCTCACTTGGAATGTAAAAAAAAAAAGGAAATTAAATTTTCAGGTCACAGGAGTTTCTCATGGGGCTGGGTCATATGAGGGCTTTCTTTTTACTATTCACTACACCAGTGATTCTCAACTGGTCTCACTCTGGGACCCACATTTACCTTTGGTCATTAAGTCACAACCCACTCTCATAGAATTCAAACAAAGCAAATTCATTTTCTAAAAAAAAAAAGCCTTTGAAAAATCACTTCTTTTAACATACTCATGTTATTCAGCAGAGTGTGCCTTTCAAAATAAGATTTTCTAAAATAAAACACATGCTCAACTGTTCGCGACCCATTCAGAACGGGTCTGCGACCCACTTTTTGGTTGGGACCCACCAGTGGAGAACCACTGCACTAAACAGAATGAGACCGTATGACATCTCGCTTAAGAATTCTAATTTATATTCAGTCACCTATCATACTATTAATATACTATTATATAAAAATTTTATGAACCAGGATGAGGAACAATTGGTGTAAACATCAGTTCATGAAATGGCATTTACAGATGGCGCTGAGTGCAGCTTCACCCTTCTATAGAGGCTATGTGTCGGACATTGATTGTCGTTGGGGGGTTATTTCTGCCTCAGTGGATGACAGGACACAGGAGGAGCGTGGGTTACAGGTAAGCCCATGACAAACCAGTTTTTTCACTCTCGGTAGAGATAATGTTAACGCAGTTAAAGGCGTTGACCAAGTCAAAGGTCCAGTCACAGAATGTTAATAACCAAAAATTTTACAGTTTGCTTGGAATGTTTATCTGAAACTAGCTGTGGCTTGTCATTCTTTCCCATCTATGACAATTTGAGGTAAATAAGCTGAGTTGTTTTCCACAGCAAAGCAAAGTGTGCAAATATTAGTGTCCAGGTCTTTGTGTTATTGTGAAGTCAGAAATAGGCTTGTTCTGCATCCCGACAAACCAGTATCAAAGTATCTTTGTGTACCATAGGGAAGTTGATCATTGCTCTATATCAAGTTTTGTAATTCATCGCAAAAGTAAACTTTTGTGGTGTACTTAACTGTTAAAACAGAGCTCTACTGTCAAAAGTATCAGGTGTTACTGGAGCCCTGAAAGGTATTATCAGTATGTACTTAGTAAAACTAGACTGGTAAAAACAACACTGGTAAATTAGTTTCCTATTTATCCTCAACACATAATACATGACCAGTACTGTTTTCTGGACTATTTTGTTTCTATTGTTCATCTTATGGCTTTCTTTCTTACAGCCCTTAAAAAATAACAAATTCCGGATTTTCAAGTCGAGATACGACTCAATTGACAGTTATCTCTCCAGCTGCGGCGACAAGTACAACGACATTGATTTAACAATAGACAATGAGATCTACGAGCAGTTGGTCACTGCAGGTAAATATGGAGAGACACTCATCTCCATTCTGTGTAAAAATACCTTCTTATTCATTGGTAAAATCCCAGAAGCCTCTACAGAAATGACCAAAACCACTGTTTATGGATTAACGCAGGTATCGACAGACTGCTGGCCCAGCACATAGCCCACCTCTTCATCCGAGACCCACTCACTGTCTTTGAGGAGAAGATACATCTGGATGATGAAAATGAGTCGGATCACTTTGAGGTAAAAGTTAATTATCGATTCAAATAACATCTTGTTTAACACATATCTGTGTTTTTTTTTTTTTAATGTCCTTTCGACTCTTTCTTTCTTGCAGAACATCCAGTCGACCAACTGGCAGACAATGAGGTTCAAACCTCCTCCACCCAACTCTGACATTGGCTGGAGAGTTGAGTTCCGCCCCATGGAGGTAACAACAGGTTCTTTTATGTCATAGTCTACAGTTCAAAAACCCTTCTATGCTACTGGTGTTAAGTTCTAGTTTTCCTTTTTTTTAGGTGCAGCTCACTGACTTTGAAAACGCTGCGTATGTGGTCTTTGTTGTGCTGCTGACCCGAGTGATCCTGTCATACAAACTGAACTTTCTAATACCTTTGTCGAAGGTAAATACAGCCACGCTTTGAAAAAATTTACCTATTTATAGTTGTTGTTGTTTTATGCTTAAAAACAACTTTATTCTGCAACAGGTTGATGAAAACATGAAGGTGGCACAGAGGAGGAATGCAGTCCAGGAGGGGATGTTTTACTTTAGAAAGGATATTTTCAAAGGTTGGTTTAAAACTGATGACTGGTATAACAGTAGTGTTGGAGAAGATAAATAAACATGTTTTTTATTACTATTAACAGGCTGCAGCACAGTGTTTGACGGTGCCTCTTGTGCTCAAAATGGCGTGGAGAATGATTGTGGAGGTGAAGAATATACTCTGATGAGCATTGACACAATCATCAACGGAAAGGTGAACAAAATGTGACGTTAATAACGTGTGATGTTAATAACTACCTACTGTACAGGTGCTCTCTTTTTTCTAGCTTTATTCTTTAGGTTCTTTTATTACTGGTTGGATTGTATGAGGAAAAACAAAAAATCTAGGTCACAACTACCTTGAGCTAGACTGCTCAATAAAAACACTCATTAGTAAAGGAAAGCAAACTTCTTGTCAGTCACATTGTGAAGATGTATAAATATTCCAATGCAAAAGACTTTAAAACAGCATCTACTTTGAGAACTATGTTTGTTTGAGAACACAAAAGGTTAAATAGCTACTATCTTCCTGCCAATCAGTCACGTGACATACTGTGTATCACAATTTTTTTTTTCAACTTGAAGCATTGACTATGTCTGGCTACAAGAGGGCACTATTTACTCATGAGAACAACATTACTGATGAAATCCCTACCCCTTCTATCACATATCACTCCTGACACCCTTCTCCTGCTGTTCCAACCCACCTGTACACGATTTTTTTTTATTATTTTGGATTTTAGGTCCTGTCAGTGTGTTCCAGTAACTGAAAGCAAACATGACCTACACAAATGCTTATGTGTAGTTACAAAAATTTAATTTTTGGTCATTTTCATTGTTTGTTTTCTTTTTCATTGTCATAGGAAGGAGTTTTTCAAGGCCTTATCCCCATCCTTAACTGCTATCTGGAGAACATGGAGGTTGACGTGGACACCAGATGTGCAATTTTGAATTATTTGAAGCTCATCAAGAAACGTGCTTCAGGTAAATGTGCATCAAAGAACCTTAGCACAAATACAACTTTAGTCATGTAGTAATATTAAACGCACAACTATGAGACTGAGAGGATGTTTTTGCTCACTTCTAACAGGTGAACTGATGACCATGGCGAAGTGGATGCGTGAATTTGTTGCTAAACATCCAGAGTACAAGCAGGACAGCGTGATCAGTGACAAGATCAACTACGACCTCATTCAACAGTGTGACAAAATTTCCAAAGGAGAAGAGGCCTGTCCTGAGCTCATTGGAACTCCAGGAAACAAAGTCAAATGAGGAACCCTCCAATCATTAAAAAAAGCATGCATGCAGAGAGAGACCAAAAGTAAAGCTCACAACTAAACGGTCCAAAATGTAGGAAAATGCAAGATAGCATTTGAATGATGAGAAAGAAGAAAAACAACATACAATGCCTCAAACGTATGTACATATGTTTAAGATTTTTATGATTACAAAATTATTTTAATAGGGTCAAGGCATACAAGAGGTGTAAAAGAAATCAGATGTGTATTTATTTTTCTCTGGAAATTAAAAGCTGTCATAATGTGAATGTAGCACAGAGCTTGTACAGTAGTCTGTTTTTAGTCATGTGTTCTGTAAATACTGTATTCCAGCCCTTTTACTGTGGTGACGTTGTTGGCATTTCTCTTTTCTTTGTATTGGGTACGGTTTTACTTCTCAATTGTTCTATATTTGTTTGGTTATTTTAACAGTGTAGCGGGACCTTTAATGTTGATGCATCAAGTTGTAAATGGCGATGTATGGTTTGCAATGTGATGCGGCTTCTAAATAAATATTAACAACAGGAAGTTGCTCGCCATCTCTGTGGACTTTTCATTCCAACACTACTTTACTCTAAAAGTTTGTTGTTATACTTCATCTTGATGAACCTTGAATGCATACATATTAAAACTGAAAATAAATCAATTTATGTGTTGTTATTTGGGGAGGATCAGAATAAATGTATCTTATATCATGCAGTAAATGCTTCATTCAGCAGATAACGCCGTTGTGCAAAAATGATACGTTCAGTACAGCTTTGAACAGTATGTCATGGTCCAGCAGTAATTGTCATATGAACCCTCCATTAAGTCACATTCTAAGTAACATCTAATTGACAATTAACAAGTTGTAAACTAATTAAGTGACAACCACAGAAGAAAACCACAATAAGTCTCAACTCATTAAAAACAGTACATGTACATCCCTATAAAACTACCCTTGTCTACTGACTATAGAATAGAATGGATTATTGTTCATACCCGGAGGGAGAAACACACTTTTTACAGTAGCTCCAAAAACAATAAGAATACTAATAAAAATAATAAATGAACAGATAGAAAAATACACATATATGCCCCAGTAAAATTGTTATGAAATGTAATTAAAAATGTAATATCAATACAAATATACGTTGAAGGTGTTATGCACAATATTGGTTGTAGAGTCGGATTGCTTAGGGAATGAGTACGGTAATACAATAATATAAGAAATGTACTATATTTAAACGAGAGGAAAGCCAATTCAACCCATCACCAAAAGTAGTTGGTGGATTCGAACCTAGAACCCTCCAGACCCTGTCAGGGTCCTTAACCACTGAGGCACCAATACAAAAAAAACTCAGTAACTGCCATATTTTCCCACCAACTAATCAAGTGACTTACTGTGTATTAGGAAATGAATTTTAACTTATGTAGCTATTACCATATCTGGCTACAAGAATGCACATTTGACAGGTTTAAAGTAAATAAGTGACAGACGATAAGAAAGACGATGTGTGTGCACATTTGACAAAAGAAAAACCAGGAAAAATAAACGGTTACCGCAAATATATTTCTGAAATGATTGGAAAAGCGCAACCGGCAAGTTAGCCACGAATAGCTAACTGTGCTAACTGTACAAGTGGAGCTAAAACGGGAGCAAATAATTAAATAAGAGGGCAAAAAATAATTAAAATAAAACATTATTACATTCATATATTATTTTCAACATGTTATTATCAAATAACATAAACAATAGTGTAAATTATATATTAATATATATTTCACCATATAGTTATTATTTTATAATTATTATTGGATTATATATTATGATATACTATATATATTATTATATATAATATTATATAATCCAAAAAATATTTTAAAATAATCGGAAAAGAGCCACTGGAAAGTTGGGCACGAATAGCAAACTTAGTGATAGTGAAGTGATAACCGTACAAGTAGGACTAAAACGGGAGCAAATAATTAATATATCTATGTCTAAATATTGTTAAATACGATATTCCGTAGCAAAGTACATTGAGTTAAAGTTTTAATGATGTTTTATAAATCCAAAGCTGCCTTATTCGGTTTAAAATAATCATTTGTATGCCCATTCAGAATGTCAACGGAATAATATCGGCTCAAAACAGATTTTTAATCGTCTCTTTAGATGAGATTACAACGCAGAAAGCCTGAATGGTTTATTACTGTAATCAGTGTGTCTGTGTGTCTCACCTCCTGGCTCGGAGCCTCCTGCAGGCCAGTGGGCAGGTCAGCATGTTCCTCCCACTCTGCTCCTCTGAGCTACAGGGCACCTCACTCACTCAGCCAGGGTTACACACAGCCCACAGCTGCATCTGTGAGTACACACAGAGAGGGAGCACCGCGATCTCCCTCTGTTTGTACCCGGACATCTGGAGGAACTTCCCGGTAAGCTGTGTATTAACATGCACCATAGACTACTTACTGAGTGTGAAATGTCTCCTAAATATGTATGGAGTTCGTTAAGTCATGTCGGAGCGACATTGCCGGAGTTGTTAAGTTAATATAGTAAATATTATTAAAATTATCGCGGCGAATTGACCAGTAACAGAGATTTATGAAATAGGCTGGTGATGTAACAGCGACGTCATCACTGCTGCTCTGCTGTAGATGTTAAACACTGCGCTACTGTAGTCGAAACACGTGGGGGAATGACTCTTCTTCCATAGGATGCTCTGGACAAGACAGAGGTTTGACTCTGACTCTTCAGAATTCGGGCTTTTTTTATTGACATGGTACAGTAGCGGTGACAATGCTGCAGAAGTATTGTTATAATACAATACTTTGTATAGTATTATAGGGAGAATACTACTACTACTACTACTACTGCTGCTGCTGCTGGGGTATCTACAAAAACATTTCTGGGCAGGAGAGCATACAATTTTGTGTATTATTATCATCACGTATTCTATTACTACTACTACTACTGCTACTACTACTACTACTTCTACTATAATATTAATATGAATCATGACTTTATGAGTCATGATTTCATTACATAAGAGTTTCCCTCTCCTTCTGCTCCATTAACAAATTAATACAGACAATGAGATGGTGATCAATTTAAAAAAAATATATATAAAAAAACATATAATATAGAATCTATGTCAATTTACCAACAAGGCACCTCCAACTACTAATAGCAATATATGAAAACAATATATTGATAATTGCAATGAAGAAGACTCGCTTTTTTGTTGTAAACCCAGCCTGGAATTGGTATTGAAGGGGAATTGAACCCTGAACCCACTTAAATGAATGTAGGAATCCTATCTCTGAGAATCATAGATTTCATTGAAAATAAATCAAATTTAGTACAACATATCTAAATCTAGCATTTAAGGTGTCATCCGAGTTGATGTGAGCAAACAACTGTTACAGCCAAGGATGATGACTATATTTTTGTAATATAAAGAAATGCACAAGAAGCTACGATCTCCGCTAAGGCTATCCTGAGACCAAATACACTCACACCTAATATTCCTTTTTATTATTATTTGTTATTTTGTGTTGTTCTTTAGGCACTTTCTTTCTGTTCTTCCTACTGCAAAACTATTTTGGGACTTGCCCTATGCAGTTTTTATTTTAAAAAACTAGCAAAAATATATATTTTTTGATATTGTATTTGTTTTTTTAATTACCATATCTGTGTAAAGTCCATATAATGGTATTTATTTGAGAATAAATGCATGGATAATTCTGAATCAGTTAAGCAGGCCAACATTATCACATCTATGAATAAGTAATAAAGGTCCTTAGGGACCATTGATTTGCTGCGCTGCCCACAAACAGACACGTGGACGGCATGCAGCCTAAGTGAAAATACATCAATGACAAATGCGCAGAAGTCATGGGTTGTGCTTTTCAAGGGCTAAATTATTTTACGGCATCTCATAATAACTTATTACACTGACGTTATGCCGGTAACAACTCCTCTTCTTGATGCATGGCGTCTTGTATGTGTACAGCACTTAGCAACTACGTTGGCTGTTAAACTGGGTGTTGTTTGTGGGTCACTGTGCTCTCACTGGTGGTTTATCATCTTCTGGTAAAGGCTTCCTTCGATATCTTTGATTACGTTACTATGACGGCCTTGATCGAAATAGAAAATAAATAACAGGGATGGAAAGAGATCAGCTGCAACTGAGTGATTTTCAATGAATGGTGGAACAGCATGAACGGAATGGTAGAAACTACAGGTGAATTTCAGTAAAAAAGTTAAACAAATAAACAAAATAATAACACAAGGTCACACACTGTGTTATTCTACTGGTCCTATGTCAGTATCATATGACCGCTGCTCGCAAATTGATAGATGTTCTCACATTTCTGTCCAAGGTCAGTCTGTTGACCGATACATCAGAGGATTTATTTTAATCTCAGTGACACACAAATATAATTTGAAGTGAGATTATTTTATCAAATCAGAATAAATCAGGAATTTGCGTCGCAGTCAACATGCAGTTTATCGGCCGTTACTGTTGTATGTGATATCTGATGAGATTGGTCTATAGCAGGGGTGTCAAACCGGATCTTCAAACCTGCAGCCACAGTTTTTGCTCCAACCTATACAGAGCAAACTTGTTGACCAATCAGCTGTCCGTAGAATCAGATCAGTTTTTCTGAAAAGTTCAAGTCGGGTGTGCTGCTGGTTGGTTGGAACAAAAATCTGCAGCCACACCGGCCCTTGAGGAACGAGTTGGACACAGATTGCGTTTGTTATGCTTTCAGTGGTATGGAAATCTCAGGTCTATTTTAGTGATTCAGCAGTTGAAAAGAAAAATTTCAGGAACCGATATCAATGGCGGGCAATTTTTGTCGTTGTGAAATAAGGAAAAAACCCTGTTTGTGGCTGTGTGTCCCTGTGCAAATACATGATGGGTTAAACTGATCAATTTTTAGGTTGCTATTTTTAACTAGTTGTGAGACTTTATGCAAACAATCTAGAAATTCAGTGCTGCAGGGTTTTGTCTAAAGAGTATGTGAAGCAAAATACATTTCCTTAAAAAAACAATATGATTATTTGTGCCTGCAAACAACCAAGTCAACAACCCTTAATGAGTTAGTTGCACTTTTCATCCTACCTCCAAGACTGAGGTGTGTACAAATGAACAGAAATGTTTTATTTGGACAAGGTGCACACAAAACAAGAGGCTAAAATCCAAATGACGGTAAATATTAACAGTCGCCAAATCAACAAAAATGGGACAAATGGCAAACTGGTGCGGTGCTCATCTACAGATCATCTGCTGCTCCACACCAGGAGAAAGACAGTTGGTAGTTTTCATACACATTGTTATGAATGAGCTGTTGGTGGACAACTGCATCCAGACTATTAACCTAATGAGACTGACTGTCACCCATTGTGTTCAGGTGACAAATGGAAGCCGTCAATACTAAAGTGAACACTTACATGGAATCATGGCTGGGTCCAAGAGGTGAGATAAGTCTATAATCTTTTGAGATAAAAAAATAAAAATACTCCTACATTTTCTACAACTTTTGATGTTGATGTCAAGAAAAATTTGCCAATTGAGATGAAATAAAATGCTGATATTAAAAAGCAGGCTTCATTATAAATATAATAAACGTAGATTTTTAATATAAGCTGCACAAGGGAATTCTAGCGCAAAACATCCTTGTATCTTATTTTTTAAAAACAGGCCTTAGATTTTGGCCCATAGCTTCGTACATTACACAGCACATTGTATAGTCTACTGCAGGGCTGCCCAATAGGTAGATCGGATCTACCGATAGATCTCCAAATGAGTGATGGTAGATCCTGAGCAATAACCTAAAAAAAAGTAAAATTAAAGTAATAAAAACTAGAAATGTAATTGTATTTTAAGATTCTAATCACTGGACTTAAATGAAAATAATATAGGTATTAAGCCAGACAATGTTAATGTAGAGAGTAAGATATCCAGTTTATATAGGTAGATGTATTTAGAGTTTTCAATCTAGGTAGATCACTTCAGCCAAGTCCTTTGAAAAGTAACTCACAAGACAAAAAAGTGTGGACACTCCTGGTCCACGGAGTTACTGAGCAACCACTGATGAGCAGCCACTGCTTGTCACCAAGGCAATTAACAACAACCAGGGGTAAAACGTGTACTCTGCCTATTTCAGATCCACGGGTGACAGGGTGGCTGCTGTTGGACAACTACACACCAACCTTTGCACTGACAATCATGTACCTTCTGATTGTGTGGATTGGGCCCAAGTACATGCAGCACAGGCAGCCGTACTCCTGCAGAGGCTTCATGGTGCTCTACAACCTGGGCCTCACCCTGCTCTCTTCCTATATGTTCTATGAGGTAATGTGAACAATAGGCTCCCAGGGCAATGTCATATATGCTTTTCATGCTGTCAACTTGTTATTGTACCACGTGACAGACAGAATACTCCTAAGCAGTGGTGAGTCACTGGACTGGGTCCTAGTGCTTACTGGCTTAAACCCTACAACTCCAATAATGTTAAAGCAAAAATGGATTATGGTCTTTATGTCTTTCACATAAATGTCTCTCATAGTTATTAGTTCTCATTGAAATGTCATACAGTATGTTCCACTCGCACTGTAAGTACAACATGACATATAAAAATATGCCAAACAAGCCAGGAAATGGTGTTTTACCCACCAAACTGACACCTCTGTCTGCTGTTTATAAAACTAATAATATCAACTACTGAATAAATAGCTCAGGTTGATAAGGCTTGTGTAAATGTCTTGACCGAGGTCAGGCTGAAGCCCAGACGTTTTATTATGGTGATAGTATGTGTTGCCAGATGTACTTTAGAACGCCTCAACGTGGTTTCCATGCACTCAAGTCTAAGTCTAAAGTACCAGGTCTGTCATCCATTCCCAGCAAGTAAGAACAAAGACCAGGGAGGACCGCTGTCAGGTTGATAAATGAAACCCCGTACAGTCACAGACTCCACTCACAGGTTACATATTTTTGACATGTCTTAAATCCATACATCACAGCACGCACACATAACTGTTCACCTTCCAGCCTACAGCAGGAAACTCCAAAGTGATTAACTATAAGTTTTAATAGATTTAAATGTTGTGATACCAATAAGAATGCAGAGTAGAGTTGAGAACCGGTCATTGCCCCCAGTAAAATAAACATGTCCTGAAAATGACCTGCATTATGTTTTAATTGCTTTCATCTGGATTAAAAATTAAATATTTATTGGTCCATGTCAGCAGCAGAAGAACGATTGCCACGACTGATAGATACAGGTACATTTTCCAGACGTGGTTATCAGATTTGGACTGGAAAAGGAAAGTCACTTTTTACAACACCGTGTCTGTTTCACCTTTGCATCGCTTTGCTACTGTCTGTTATATCCAAATACTGATCTCCAGTGTTTTTTTTTTAAGCTTGTTACAGCTGCCTGGAGCGGTGGCTATAACCTGTACTGTCAAGACATTCACGGTGCACCAGAAGCAGATAATAAGGTTGGTCCAACATAGTGGATAATATATGTCCTTTTCTCCCAAAAACTGTACTCCTGAGGTGTGTTGACTTTGCTAAGTTCAGCAAGTAAAAGCAAGAGGGGATTTTATAGATGTACACTATATCAGCTTCAATCAAAATAAACCAATTCACGAGCATGTCCAAGCCAAAGTACTGCTTTATAACTCAGGATGTCTATTATCAGGAGGGAAGTTTGGGGACAGATTGGTTGTCCTACATTTTATCTCAATACTCTGTGTGTCTTAAGTAACATAAAGGGAGTTCTTATTTTATGTTTTGCATCCTTTAATGAATAACCATCCATTCACTCTCTTATCCAAGGTGATGAAAGCCCTGTGGTGGTACTACTTCTCCAAACTCATCGAGTTCATGGACACCTTTTTCTTTATCCTACGAAAGAACAATCATCAGATCACGTTTCTGCACATTTACCACCACATCAGCATGCTGAATATCTGGTGGTTCGTCATGAACTGGATCCCCTGTGGCCATAGTAAGTCTTAAACTCTAGCCAGTGTGAAGAGTTCAACCAGTGGAGAGGGTATAATCAGACGTATCTGAGAATGTGTTGCTTAAAATCCACATTCTTTTAGAATGTAGGGCTAGGCTTAGATAACGTAGCTCAACAAACACATACAAGGGGTAGAATCCTTGCAGACGAACACAGCAACCTTCACCCACTGCCACTCATTTAGAACATAGGTTAACTACTAGGGGTGTGCAAATCGAACTGTATCGATCATTTAATATTTTTGCTATGAATCGTTCCTGAATCGGATCGTAGCCTGTGAATCGAGATATGAATCGTATCGTTATGTGAGTGAATCGTCACACCCCTAATATATATAATATGTATATATATGGGGTGTGCAAATTAATTGTTTTGGATCGGTTTGGATCAAACTGAACCGAATCCGATCGAACTGGATCAATTGTTTAATATTTTTTATGAATCGTTCCTGAATCGGATCGTAGCCTGTGAATCGAGATATGAATCGTATCGTTATGTGAGTGGATCGTCACACCCCTGTTAACTACCGTATTTTCACGACTATAAGGCGCACCACACTAAAAGGCGCAGTCTCGGTTTTGTGTGTCATTACTATATTTAACACACACATAAGGCGCACCTGATTATAGGGCGTGGGTTTTCTAAACAACGCACGCCCAAACTTCCCCCTTTAAAGTTCTCATGGTGTCCTCTACTACGTCAGCCTTACAACAACACACATGCATGCAAGTGTGTGTATTTAAAAATAGAGCGGGAGCAAAACAACGCCCACACTTCCCCCTTTAACGTTCTCATGG
Organism: Paraplagusia blochii; assembly: GCA_016785265.1. Classification (NCBI taxonomy): domain Eukaryota; kingdom Metazoa; phylum Chordata; class Actinopteri; order Pleuronectiformes; family Cynoglossidae; genus Paraplagusia; species Paraplagusia blochii. Next base: position 188,298 of record JAFBJS010000570.1, on the reverse strand, counting down.
TGTCCTCTACTATATCCACCTTACAACAACACCCAAGGCAGACTGCACTATAGGGCGCGCCGCACATTTTGAAGTAAAACATACGATACTTTTTTGAGGGTCCAGTTTCTCCAAATATCTGATGTATGATGTAAACTATAAAGCTACAGGCAAGATATGGTAGAAATAGCAAAACATTTGCCTGGCAAAATAATACATAAACATGATGACCATGTTCATTTCTTTAATAGATTATTGATTATTTGTCCTTTCTCTGTGATCAGCGTTCTACGGCGCAGCCATCAACTGCTTCGTCCACATTGTGATGTATTCTTACTATGGTCTATCAGCCATCCCAGAAATAAGACCGTACCTCTGGTGGAAGAAATACATCACACAGTTACAGCTGGTGAGTTACCTTCAAGGCTTTGATGGTAAATTAAATTGGGTTCATAAAATAAACTGTGGGTTTACATCATATCTATCAAAAATAATTTCATAAAATGTATTTATTATATGCGTATAGTCAACACTGCAATTCTTAGTGTGTGTAACTGGGGAGGACAGACATTGATTACAGATTATTGCAATATGGACATATTCAGAGGAGGGACAGTAGGTCTATTGGTAGAAGAATGATCCTAGAGATGGAACTACCAGGTAGGAGACAAAGAGGAGATTGATGGATGCAGTGAGGTAAGATATGGAGGTTGTTGGTTAGAGTAGAAGATACAGAGGACAGGGGGAGATGGAAATTGTTGACTAGCTGCGGCAACCCCGGAAAGGAAAAGAAGAAGAGATACCTAATGTTAACATACCGATCTAGCAACTTTACTACTAGCTACTATACTACCATACTACTATACTACTCTACTGCTAGCATTTTCATTACAACTTTTCCCCTGGAACAACATAGTCTGAAGGTCTACCTTAAGGGACAAAATTACCTTAACAGCCTACCTTAAGGGACAAAGACAGGAGACCTACTGTTTACCAGGCTTCAGGCAGATATTATCCTAAGTTGACGTAGATGTCTGTCATTAGTAGACAGACAAGATGTTTGCTTCTCACCGAGTCTGTCTTAGTTCAGTGGTTCTCAACTGGTGGGTCCTGACCCATAAGTGGGTCGCAAACCCGTTCTGAACGGGTCGCCAACAGCTGGTCAAAAAGTTAGGATAATGTGAATCAGCTATTGTTGTATTTAAAAAAATCTCTTATTCTGAAAGGCACTGTATAAACTGAATATGTTAAAGAGGTTTTTTTTTCTTTTTTTAGAAAATGTATTTGCTTGGTTTTAATTCTATGACAGTGGGTCAAGTCTTAAAGTCCACGGGAAAATGTGGGTCCCAGAGTGAGATGAGAACCACTGTTTTAGTTGAGAGTTTATGTTAATTCCTCTACTGAAAAAGGGAAATGGTGTAACTCAGTTAAAGTTACCTTTCAGTTACATTGGTGAGCTTGATCTAAAAGCTCTGCTCATTTGCTGTTCTGCCGGATGTATTAAGAGTGAGCAAAAAAGTTACATTTTGGTTTGGACTCATGGATGAATCTTTGAATTTTTGCTTCCTTTCCTGTTTCCTGTCTCTCCTCCACAGGTTCAGTTCTTTTCAACCATCTTCCATACGTGGAGTGCCGTTGCATGGCCGTGTGGTTTCCCTATTAGATGGCTGTACTTTCTCATCAGTTACATGATCACACTAATCGTGCTTTTCTCAAACTTCTACATTCAGGTTGGTGGAGTTACATTTGATAAACGTAATAACAGAATTTCCGCAGAAGGTCCACTCTGATACAGACATGTAAATCTTGAAGGATTAATGGATGAATAGAACTTTATTTATCCTTCAGGAGAAGTATTTCACACTGTCCCTTTCCCCAAAAGGGTTCAAACATTATATACATTATTAACTTCAATATTCATTCAATTTTCATAACATGACATTTCTTCTTCTCATTCTCCCACAAAAGACCTACAAGAAGCAACGCAGTTGCCGACAGAAAGAGCAGAAGAACGGTTCTACTGTATCAAGAAATGGACAGACCAAGAAAACATCTTAGGAGAACTCTCCTCGGCAGAAAATGTTGCTACACTGACTCTTATTAACTGGCTCCCTGTTGGGTTAGATTGATATGCTCACCTTAGAGATCTTCTTATTTAGCATAGTTTAGTATTTACAATTAATAGTTAAAGAAAAACAAGCTTCAGCCACATAGAATGTCTATCCACAGAGTAAGGCGTCTACAAACAACTAAGCTATAATCCAGATAAATTAAGAAATGACTTCAGTACAGTGTGAAATAAAAGGTGGGCAGGGATTCTGTGATTATTAAATGCATTAACCAAAGTTAGATTTTTTTTATTTAGACCACGGTTCTCAAACTCACGGCCCGTGGGCCCATTGCGACCCATGGAACAATATTTTGCGGCCCCCACCAAGATTTTATAGATTTGTTTTCTACCTTCTTTGGTAAATCCTATAGTTCTCAAAACCCTGATCCACAGTCTTCTTCTGGTTTGGTGTTGTATTACACTGAATCTATTAAACTGATTTTTTTTTGTATTGAACACTGTAAGCTGACACGGCACTTCGGTTAATGTTAGTGTGGGTGGTGGCCCTCAACTTATTTGAGTTTGAGACCCCTGACGTAGACACTTTGAATAAAACTCAGGTATACTCCACAGAATACAGTTGCACTGAATTTACCTCCCCTGTCTTGAGTGTGTGTATGTTAGTTAAGCTGGCTGATAATTTACATTTTCTACTAATAGTATTACAGAAGTAAATGTACATGTGAACATTATAAGTGATCTTTACCAGCAAAGCACGTGTGGGCAGAGCTCAAATCAATACATGATCAAAAATATTTTTGTAGAGTTCATGGACTTAAGGTGGTCTACATACTGTACGGATCATTAATAATGTGCACATGTAATGTATTAAATAAAAAGAATACGTAAGGGAAACAGCTGGTGATTAGTCTCTGACTCAAAATACTCAAAGTACCTGCAGCAGACGTGTTTTGCCTAAACAGCCTTTTGAAAATGACTGCGTGTTGGCATTGAAGCTAGAGATCTAACATGATCTTGTCAGCTCTGAAGGACAAACAGACTCCATGACCTATGCAAACATACACTTCTAGCAGGAGAACTATATATTCTTCTTTGCCTTTCAGCTTGTTGCTTTTCAATGGGTGCCACAGCAACCCTAGCATCTCTAGGATCATTCTTCTACCAATGTATCCACTGTCCCTCCTCTGAACATGTCCAAACCATCTCAATCTGTCTTCTCTAGCTTTTTCTTCAAACCTTCCTGTCCGTGTTGCCCCTCTAATCACCTCATTCCTGATCCTGTCCATCCTTGTCTCTCCTAAAGAGAATCTCAGCATCTTTAACTGTGCCTCCTGTCTTGTGCCTATTGTTAGTGTCCAAAAAATCCATCTCACGACCGTCCTGTAAACCTTTCCTTTCACCTTAGCTGACTCTCTTCTCTGACAGATCACTCCTGACTCCACTGTTCTCCTCTTTCCTTTCTAGTATCTAAATTCCTGCAGCTTCACCACCTCTGCTCCTTGTACACTCATCATTCCACTGCCCTCGCCTTCATTTAAATGCATGTATTATTAGCATTTATTAGAATTACCAAAGAATATTTTTAAATAATTGAATACATAATTGCAAATATTTATATATGCAATCATAATTATACCTGAATTACATATGTATTTGTTTAAATTTTTAAAAGTTTGCCTTTTTCTGTGGCTGATTATAAGTCATTTTAATTTTAAGTATTTAAGTAATTTTATTGTGTGCAAATTTTACTGTAGCTGTCAGGCGGGTCTTAAAAAAGAATCCTAATTATTTCTACGATGTTGAGAAATCTGTCCTCAATTATATTTTGCAAAAATGTTTGATTTTCTTTTAATAACATGCTGAAAACTAGCTAAGAAATGTTGGGTTGCTGTGTATTTTTTTTTCTTTTGTGGTATAAATTACAGTGATGTTAATGTAATATCCCTTCTTTAAACTCAGTGTAGAAATTCAATTATACTGTAATAGTCACTAGTACAAAGTTCATATACGCCAGACCAACAATGGAAATGAAGCAGAGAAATGGCTCTGTCACAACACTTAACTGGAGAATGCTGCTAATTATTTAACTGTCTATGGTTGTGGACATTTGTACTACAATTATAAGATTAAAACCTGCAAAAGATTCTGAACAATTTTCCCTGAAGCACCATCTCTCCACTAACATGAAGTAACACCAATCTGACGGGAGTTTTAGCATTGCGTGTGTGTAGACATTAAACACAGCTTACGTTGAGGCACACAGAGAAACCATTTGTGAAATTTGGAGGTGTGTCGTCTGGTCAGTCGCTGTGCAAACAGTTTCTCACACTCTGATTTACGGTTTAGGAATCAGGCCAAGGGCTGAGAAATATGCAGTGGTTGAGGAGCATGATGAGGTTGGCTCTGGAAACTGCAGCAAAACAGGGCAAGCGGGAATTACTAGATATTTTAGGGGAAGCATGTAGGTGAGGTCTTTCAACTCCAAGAAGAAGTCCAGTTGTTTACAACTAAACCCTTTTTGGACATGTAGGTGAGGATTAAATTGTGTGTTATTGTGTGGTGTGTCATTTTAATATATCAGAAGAGTGCAGTTGGGAGAAACATTTTAACATTTTACATTTAAACACAAACAAAGAATGAACAGAGAACACTGCAACAGTAGCTCGCAAACATTTTCTCCTCTTCTCCACAGCTTTTGCATCTTGAGTCTCTGGACTCTTGAAAATATTTGCTACCCAAAGGAAATCGATCTCTAAGTAAGAACAACCACTCTGGAACAAAGAGTGAAAATAAGAACATCTCATCCCTTTGCAGAGTTTGTATTATTTCCGTCCATGCCTGATCAGATGCTCGTTAAAATCGGTCAATTATTAAGAGAAAACCAAAGGATTATCAAGCAGCATCAAGTCATGGGCCAGACTAAATATTTATTGAAAAAAAAAAATTTAAATATTTTCCCTTGTCCCCTTGATATTTAATGCAGGGGCGGTGCTAGGGTCTCTTGGGGCTCCTTGCAAGATATCACTGGGGCCCCAACCAAGCAAAAAAAAAAAGTTTCCCTAGTGTCCAGTAACCCAATCAACTGCCTGGCTTGCCTGTCTTTAAGTATTGCACCTGATTACATTTTTTGGAACACTGAATCTGGAACAATCGCTAAATAGTATCAACACGTGAGAAATTTAATCAGAAATAAAACCCACATCAGAGGTATTTGCCTTTATCTGCAGCCATTCCAGATCCTTTTGTTTTAACAAAAAATGTCTGTGCTATAACAAAGACCATGTACCACTAATACAACAAATCCTACCAGTATATAAGGCCTATATACTGGTGGGCTAACTCTAGTACATGACCGATATGATCTCGCAGGTCAAAAATAATTACACACTGGGCCAGATTTGGCCCCTGGGCCTGAGTTTGACACCTGTGCCCTCAGAGCTCAGGTGTAGTCAAAGAAATTAAAAGTGTTCAAATAAAAGCAAATTTCAAGAGTATTTTTCCCATTAGTTTTATTTCACGAGATCACAGAAAAACAGCAGCAAAAACATTCAATGATTTGCACAACTCGACCACCTCGGCTAATAAATTTAGCGCTCAGCACAACGCTGCCATTTCTGAAATCAGAAAATATGTAGAATTACATCATGTACATCTGCAGAAAATGATAGCTGATTCAGTTGCAGCAAAAAGAACAAAGCGTCCGAGGACAGCGTCTACTGAAGTTATGGTTTTCATTGCGCTTTTAAAGTGGCTGCTCAGAGAAGGCAGTGTAGCACTTCACTCGTGCAAAGTAGAAGGGTGTATACATCGAGTTCAGGTCAAATGCTGCGATCATGGTTTCTCCAGTCAACCTGAAAATGATGACAAAGTCAGTAGTGTTGAGACCAGCAGAAGGAAACCTACTCATGAAGCAGAGCTGCTATTTCTGGTCCAGTCTTACTTGTAAGTGGTGTTGCAGGAATGGTGTATCCATGTCAGCTTACTCTGACGCCCCCCAGTGGAGACATGCAAACCCACATGGAAGGTGTGTTCAACCTCTGGGACAGTGTTCCGTCTTGAGAACCGATTTCTGGAAATCTCTGTTCCTTTCTGGAGTACCAATGGGCAATTAGAGCAATAACATCATGTTATGGTGACGAAAAAAAAAAAAAAAAAAAAAAAACGTACTCCTTACCTCCTCCTTTTTTTTGCAAACAACAGCAAAAGTAAGTGGTGTTGCAGGAATGGTGTATCCATGTCAGCTTACTCTGACGCCCCCCAGTGGAGACATGCAAACCCACATGGAAGGTGTGTTCAACCTCTGGGACAGTGTTCCGTCTTGAGAACCGATTTCTGGAAATCTCTGTTCCTTTCTGGAGTACCAATGGGCAATTAGAGCAATAACATCATGTTATGGTGACGACAAAAAAAAAAAAAAAAAAACGTCCTCCCTCCCTCCTCCTTTTTTTTGCAAACAACAGCAAAAACTTTGGTTTTATTATCGGCCTCGTTTAACAGACGGAAGTGACCAAAGAGAACAGAGTCCATTCTGTCAAAAAACCCAAAAGTATTAAAGTCTGACACAGCTGAGAGCTTGGGCTCAATGGTTAATGTTACTGTATATATAATATATACATGTAAGCGTTTCACCTGGGGTTTCTTGTACGCAAGCGCGGAACAACAGACAGAGGGTCTTCAGGGGTGGTTAACATGAGAACTTGGCCGTCCGGAAAGAAGCGGAGATACCTGTACAAACATATCACAACTTCACTATCTGTGGGTTGTATTAGCTAGATTATTTTGTAAGTTTACATCACAGAAATGTATTTGCATATCCGCACACACATGTACATACATCCACATACATATACACCCAAATGAATCGACCTGTCATAATGGAAATATGATAACAATAATAATAATTGGGATTGTGACTACTCAACAGCAATGACTACCACTTAAGCTACTAAATATATATGTATACTGTATATTTATGTATGTATACTACTAACTTTCTTATCTACTAACGTCTACTGTTCTGGTTCTACATACTGTACCTCAACTCCATTCATATAGTTTCTATCGTATTGGTCTTTTTTCTACGTAAATTGTACTTTTCTCTTGTTCTGTGCTGTACTGCTGCTGGAACCATAATTTTGCGGAGGATTAATAAAGTTCCATCTATCTATCTATTGTTGCTATTAAAAGCAACTGACAATCTGCTTATTTAATTAAATGTGGGTATGGTCTAATGATGATTGTTTGGGAGACTTAAACAACAACAATTTAATATTGTATATATGTCTAAATAAAAACAACTAGAGGAGGAATGCCTTATTGCAGTTTTTCAAGCCTACCTTAGTGATGGAAAGGTCAGCATTTGCAATACTGGTAGAACAGGCCTTTTATGCAAACATTCCTCTGGTTTCTCCTCACTGGAGGTTTGCTTTATTGCCATCAAAGAAACTTGTTCACCGTCTCTTGTCTTGACCTCATGTCGCAAGGGTTGACCAATTTACAAAGCATTCCAGACGTTTTACTGTCTTCGGAATCGTCGCTAAGTGTTTCATGTTTATGTTTGGTTGGTTTTTAGACACACCCTGTGTTTTGTTCCACAATTTTTAATCACTTTTTTTCATGAATATACTTCACACAATACCCAGGCCTACTGTCACACACATGCATTTTTAAAAACACACAAACATTATGACAGCAGTGTTGACCGAGATATCAAAAGTTTGTTTGCATAGTTAATAAATAAACATAAATAAGTTTATGTAAAACCTACCAGTTTATTTAATTAATTTAATATACTGGTTAATTTCTCTCTTCATTCAGGTCCTGCACCCTGTGTACTATATTTAAACTACCGACACCATTAATATTATTAAATATATCATAATGTTAAATAATTTAACACCCAGTGTTGTACCTGTAGAACTCAACCTGGTGCCACGCCCTGTAAAATCCATCCAGGGACTGCTCTCCTTGGCGGATGTATGATGTCTTGCTGATGTAAATCCCTGTGATCAGAAGATTTAGTGTCAATAACATCATAATCAATCAATAATATGATACACACTATGTTTACAGAGTGATGCATTTGTGTAGTTTTTTCCTAGCATTTTTAGACCAATTCAGTGTGATCCAGAATTTTAATTAATGAAATATTTTACCATCAAAGCGAACACGAGGTCTCTGCAGAAACATTTCCCTCCAGGACTTGAAAGGTACAATTTTGGTGCAGTTCCGTCCCCACACTCGGAAACAAGCTGTGCGCCAAATCTCAGGGTCCCTAAAGAGAAACAAGGTTGTGTTTTAGAAAAAAGAAAACCTAGACTGAATCTACAGGACTGTGTTCCAAGGGTGCCACTCATTTATGCAGCAACAATACCAATCTCAACTGAACAGAGGTAAACCTGTACTGACCTTGCACAGACATAAAACCCACGGCAAACCAATGAGAGCTGTTCCAAAGATCTCATGTCCAGATCACTTGATACGACCCAGCGAAAGATGTACATCAGGATTTCATGTGGCAAAGCTGAGAAAGTAATATAGAATCATTAAACTTGGTAAAGGTACAGAAGAAGTAAAATATTATGTTTAATTTATACGAATTTATTTTACCTGAAATGTGGACCTGGGTCAGTTCCAGGTTGGGAGAACAGATCTTTGGACCGGTGCATTCCAGGGTAAGCTGCTGCTCAAAGTAGGCGAGTAGGTCCTCAATGTCACCATCAACATCACTGTCTTCAATGCTAGAAAAAATATTTGATTGAAAATTATTGACTATATCAATCCTGTTATTAAGAGTAACAGGGTTTAATACAAATCCACATTTTTATATTATAGAAAGGCCAAGAACACAGTTTGACCACCATAACAGACAAGATGACTTTTAACAGTTTGCTGACAAACATCCAAAAAACAATGGTATATAATTTCTAAAGCTAATATTCCCCCCCTCTTTCAGCCTTTATCATCTTATTCAATCAAATGTGGAACCTTTGAGAATGTATTAAAATTTCAAAAGCCACTTACTAATTTTGATCTGCTGTATCATTGTCAGGAAGGTGGCTGTAGTTTATTCTAAACTCGATGTCTGGCACGAGCTGCATGGCCAGGCGATAAAACTTGATGGCTGCAAGAAAAGGATCCATTTCAGCAATTTAAAAAAAACACAACATCAAAGTTTTCAAAAGGTACGTTTACAATAAATATGTAAGATTCTTTCAATTAAAGATATTGATGCCAAAAGAAATAACTGTTAAAAAAATACAAACAAGAATATACCCTCGTAGACGGCACCATCCTGCTCCTCTTGAACAGCTTTCATAAAAAGCTCAGTGGCCTGAAATAAAAAAAAAACGTATTTACTTGTAAGAGCCTATCTAAAATATATCTACTGTGCTAATAAAGAAATAATCATGATTATGAAATAATGACCTATAACCGTACCTTCTCCTCCTGAGAAACAGTCTTGGTCCTCTTCGTACCTCTACCTCGCAGCAGTTGGCCATTAGTTGCATTTGCTTCTGAGCCTGGTTTGAGCTCAGACATCCACTGAGCTCTGAATTCATTTAGCTTCACCTGGGAATCAATTTACAGGAAGTTTAGTGAAGAAAACTAATGGTTTGTTTGATTTGAAATCACACTATTCCTTCAAATTCCAACAAAAACTAAAAAATTGAAACTTAAATAAAACTAACAAAGTCATCAGACTGTCAAACAGCACAATAAAACAATAAAGTACGTTTATCTGAAATGATAATTAAATCACTGAATAATTAATACTTACATGAAGGTTTGGATCATCAGAACCTTCATCCTCATCCTCAATTGCCCCACCACTCCCTGTATGTTCTTCAGCCTTAGTAAATTAAGTAAAAAAAAGCATCAAAAGTTTTAATAACTTTCCCCAAACGCATTATGATTTACTGTGGTATACAGTAATACTAAGAAAATGTAACATGTGGTTGAATTTTTACACTACCCATTTCGTGAAATTGATAAACATCAACATTAACATATTATACGTATTCTGTAATACCTATCATATAATTCAGTTGCAATAAATAACATATTATGACTACATAAAATTTTCCATCTTTTACACACACTTTTCTGCAACAAGTGGCAGAGAAGGTTTATTTGCATTGGTAATATGGACACGTATGTACTTACGTTGTTTACGACTTAAGTCAGTTAAAGACTAGTGGCTCAAAACTTCTTATCGACGCTTTAACACAATTTGTAGGATTTTTTTAACATTTTTTGGAAAATTCAGTCAGATTTTCTTAAAATGGTTGACAAATAGTTACATAAAATTGACCAACTATGAGTTATTCCACCACAGGTGACCGAACAGGTGAAGTTAGCTCACTTAGCCTACTAGGCTAACTGAGCTAAGTGCGAAAAGAACCGAAATAAACAGAGTTTATTACCATGACAGTACGACTCATAAAGTCTTTGAAGGTCTCTCCAAGCCCGACGAATCTAGCCCTTACAGTTCACGGTCGGAGAAACGGACAACGCAGCGAACATATTTACGGGCTCGTAGGAACGCAGCCATTTCGCTGAGTAGCCCGAGCGATACACGAAGCCAGGCCGAAGTTGACGTAGAACGAAATTCGATATCCTTGAGTAGAAGGGGAGGGAGCGACTACTGAGTTTATGCAACTACATTATTTTTAAAATTATTTTAATATTCTCTCCATATCACTAATTTTGTTGGTATACATAAAATCGTTCAACACCATATCACAAATGTTTCGAGAAACAAACATATAACTTTAGACCAGAACACATCGACTATTTGTATTTTCTCATCATATCATGTTCACATCATGATTCGCAGAATTAATTCAGCATTATTCAACATAAATACCATCATACTGTATGGATATAAATAGGGTGACATCCAATATAGCCGTGTACTATAATCTACTTATCTAACTTGTACTAACTTGAAAAAAAAACTTTCAGAGTAAAAGCGACAAAGTTAAGTAGACATATGAATGTCTACAGTCTCTTTTAAAATGTGTACAGAAAACAACTATTATAACGTCAATACGACAGAAACAATTTCAGAGGTTTTACCAATGATTTATGCAAAATAGAGACATATACATTCACGTACTTCCGTCTCTGCACGGCTTAATTTATGGTATTAAATTTCAGTTTGTTGAGTTCGTATTTTATTGGTACGTTTAATAAAAAAGTATCCAGGCGTTATTAACTAATACCGTGTTTGGGATATATTAAAAAAGCTCAGAAAAAAATATTTAAAGGTTACAACCAAGGTATTTCGGGTTAGATCTTGCGTTACATCTTCAGAAGCTGTGATTTCTCACTTCTAGCATGTAGTATCGCGAGACTACCATCATTGTGGATTCCTAGTTCCGAAACGGCCTCGCAGAGATTTTATATATTTTTTGTGTTTTGATGCGCAATTTCTCATTTTGTGGCGGACTCTATCAGTGCATTTTTACATTCCGCAAACAATGTCCATACAGATGTTCGGTACAAGTAACACACAGATGCTTGGCTAGTTGTCAGTTGGCGAGGGAGGGTGAGTGTTTTTGTTTTTTGTCTTCATACTTGTGCTATTACTCAGTTCTTAATACCCCAGATCCACAGCACCAAATACTCTCAATTTTGTTGCTTTAGTTTAATAAAATGCAAAACAATCTTCTTTAACAAGTCCGATATTTGTTAAAAAGGAGGATAAGCTTAGAAAAAGCTAACAGAATGGGTTTATGTGAAGCATTGTTAGATGCTGCGAGCTGATAGTTACAGTGCGTTGAGTTTAGGCCTTGGCAATAATGAGTTAAAGTAGCTATAACGGGGACTTCTGGAGTTTATAAAGGGTTAATATAAACGTAATAAATAAATCTAAAGCGTATGCTAACGTAGGTGCTTCCCACGTGTGGTCTTTAGAGGTATTGCATGTGTTGGTACCTATATGTAAATACATAAGTACAGTCAGTTAATGTTATAATACAAATGTAATAACTACCTTTCATGTTCTCAGATTTATGAAGGCCCATCTATGGCACCATGAGTCCTCCAGCCTGGCCCTCGGTCTTCTGCTGTTGTCACAGAAAAATCTGGTTGCATTCACCACAGACAGAGACTCAAACCTCACTCAAACCTTTCAGCTCATGATGACATAGAATCAGAAGAAGAAGCATAATGGATAGATACACCAACATCCGACAGCTGGGGGATGGCACCTATGGCTCCGTCATCCTGGGGCGCAGTCTGGAGTCAGGAGAACTTGTAGCCATAAAGAAGTGAGTAGTTGGTATAAAGAAGTGTGGCGCTCACATTTGATTGGTTGACCGTGCAGCAAATAATTTGACAATTTTTTTTTATTCTAGGATGAAAAGAAAATTCTATTCCTGGGAAGAATGCATCAACTTGCGGGAAGTCAAGGTTAGTTTTTCTCTTGGCTGAGAGTGTAAATAATGTCAGTCTTACATTTCTGTAAAAAAGCAGTGAAGACTGTGGAAGAGAGGTGAAGAAAAGAGTAGGGCAGGATGGAGAAAGGAAAAGATAGATATTTCTGTAATAAGCTCAGCTGTCTGTCTGTCTGTCTGTCTGTCTGTCTGTCTGTCTGTCTGTCTGTCAGTTTCTCCATCAATCTGTCCATCCGAAGAAAATTCTGAACATATTCTAACGATTTTATTCCTTTAAACATCGATGTTACTGTTTAATTCTCCCTGCAGCCACAGGTCACGGTGCAGCTCTAAGTGTAGAAGGTGATGTTGCTGTTGGTTTTCCCAGCTCACCCTAACCCTAGTTCTGCTCCTTAGCGTCCCACCAATTAGATCCCAACTTCTGCACGTGATGCCACGGCATTTAGCCTACGCTTCTCCCTACTCTCCCTACTAAAGTGATGAGCATCAGACCTGAATAAACCCCAGAGGTTTCAACATCCATCACACTCTGATTACTGTCCCTTTTAAGAACTTAAGAAAAAATCCCGCCTTCGCAGCATGTACTGCTGAACATTCCCTCTCACAAGGCATGATTGGAGAGAAGATTTTGTTTTTAGTCCTGGCTTTGCTGCAGATATTTTTTGGTATTCTACTCAGCAGGTTTTGCACATTTTCTTACATTAACGTCTCATTTTTCTCTTATCTTTAGTCATTAAAAAAACTCAGCCACGCCAACGTGATCAAGCTGAAGGAGGTGATTCGAGAGAACGATCACTTGTACTTTATATTTGAGTACATGAAGGAAAATCTATATCAGCTCATGAAGGACAGGTGTGTGTACAGCTTCTGTTCATCCTATTACTGTTTCACTTCTTCTTTCCTATTAGTAATTTCTGTGTTTTTCTGCAGGACGCGATTGTTTCCTGAGTCTACAGTGAGAAATATCATGTTTCAGATCCTGCAGGGTTTGGCCTTCATCCATAAACATGGTAGGTCTACAGAGTGGTTGTTATCAAAGCTACTAAAATATTTTTAGAGTAATATTGAGCATTTGTGTGTTGTTGTTTTTAAGGCTTTTTTCACAGGGACATAAAGCCAGAGAATCTGCTGTGCATGGGTCCAGAACTGGTGAAAATCGCTGACTTTGGACTCGTCCGTGAGATCAGATCCCGACCGCCATACACGGACTACGTCTCCACCAGATGGTGAGTCCATGTGCTGCTTTAACGCTCAGCCACATGCAGAAATTTTGATCATTCGACCACATTGTTGAAATAAAATAACCATTTTTGTACGGAACAGGTACCGTGCTCCAGAGGTGCTGCTCAGATCTACGTCCTACAGTTCACCCATAGACCAGTGGGCTGTCGGCTGCATCATGGCAGAGCTCTACACCCTCAAGCCTCTTTTCCCAGGTTCCAGTGAAGTAGACACCATCTTCAAGATTTGCCAGGTTTTGGGAACACCAAAGAAGGTGGGAAAGTACCGTTAATGAAGAACGAATGTCAATAAGTGCCGAAGGTGAGAATAAAAGGATCTTTTTCTCCAGAACGATTGGCCGGAGGGATTCCAACTGGCCAGTGCCATGAACTTCCGATGGCCTCAGTGTGTTCCCAACAACTTGAAGATACTGATACCAAATGCCAGTTCTGATGCCGTACATCTGATGACAGACCTGCTTCAGTGGGATCCTAAGAAGAGGCCGACTACTGTTCAGGTGTTTGACATTTCTTTACTTTTACAGCTCCGGTCCATAACACACATGTCAAACTTGGGGTTGGTCAGCAAATCTGGGCCATAATTATATTTAGGGCACAAGATAATCCAACTTCATCTTCTCTAATCTGATCTACCTTCATCCTGGCTCCTCATTTCTACGTGTCCTTACATTTTGCTCACTGAACAACTCCTCTCTGTATTCTAGTCTGTCCTCTTTTGTTCTGTCCCGGTTCAACATCTTTCTCTGAACACTCTCCTGAACCTCATCATTCCACCAGGTCTCTTGGTCTTCTTCTCTAACTTCTTCTATCTCCACAGGCTCTAAGGTACGCTTACTTTCATGTGGGCCAGGCTCTGGGAACTCCTCAGCAGATCCTGGAACAGGGTCGACCTCAGCCGGGTCCTCTGCAGCTGTCGGCTCCCCTACAGGCCCAGCAGACTCTTCAGACACAGCAGCAGCATCACCCACAGCCATCTCTGCTGCTGAAGCCTACGCCCCCCTCTCAGCCTCCACCTTCCAACCATCACGTCTCCATCTCACGGCCTCTCCAGCAGATCCAACCCTCTCCTGTACCTCCAGCTCCACAGGCTGCAGCGTACCAGCAGCACACGAAGTTGATGCGAGGGCAACAGCAGCCTAAACACTTCACAAAGCAGGAACCGACTGAAGAACACGCACATCATTTACCGTATATTGTGGACAAGAGTCTCCACAGCAAGGTGAGAATAGAGCATTTGCAGTTGGTCAAAAACACGTCAATAAAAATTTGGAAGATTTGTTCCTAATATAGAATTGTTCTTGTTCTCTTAGCAGACGCGGCAGGAGTCAGAGAATACCAACCTGCTGAGCTATCACCTGAAGCCCAAAGGAGGACGGCGCAGATGGGGCCATGGCACAGGTCACCTCAAAGGTGAAGACTGGGAAGAGTATGAAGAGCCACAGCTGTCTTCTATAAGCATTCTGGGTAAAAACGAGTTCAGCGCAGAGAAGCCAAGACAGAGTGAAGAGGTGCTGAGTAGGTGAGTCTACGATTAGACACATTATTTAACACTTTTACTTCTTAAATAAGTTCTCTTGAACCTCTACGCCTTTTAACTAATTTTATTGACCAGCTCTTATATTAATAATTGATTAATTACTACTGTTTGTCTTCCAGATATGGAAATGTGCTGGACTTCAGTCGACCCCGAGAAAAAGAAGACGCACCTTTAAACCTGAACAAGACGACAGGCCCTCAGGATTTAACGAGAACTGCATCGGCGAAGCAGCATTATCTAAGACAATCGAGACATTTACCTGGTAAATTTACTGTTTATATTCCATTGCTTAACTACAGATTTAACATAGCAATGTTGCCTTTAACTGTAATGCATGGAACTTGAAAGTATTAAGTGAAACTGTGGGACTTTAAATAATTGCATCTCTGCTGCCACCTGCAGGCATTAGCGCCAAGAAGAACGTCTCCATGAATGCCAGTAAATATCTAGGCGGAAGCCATCTGTGGGGGAACAGTAATATTCCATTCGGAGGGACTCTGCCCAGCAGAGGGGCTCATGGTAAACATATTAATAAAATCTAACGTTCACACTGTTGTCATTCCATCCCTGTACTCCTTAATGTAGTAACGTTGGTCCTTAAAATCACAACCTCATTGTCACAAGTCTCACAATTTTTTTTTCTGTGAATAATCAACTTTTTTAATGGATGTTTCTTTCCCTGATAGGAACAAATGTGGTCTCAGGTGGATATGTGCCATCGTTTTACAAAAAAGACATTGGTTCTGCCGGTCACAGAGGACTTCCAGGTCCTTCGACGGATGCATCTGCCTCGAGTGAGCACACAAACCACAGCTTCAGATCTTTACTCCTCACAGTCTATCTACTTGTGTAAGACTTGCGTGTTTTTTGTTCTTGTCCTAGATTATGCAACGTGGCGAACTGGTCGAAGTCACATGAACACTTCCACCAATGCGCTTTCGGGTAATGACAGCACCACCGACTTGCTGCCCCGGCTGCCTGCACAGACCATTCACGGGCGAACAGACTGGTCTGCCAAATATGGACACCGCTAGTGTGCGTCCTGCAGGAGAGAACTCCCGTTCTCCCGCAAAGACTATGGGCTATGTGTTTTGTATATGTATTTTGTATATTTTATCTTAAGCAGCAATAATGTTCTATGGATGTTGTAAAGTATTTACGTGTAAATCACTTAAAATGTAAAAAAATAGCCAAAGTTTCAGGCCAAGTTTCAAAGCTTACATGTTGTATATTATTTCTGTAATTTCAGTAATGTCCACCAGTAATGTCTCTATACTTCAAAGTTTGTTTTTGACAAACTTCTGCATTGTGCATACAGTACACTACAGAGTATTTATATTATTGGTCTCAATACTTTGTTTCATTGAAACGGAACATTTCAACATTTGTTCTTTGTTACTGGCTTTTTTTTTACATTTCTGGTGCATATGTTTTATTACGGCCACATTTTTTGTAATTTTTATGTTTTGTTTGACATTAAAGTGTTTTTATTTATGTAAAAATAAATATATTGCAAAGGATCTCCTCACCCCAGTGTGTCATAAATCTAACATTAAATATACCTCATTTGATGTTTTAATTGAACATGAAAAGGTGCTGTGTCATGCTTGCAGTGCACTTCTGTGCAGGTGTATTGTGTTGAATAGGGTGGAGTACAGGTACTTCATTCGTCTCACTGTTACTAAGCATTATCTTAGGATATCCCGCCCACCATTCATATGTCCAGATTATGTAACTAGTTTGTACTGTGGTTATATTCATGCCTTTCCTTTTTTGCTTATGTCACATGTCACGTTTTCTTTGAATGGCATAGAAAGGCTAAACACATTTCACATTTGATCATTTCTGAATAACTTTTACATGTTATTCATGGATTTTGGAACCATTTGTGGCCAGCGTGTCAAAAAGTTTGTCCACATCTGGTATATTACTCCGGGACAAGTTTTAATATTATATAATAATATTACTTTGAACTACACAATCATTTATATTTTCAATAATCTATTTTATACATTTATACGTTTTAAACAAGTATGGATGTCAAATATAAACAAATAATTGTGTGACTGGCATAATATATTTGTGTGTTTTTTTTGTATTTCCTTAGATACTTATTAATCATACCTTGTACCTTGTCATGTAATATAAATATACGTTAAAAATTTTAATAAATTGAAAAATTGCCATTTCATAAAATTCTAATTTATAATGATAAAGATAAATAAAGATTATTGAAAATGATAATAAAGATTATTACAATCTTAGAATTATAATTATAATAAGAATTCAGATTAGATTATTACGATCTTATAATTAGAATTCTTATAGAAGAATTCTTATAATTAGAATTCAAAAATTAAGGCAGACTGCCACGTGCAGCGCCTCATTTGGATGTGTCTGAAGCTTGGAGCTTGACTTCCCTACGTTTCTCCTACAAATGGGCCTTGAGCTTGTTTGGAGGTTCTAGCAGGGGAGCGCAGCTACTGGTATACCGATGGATGCTCGTCCGCCGGGGGGACACCGTCCTCTTCCACCGAGCGCGGAGCTTCGGGAGGGACACACATGGATCGTTGAGGGAGGAAGGGGACACCCGCCTAGCCAGCCAGATCAGCCGAATCAACCCTAGCGATCAATGGGGTGACAGATGTCGCAGCCAGATCGCCCTCACATCCAAGCCAGTGCAAGACTGATATCGCTTATTTAAAGCTCAACACAAACCAACCAAATTCAGTCGTGGTGTTAGCTTAAAAAAAAAAGAGTTAAAAAAAAAAAATTTTTGCTAAAATTAATTCACTCTCTGTATGAGTGTAATGAAGCACGGAATATTCGAAATATGACCACATATATTATTGTTTTTCACTTGACCATAATGCTTAGGGGCAAAGACGCTCCCTCATTGGTCAGTTTAAACCAATCAATGACTTCCCATGACTTTTACACTTTGACTGTAGAGTATAAAATAACGTAACTCGATGATCTCGTCCGTACTCTGGTCAGTTCTCCTCTGCAGTAATTAGGTGCATGTAAGAAAGCCTGCTAAACATTTTTAATAACGGTCGCAGTTACTAACTACTGTCTATTTTCTCTTCAAAGTGCATTCCATTCGAGCCATGGCAGACAAAGTCGTACTTTATTACTTCAATGGCCGGGGAAGGATGGAAGCAATCCGCTGGCTGCTGGCTGCGGCTGGAGTTGAGGTACGACATTAATTCTTAATATTGACTAAAATGTATAAACTTAAATATTTACAAATGCATAACCGTCATTTGCTAAAGGCGTGTGCATGTTTTTGCATGGTTGTACTCACAGTTCGAAGAGGTTCTCCTTAACCAGAGGCAGCAATATGAGAAACTCCTCTCAGGTACGTTGGCTGAAAAATATAAGTTAAAACGGTGAAAAACGTGCTTTTTTCCGTCTGATTAATGAAAGAAAAGTGGCTACACGGTAATTTTTTATAGAAGTGTGAATAACGAGGCGTATTAAGTTAAGAAACTTATATTTTTATTTAAGAAAACCAACATTTTGTTTCGAGTTCCCAGCAGGTCTAGCGGAAAAAAGGACCTTAATGTGCGAAAAGAACCATAGACAAACACGTCATTCTAGCTATCAGTCCACCGACTGTCATCATGGTTGCAGTCGGAGTTTTAAAGGATTTTTTCAGTTTGGTTCTTTATGTGTTCGATTTGTATCTTTTTCAGTTTCTGTACAACAAAACCCGGAGATAACAGTTATTTAACAACATCATTTAGTTTAGTTCGTGTGTCAGATTCGAGGTATGCGGGCCAAAAGAGGCCCAGGCTAGTCATTTTCTGTGGCCCATGGGAGCATAAAAAACTATTGCCATATAATTTAATTTAAATACCATATATTTGTTAAGTATTCCCATAACAATCAGGGAAACTGTATTGCTGTGGTTCCCCTGACCTAGTTTATAATCTTCTTGCAGGAATGGAGGGGCTTTTATAGACATGTAAAAAGTAATGAAAACAGTGTTTTCATTATGCCTAAAAAGTGGTATGTTATTGTAACGTACTCTATTATCTGTTTGCATGAGAACTTTAATTCCCCATGGAAGATTCATGTTTGTAACAGTTCTATATCTGTAACCTGAAAAAGTGCTGTGTCATGCCTGTAGTGCACTTTTCATGCAGGTGTTTTGTGCAGAAGAGAGCACAGGTATGAAGTTCTACTCAGTGTTGTGAAACCTCATCTTTACGTAGATAAGGGCCATCACAGACTGACACTGACACGCCTTATTTTGGGACGTTTTGTTTGTGTAGAGAATCGCACAATACCATGAATCAAGTTACAACCATGTTCTGACACGACTCTGCTGCTTCGCCTTGCAGATGGAGTCCTCATGTACGAGCAGGTTCCACTGGTGGAGATGGATGGCCTGAAGTTGGTTCAGACCAGAGCTATCATGAATTATATATCAGAAAAGTACAACCTCCATGGAAAAGATCTCAAAGACCGTGCCATGTAGGACATCCTCCATTCACCCAGTCAATTCAATCACATAGTTTATTTAATGATTTTTCAAAGACAGAAGGTGTAACTTGCGTGTGGTTTTTTTTTCTTTCAGGATCAACATGTACTCCGAGGGACTGATGGACCTCATGGAAATGATCATGATGTTGCCCTTCATTCCAGACCCAAAACCAAAACTTGACAACATTCAGAAAAAAGCAAATGAACGCTTCCTGCCTGTGTTTGAGAAGGTATAAAAAAACAGTAAGGGATAATATCTCTTCATCTGTAGAAACCCCTAGTTGCATTTTCTTGCAATGGTATTTCCATACACACACCCTGATTATCAAACTAGATTAACAAAATTTGCTTCAATAGTGCCATCTAGTGACTTACAGCTGTCCATCTCCAGCATACTCCCTAATTTTTGTTATAATACATGCAAAAATACATAAGAAAATCAATTCTGTGTTTTATGTAACATGTAATGTGATGATACAAACTCCTCAGGCCTTGTCTGGAGCTTCTTACCTTGTTGGAGGCAGCCTCAGTCGTGCAGATGTGCATCTGCTAGAATGTAGCCTGATGCTGGAGGAAAGATTCCCTCAAATACTTTCCACGTTCCCTAACATCAAGGTATGCACGTCTTTTTAGTAGAAAAACAATCAATGACAAAGTGATAATCGGAGAGAAATACACAGCTGATGTTAAAATGTTGTGTTGAAGGCTCTCCAGGGCAGGATGACTCAGCTTCCTAACATCAGCAAGTTTCTGCAGCCCGGCAGCAAGAGAAAACCTCAGCCCGATGCTGTCTACGTAAAGGAAGTTATGACTGTGTTAAACATGTAGAAAACACATAATAAAAACGCATAATAAAATTGTACAAACTTTCTGTTTATTACTTTCATTATTCATTATATCATTTTCAGGTACAAAAATAATGTGTGTAAACACAGTTGAGACAAAAGCCTCCACACATTAAATTGAACATGCTGCAACAGATGTAATACAAGAGAGTAGTGTAAAGAAACCTCATATAAGGCAATTCAGTTTTTCAAATAAAAATCACAAAGAATTTATTTAAATGCAGATTTGGAAGTTTAACACAAAGACAGTTTATACAACTTAAACTCAACACTGATCTGCAGTATTTTAAATTAGGAGAGATACAGGGGGAAAACACTTTTTACTGTTTACTATGGAATACATGAAATAGCACAGCCTGAGGTGGTTCTTACCACACTGTAAGAACATACATTGTTAGTGTGTTTGAGGGAATGATGTGCTTCTCACTTTGGTCTCGGGTTCCTCCAGTCACACCATGATCAGGAGCAGGAGTCGAAAAACCATCAAAAAACTAAAAAATCCAGAAGAACAGCATTAATCACACTTGATAAGAGCCCTGTGGCGTTTAATCTGTTCATAATCTCTGTGTTACTTAATTAAATATCTGTTGATCAACTGCAACTCTGACCTTAGCCCAGACATTAGGCCTGCAGGGAGGAACTTTCCAGAATTCTTGTATCTCATTCCCATCACTAAAGCTAGAAGTCCAGCAGAAACTAAAACCACAAAACCAGATTGCATATATGTTCTCTTGTGATAAATCAACATATATGTAGTTGTGTACACACTTACACAGGGAGACCTTGATGTCCTTAGGGTCATTGGAAACGTTGAAGGCCCCGAACGCTGACAATCCTCCAAAAACTAGACCAGCCACCAGGGACATTACACTACCTGCAGGAAACAAGACACGTTCACGTGACGTTTGTTCCCTCTCCTATACAACATAAGGAATGTGTGGGATAGTGGAATAATATAAACCTTTTCTCTTGTAACCCATAAAACCTCCCAGGGCGATGGCTGCTGCATAGCTGTATCCAATCCAGTCCAATGCCATAATGCTGCGTCGATTTACGTAAATAAAAGAAAAAAGTTCAGCGTTTATCTGTTGAAAAAAACATTAATTTCATTTACATTTTTAACACAACATAGCAAAAACTATTCAATAAATGACCCTATACTGCGTATATTTAATTCGCTAACAGCCGTCTACTAAACCATCACATCATTTCCGGTCAACTACCGGGTTTTCACTGACAAAATCTTCCGATTAGTTACATTTCACAATAAATGTCGTGTCACAACGAGGAGACGTTGGAAGTTAATTTGTTCTACATGGCTGCAGTAAACCTAAACCGCCCGTGGGTGCCGCTATGGCTAAAGGTAAAACAAAACGTAAAACAACAGTCTTCACACAAGTCAGTTTCATGTTACAAACATTATGCATATAACGTCAGATTGAACTACACGAATAATTGTTTGAACATTGTCGGTAAACATTAAAATAAAATAACGTTTAAATACATACCAAGAGCAGCACTAACCGTCGTTGCCTTCACTCACTCACGGGGCTTCCTGGTTACCGCCCACTAGACACTACTACGCAAGCGCGGAAATAAGGCGCTGCGTTCACAGACCAACAAAATCGGTGTGAAATTTGTACTTTACCCATTTCATGGCCTATTATAGCGTGTATGTATTATTTTAAAGACAAACGCTTACCAGAAGTAAATGCGCTCCTATTCACAGAAATCCCATATTTGTTATTTCAGGTTTGCCATTTTATTTTTGTTGCAAAATACGATATTTTAACTAGAACTAGAATAAAACGTCCTTAAACAGAGCGTCATTTTATTTTTTACCACCTTCATTACTCAGCAGATGGAAAGTCTTTAGTTGTATTTCATAATGTATAAAAACACCAAACAGCTTTTCCCAAACAAAATCCTTTTTATTTCACTCTTGACCCCCATATTTTTTTTTTTTTTTTACAACTTACACACGTTAAAGGTTTTATTGTTGTACAATAGTCTTCGAAAAGTGTAAATGCATTCTTAGAGCAAAATAAGTCACTGTGAACTGTAGACAATGTGACCACAGGCTGCAGAGTGCAGCAGAGAGCCTCCATGGAGTCACCTACATGGTGAAGAGCCACTGTGGGCGGGCTGAGGACCTACGCCTCCAAAGCCAAGGCACACATTTCCAAAAAACTGTTGGCATCGAAATACTGTCTGGAGTTTCCTGATGACTTGTATTCACAACTTGTCAGGTTAAAAATAATTATAAAACAGCTGACAAGTGTGTTTTTTGTTAAGAAAAAAAGGAAAGATTATTCAAGTGAGGTATTGGAGCAAACATGTAAAACCCATGAGAAGTACTGCACCATCCATATGAGGAAAAAACATACTACAGACTGACTCTAGAGGAAGATGAAGTTATAGCAAATATGTAAAGTGACTGGCGGATGGTGGAAATGGATTTTTCTCATGGTAAACACCAACAATAGACACAGTGCATTTTATAATACAGTGATGATTATAATACAAATGGCTTCGAGTGCACAGGAACCTGTGTTATACTGTCAACATGGCTTTGTCAGCTTGATGCTAGGTAGATACTTTTACGTGAGCTGGAACGCTGTATTTTAAAAGAACAAATGCATACAAAAGTTATGGAACTGTGAATAAACAATAACTTTGAACATTTATTAACAACGGAATTAGACAAAAAAAAGAAAAACAATACACCATATTTTGGCAACGCTTAAGTGATGCTTTACATTGGTAGAACATTTTTACTGGTCACTCTCATTTGCTCCAGAAAAATATTTTAGGCTGTCACTTAGGAAAAAAAAAAAAAAATCAAACTCAAGTAAAAAATAAGTTTGATGCAACTATGGATTTCCCAATATAATGTGATTTTCACCTCACCCACATTTGTGCAGCCAGAGAGTGAAACAACAATGGAACAACAATGCATACCAACGTCTGTGAAAGTCTTGAACTTTTAGATTTTTTAACCAATGAGGGTTTTTTTTGTTAAAAAAAATTATAGTGTCTTTAATTTTTTTAAGTAAATGGGCCAAAGTAAATAACAATGAACAATATATATTTTTATAATATGGTAATAGTTGCAGCTGCAGAATAATTGAATCTACAGTATTTTTTTTTAGCTCTGGTGGAAAAACAGAACTGAAACATTTCAGGTTGTTAAGAACTAAAATTATTCTCCAAATCATCAGATTTTCTTTTTGTTTAGCTTTAGTTGAATGACAAACATCATCAGCAGTGGACAAAGAGGCTGGTGTTTGTTGTTTTATTTTTATTTTTCATACTATTATTATTATTAAAAAGGATTAATCCAAGAGGTCAGCACGTGCATACGTTTGTGTTTAATGACACAAAACTCACATAATACCAGTAGGGTTCCCATGATTACTTTTCAACACAAACATAAAAATAACAAAACCTGAACAGATAATAATACTGTGGATATTCAGTGACAGCCATACGGAGCTCACTGTGCCAATTGCTACTGTTGAGTGACGCCACATCCTTATTGTTATTGACAGCAGGGTTAGAGAGTCCAAACAGGTTTTATTTTTGTTCTACTAATATTAAGAAGACATCACTTAAAATAAGCAAAGTGCATAAATTTCCTGATGTAGGACTTGGCATAAAAACAGACATTACCACCAATGTCAGTAAGTCAGTGCACCACAGAACTAATGAGCCGGGTTCAATTGACCGGTGTGCACCGTCAGCCACTCACAGCAGCAGACTGTCATCATTACACGAGTTCCCAGAACACTCTGATGTCTAAAATAAAGGTCATGTAAGAGCTTTAGTAAGCATGCAAGAATACTAATTTGGCTAAA
Organism: Paraplagusia blochii; assembly: GCA_016785265.1. NCBI lineage: Eukaryota > Metazoa > Chordata > Actinopteri > Pleuronectiformes > Cynoglossidae > Paraplagusia > Paraplagusia blochii. Next base: position 163,874 of record JAFBJS010000570.1, on the reverse strand, counting down.
TCTTATGGAGAGGAGATATAACATTTTATACTTTATATCAGAGCCCAAGGATGGGGGGGGGGCATAGGGAGGGGTGGGGGCGAGGGGCTGAATAACTTTAAACTTTTCATCAAAGCCACGTGTTTTAAAATGTCATGGAAAAACCAGCACACATTAAACTCTTTAATTTATTTCTTACTTTTATCTGACTTTCCTTTCCGCTTCCAGCCAGAGGTCAGTATTGAGCCACAGGTGTGGAATACATTTCTAAGCCTCTTCCCAGATGCAGCGTTGCATCTGGAGCACACCTTGTGTTGGTTTGTTGTTTTCTAGAATAAAAATGGCACAAGTCTCTCCCTGACTTTTGCATGTCGGCCTGCTGCAGCCTCCGCACCCTCCGTTTGTTAAGGAAACACATTGACCCACAGCCAGCCCAGGAGCGTCCCATAAACCCAGGTTCTCACGTACAGTTTCCTGCCGTTCTCCGTCAGCAGTAATGGCAGCGTCAGTCCCCCTAGAATCATGGCCGAGGGGAGTGTTTTTGAGAGGTTGAGAGGTGACGGCACCCCTTTGCCGGGGAACCTGCAGAGTTTGTTAGCATCTTTTGAATTGGAATCTTTTGACTCGTAGAATTCTGTCAAGAGTCTTAAAAAAAAAAGAAGAAGAAGAAAATACCTTTTTGTCAGAAACTAGCATAGGGTAACACAGACAGAAAATCAATTATCCAAAAACTTGCATTATTTTAGTTTTTACTCCAACATGACACAATGCTCCAAAGTAGTTTATGCACATGTTAGGTACAAGATGACACACTTACCGGTCCTTGATTTCAAACCGCTCGTGCAGCCACCTGCGGAAAAACACTGGCTCTGAAGGAATTTCCTTTATGTCCACACGGTCGAAGTGTATGTGGACTCGGGGACATTCTTTACACAGGAATTCTGTCAAACACAGAAAATAAAGAGACTAAACAAAAACAGGAAGCGTCCTTCAGCAATGAAGCACATGGAGAGAGAACTTGGACTCAATGCGAGGCGACAATAATACAGTAAAGCATCTACAGAGATATGTTCCTATCAGCGCTTGACTTCCTCAGGTGACGTAAAGCAGGGATTAATGCTATCAAGAAATAAATAAGAAAAAAGAGTTAATGTAAGAACAACTGAGGATAGACGAAAAACCAAAGTGTCAAAAACGCTCAGATGTACAAAAAAAAAAAAAAAAAATTAACCCAATGTGAACGCTGAAGGTTACAAACGTTTCCCCAGAGACTTCCAAGTTCCTGTTTCCACAACATCCAGCCTTATCAGGAAACCTCGCTCTGCGGACAAAAGAGGAAACCCGATCGAAGTCGACAGCGAAAGACTGCCACGCCGGTTGGAGAGTAAACCTCCATCAGCTGATGCGGGTTTTAGAACTGACCTTGTGACATTATATGTAGCGCTCTGACAAACACATGCCGGCCAGAGAAACAAAAACTGAGCGGCCACTTCAGGCCGCGTAGGTTTGAGCAGGAACAAGGTTCCAAACACTTAAAAAAAAATAAGACTGTGTAATGGATAAGGGAAACTCACTCTATGGGGGCAAATAATAAACAGTTCCTACAGATTTTAAAATAACAATCTACAAAACAAAAGAGAGAAGTGAAAAACATATTTTTAGGAGCTGTAGTATCTTTGACCCATGGAAACACCTGCATACACAGAGGAAATTCTTAAAAAAATACTTCAGGCAGATTTTCTGTTTTTAGTCTTCAATACTTTGTTATCAGGAATTACATGATCCCCAAAGACTACTCCGTCATATGGAACAGTGATTCCTGAACACTGTGCCACTGCCCACTAGGGTGTCAAGGGATTATTAAGTGTAGCATAGAATTTGTCGAATTTTACTTAATTTAGCTGAAAAATATACATATATATTTTTTTATCTTGTTGAAGAAGATTCAAGTGTCTTTCTTCAATTCCTGCCAGCGTATATGGGTTATCTTCAACAGAACAGGCTGAAGCTTTAGTCAATTATGAGGTGATCTAAATGAGGAGATGATTTATTATATCAGATGACTTTTGTCTTTCTTCAATTCCTCCCAGTATAACAGCGTGGTCTTCAACTAAACAGGATTAGATTTTAATTATGAGGTTATTTGAACAAGGAGGAACATTTTGAATTTTGTTTTGGTCATGAGTTGTGTAAAGTTGTGTAAATTAAAGACTGAAATAAAAACAGATTTTGTCAACGACCACGTGATAAGCTGTGTAATGTATATTTTTCTGCGATACTTAAAATGAAATAAAGTCAAACAATGACTCTTGGTTTTAAAAACTTGGTAAATATGCAGCAGAAAAACAGCTTCTCCCGAAACAAAGATTTACAGCAGCCTCCATTCGTACGACTCTCTGTGAAACAAGTATTAAGTATTCCCTATTACTGACATGAAACCCTGCCATCTCCCGTCTTCCTTCAGAAATAAAAGCTCAGACTAAATAATTGGTTGTGAATCACAATCCCATTAGGATTTTAAAGCATTAAAGCTCTCCAGCTGCGGAATTACCCACAACATTTCACGTGCCCATTGAGGTTTAATTTCCAGGAGAGTTTCCCTCTAAAAGCCTTGGTTTGTACCTTGCGGAATGACAAAAATCCCAGTCACCCCCCCCCAAAGATGGAAGTGCATATTGAGAAGAAAGCTTTTCACCTCCGTGTACTTCTCCCTACAAAACACATCAGTGTTTATTCCTGCCTTTGGCGGGAAGTTTTCTTAAAAACATTTAAACAGTGTTTGGTGAACAACCGGTGACACGGAATAATCAAAAGTCCACAGCGGGGAGCCACTGTGTTTACAGGAAGACGCTGCTGTTTTATAGCTACTGTTTGTGATGTGATTAATTACACAGGGGCAAACACGGTGATGCTGCTTTGATAGTACAGAGCCTGAATGAATAACAACAATCACAGGCAGCTGTTGACAGTCTGTTACTGCAGCCGTGTTTGTACTGTATTCCAAATTTATCCCGACTGACACAATGCACGATTATTATGTTATGCTGGTTCAAAAATGCATCCACAAATATAAACACCTGCCTGTGACCTGTGGGTATTCACAAAGAAAAAAACAAAAGTAAGAGCGACCACTGTGTCTTTGACACTTGTTGAAAATAATTTGTTCAAAATCAGTGCTGACATCTAGACCCACAAGTTTTCCCCACTAGAAATAAATAACTGAAATACAATAATTAATTCCATCTTCTTGGAAATATACTTTTAATGAATTAAATAAGTATCGCCCGCCCATAAACACATCAAAAAGAACAAAATAACTAAACATAATCATACACTAGAGTAAAAACAATTTGGAAAACATTTTATATTATTGGTATGAAAAGGTGTAACCAGATACTTCCTCCTTTAGAATTAGTTGCAAACTCGTAACATGGAATAGTTTTACTCTGGAAAAGCTGGTATTTTAAGGGTCTACTGTAAACAAGACTTTTACTTTTTCAATATTTGATTTCTGCAACTGAAACTACACTGATAACCAACACAGATACCAGGAAATGTCTATGAGCTTTTCCCACCTTGTTGTTCTCACTGCAGGAGAGTTGAACTTCCATCTACACATCACAGATCAACTTCCTAGGTAACAATATTATCCCACTATTTGCACGTGCATGTAAACACACGTCGTCTAAAACATTAGGTACTCTCTCGCATCATATCACCTTGGACAGATGTGTCAAACTCAGGTTCGGGGGCCAAATCTGGCCCGCAGTAGCATAATATTTGGTCCACAAGAATATATCAAATTTGTACTGGAGTTGGCCCCCATTATATAGACCATGTACACTGTCAGGATTTAGAGTATTGCTGGTATATGAAATATTTTATGGCATATCAATGTGGGATGTTTATGGCCTGTGGGGTAAACACAAGGTTTACATTATAAAGGAGATGGAAAGGCTAGAGATGAGAGTGTTTCCATATTAATTTTTTATTTATCTAAATTAGATGAAAACATTTACAATTACAATCAATTTTAACTAAGTTTCACAGTTTGGCCCAAGACTTTGTCCCAGCTTATCATTTTGCCCACTCAAGTTTGGGTGTGATACCCTGGACCAAGAAGTTCACGATGATTTTTGCTGGTTCAGTTGCTAGTTATTCAGGAAATACTCAGCCAATAATAAAATAACCTCAATGATGGGCAATAATTTAGGAGTAATGTCAACACAGACAGGAAGGTTTGGAGAAAAAGCTAGAGAAGACAGATTGAGATGGTTTGGACATGTTCAGAGGAGGGACAGTGGGTACATTGGTAGAAGAGTGATCCTAGAGATGTAGCTACCAGGTAGGAGACAAAGAGGAGATTGATGGATGCTGTGAGGGAGGACATGGAGATAGTTGGAGTTAGAGTTGAAGAAGACAGGGTGAGATGGAAAACGTTGCTTCGCTGTGGCAACCTCTGAAAAAGGGACAAGCCGAAAGGAAAAGAAGAAGAAGACCTGGGCCACAAAGGATTGTTTTTTATAAATTGTTTGGGAATATTTGGTCTAAAAGCCCTCTGTGTTTCATATACTGTATGCTCACCTGGCATCGACGGCGCTGGACTTCTGTGACCCGAGGCGTCCAGCGTGCCCTCGTAGGCCACTGTGACGTCGTAGATGGCGTCCAGATGATCCTTCATCGTCTCGATGGCTATGTGAGACGCCTTTGTCCTGGGTGTGAGTGTGTGCTTCAGCACGGCTAGTCCTAGTGTGGACAGAAGAAGAGAAGAATGGGTGAAGAGTGAACGTAAGTCTTTCCATTCGCGTGTATGTGTGTAATACACAGTATGTTACGCTGAGAGTCTGTGTATGAAGAGTAATTGACTTTGGGTCTGTTTCTGCAGCGCTCTGCACTGTGCTGCTCACTAATAGCTCAGCGGCAGCGGCACAGATCATGTCATGTGCACATGTCGCCTCTCAGCAGAGATTTAGTTGGATTAATGGGGGAAGGTGATACTCTGAGCTGTGGTGCACAGATAGGCCCTAATCTCTGCACTGAAGAAACAATGGGAGTCGCCAACATAAACATCATTCGCACAAATCTGGTATCACACAGGCAGATTTTTAAAGCCTTCTGGCATGATATGTATACACTGTGAAATACATTTACAGTGCGAGTCGTCATTGCATCTGATAAAAAGATACATATTGTTGAGAATCGTTTCTGTTTTTCAAAATATGTGTACTTTAATTGAAATTTTTCCAGTTTTATATTTGGCTCATTTCTAGAAGTCTGGAAGAGGTTTGTAATGATGTTATTGTAGTTCTGAATGTATGTAAGCAATCAACATATAAACATAATATATGGTGTAGACATACATAGACCAGAGGCATCAACATTACTTACTACCAGGGGCAACTAATGACTAGTTGACTAGTATTAATAAATTATTCTTCAATTTGAAAAGATTTATTAGAGTTACATTGAATTGTAATAAATCTTAAAAAATAAAAATGTATTTTTTAAGATCCTGCGGGCCACAGTAAATAACATTGCGGGCTATATATAGCCCCTGAGCCTTGAGTTTGACATACAAAAGGAGGAGGCACAACATTAAGAAAGACAACTATTTCATCTACACCAAAGTCTGTGTCCAAAAAAAGAAGAATTACCTAAAGTCTGCTTACCTTTGTCTAATTTCAATAAAAAAAAAATAAGAAATAGGTAAAAAAATAAATAAAATCCTGCAACACTTCCACTGAGCACAGTGAGGGGATTCAAACTCACAGCACAGCTGTTTACACTGTTTTCAAAACGACGGGACAAGGAGTCCAGTGAAAAGCTTCAATATTTAATGAGCTCTTCACATCATACGGTTCGACCCAGAGATCAATGCTGCAACGATTTTATTTCATTATTCCAGAGATGAGAGCCGGGGCTTGGAGACGAGACAAGATTATCGACTCGCTATTAAAATTAAATGTGCATTTTATTGAGGGCAACGTTAAAACCAATGCATTGAGAGGGAAGAGGGCCATCAATGGATGATAAAGGACACAAAAAAGAATTCACAGCACTAACACGTGACATTAGTTAATTTACCAGCTTGCGTTACAACATTTTTAAGTCATATTAATGCAAAAGAACCAGATTTTGCAGCCGTACTGAGTTGACGTGGGAAAAGAGTCTGTGTAATATTTAGAAAAGAAAAAGAAAAGAAGAAAGTGACACTTTAATGATCCCAATTTTGGGAAATTACTATGATAACAGCAGCAGTTATTTTCGCTGCTGCCCCTGATAAACACCAATCTTGTGGCTACTCTAGGAATCAAACCCAGAACCCTGTACTCTCTCTGCTTGGAGGGAGGGAGGGCATGCTAACCGCCACACTATACAATCCTCAAACCCTTAGGTACAACACAAGAGCAAAATAAAAATAAATTGTATATTTGTTCTTCTCTTCTCAAATAAATACAATTAAATGAATAATAATAACTAAAAATACATATTAAATAATAACTATGTTAAGAATTATACTAAGAAATTAGTCAACGCTAGCAAACAACATTGAAGGCTGCAGTTATACCCTACGTCCTACTCAGGAGAACTTTACCCACTTGTGAGAAGGCTCTACAAAACAAAATAGAAAGTGTCTGAACAGGAAGTGAAAGCGAGCAGGAAGTGAACCAACTTTCAGGTTTCGACCAATTTGTCAGGCGACTAACACACCTCTCCCTTGAGCTTTAGGTTTAACAATAATCTTACGTTTCTGTGAAACACAACTAACAGGAGAATCTGTGATCTTCCAGCAATCATTTAATCTTTGCAAAAATTATAGTTTTCCTACGATGTTTAAACAACAACCGGAAGAAGAGTTTAAAAAGATTAAGATAACAGCCTTAAAATCAATAACACCCTATGAAGGACTATGTTTGTCTTATGGACAAGGTGCAAAAGTTTGTCTGGTCTTGTCCAGCTCTAAAACAGAGCTTTTTATGAATTCCATTTGCCTCTAAGTGACTACAGTGTTGAGATGACGCTCCTATACGTCACATGACCTGTTTTTTTAAATGATAAGCCATAATTCCATAATCAACCCCCACACAGGCCTCTAGATGGTCATGTGACATTTGTTTTAGGGCAAATAAGTACAGATAAGGATTAAAAGCCAATATGGACTGGCACGGATGAAGAATGTTCAAATGTACTGTAGTCTAGTCAGTGTTTTTTAACTAAAAATCATGTGGATGTAATTTTAGATGTTAGAGCAGTCAGTCATTTATGTTGAATAAGTGTGAAGCTCTAAAGCAGGGACCGTCTGACATTGTACCCTACCTTCTTTCGAAGCAAAAGCCTGGCTTTCAGCAATAACGTTCTTCAACTCTGGATTATAACGGGTTCCTTCTGGGAAAATGACAAGGTACATCTGTGAGGAGGGAAAAAAAATATATATAATTTAACCCTTAGTCACATCTCTGCCAAAGAAGAACTTCTGACAGAATTAAACACTATGCAACACTGCAAAGAAAGAAAGTGAAGGACTCTAACCAGCTGGCCGTTTCCTTTTCTTTTTCAGCCACGGTAGATAATCCCTAATCTCTAGCAGTTACATAAAAACATGATTAAAATAAGCCGTTTCCACTGAGTCGCAAACGTCTAAAGTGTGTGATGAAATTGTCAATTTATATATGAAGACTTAGGTATTGGACATGGACAAACTACGGTTTGGGGCCCAGATGTGGCCGTTTTGCCTTTTTTTAACATAGTTAACATAAAGGCTTGAACCAACTTTTTTCATGTTTTCGTTCATGCGGATGCTCCAACTCACCGCCCCTGACCAGCCCTCCTAAAATTTTAGGACTCATTGCGTCCCACAAGTCAGAAAAGCTAAATTTATCTGAAGTGGTCAAGGACGTTAATTCCATGTGACACTTACTTGCGCACCAGACTGAGTCTGAGAGAGAAGTTTCCTCTTCATCGTCCTCTCGTTAAACTTTGCACTCCGTCGCACATAGATTCCTCCGTGCTAAAAGACACAGATGACTGTGAACGCACCAGCTTTTCACACTTGATTTAAACCCAAAATCACACTTCAATAATAGGGCAGTTTAATCAATTACCTGAGAGAAATACCAGCCATAGAGAGGAAGCCACTTCAGTCCATCTTTCAGGACATATCTGACGTGTCCAATAGCACTCTGTCTGATGGCCAGCATGTCAGCAATGATCCAGTCAACTGAGGAAGAGGAAAAACCAAATATATCAACGCATTCGCACCAAAGGAGTTCTTTAAATACATATATACACTTATATATGTAAATACCTGTACACTGGTGGTTTGACAGGTAGATGACATTCTCTTTGTTCTTTGGTATATCTCCATATATTACTATCTGTAGAGACAGAAACAAAAATAATCAGAATGTGTTATGAGTTTCCTACACAGGGATTTGACCAAAGCTGATTTTTTTTTTCCTCACACAAATGTTAAACCTGCAGAAACTGTTTTTCAATAAACTAAAAGGGATTTCGTTTTTTTAATCTGCCTCTGAATTTCCCAGTGGGTGAGAGACACAGCGGTTGATTTACTTCAACATCAAATCTCATAAGAGACTTTCGGCTCCGACAACTGCTCTGCTCACAATGCTGGGTGTAGAAGGAGTGGCAGAAGAAAAGTTTCAAGAATGCACGTACTTCAGGTTTATCAGCTATGGGACATTACATCGACTGTTTAAACAAACACCTCAGTGCAGAATGCAAAGATTTATCTTCATTATCTTACTGTATATGTTAAGATTAAAGAGTTGGCCTGAAAAAGAAATATATAAAATAATATTACAAAGATATTACAAAGTAAAATAATGGATAACCGGGAAATAACAGATAGATAACCCTTAATAAAATAAAATTTACAGTATTTTGAAATATTTTCCTACCTATGAAATCTTCCTACCCGAAATTAACTGCACATGGGCACAACAAGGATTTCTCAAATGCACACAGCCTAGAAGTTTCTGCTACCAGACCTGTATAAAAAGTTAGAATCTTGCATCAATGACTCTGCGTCATTTTAAGTTTATTGTTGTTGTCTTCACTAAGAAAATATTTCCTAATCAAATATAGTTGCATAATTGATAAAGGAATCCTAGCCATAGATATGGTTATGGATCAAGTGGAAGTAATAGCCAGATGGGGCCAAAAGGAAACATTATTTCTCTGTGGCCCGGCACAAATTCACCCACGGACCGGTACCGGTCCTCGGCCCAGTAGTTGGGGACCACTGCTATAAGGAAATGTTGATCAGATCCCTCACCTCCACTCCGGTGTAGTTCTCAAAGAAGAAGAGGACCATGCTCTGGTAGACCGAGTAGAGACGGTCGTCTAGCCTGTGGTACATCCTCGCCGGGACGACAGAGGAGAGTAGACGCCAAACCCCCCAGGACAGCAGATACGCCGGGGCTGTTCCCAGCATGATGGTGGCTGGAAACCAGTACCGCAGCGAGTATGTGTGCACAACCAAGGAGAGCAGCATGATTCCGACTCTGGCTCCACTTCAATCCCCGGACAATCCTTCACAGTCTTCGGTGCTGGACTCTAGGCTGACACTCTCCCCTCGAAGCCACACCCGGCCTACTTTCTACACACCTGTCCCAACAAGTCAGCATAAGAGAGAGGGGAACTAAAGGGCTAGCTGGCTTAAGCTAATTTTAACCTTGTGTAAGAGAAGCATTGAGTCCCAGTCTGGTCCGGCGCTAACGTTCAGCCATACTGTGAGGGTTTAAAGTCAAAAGGGAGCTCTTAGTAGCGGTTGGAACTGTCATCTCCCGGCAGCAGAGCAGATAACGACCTCAACCTGAACTCCGCACATCTACGGAACAACTTACAGGAGACCGCGTTAGCTCACTGTACTCAACGTGCTCCGGCGGAGAAGTTTGAAGTGACGGCGCGGTGACATAAGCTGTCTCTTTTACGGTGAGGGACAATAAACATTCATAAAAGACAGACGTTTGTTGACTCGCTGTCACACCAGAAATTATAATTCTGTTTTTATTCCACCTCTTTAGAATTAGCTGTTGATAAAAAAAAATTACTAGCTTCTTACTGCAAATGTCACGCACACCTCCTTGATTACGTCGACGTGCCTTGCAACATCGACGCAGCTGATTGGTCAACGGCCGAGAGAGGCAGGCCAATGGGCGTTCTCATATTAAAGACACACCACAATTAATAGAATCTGGTATACATCAAGGGGAAAACGCAATGTTCTTTCTCAGCAATGTGCTGTGTACAGTACACTTATATATGTTTTTTATATACAGTGAGACATCAATTCTATAATGTCCTGTATATTGTTGCCTCACCCCCCCCCTTCTCCCTCTCACATCGATCCGGGTTCCGAGTATCTTATTTCGTTCATCATATGTCTAACATGTGTTGTAATGACAATAAATGTTCCTTGAATCCTTGAATATACTGTAGTTTATGTGCCTATATATGTGCATACATGTGTGCATTTGTGTATATGTATGTATATATGTATACATACTGTATATGTATGTGAGTATATATACAGTGCATACATGTATATATATATATATATATATATATATATATAAGTATACTTGCTCAAGAACATCACACAGAGCGACAATTCTAACCTACTACCAGTAGCACAGATTAACAATATTGTTCCCATGAAGGGCCAGGTGTTTTTGGGAGACTGGATGTATATCAATACATGATACTTCCGGTTACTATTATTTGTTCAAGTACAAATAGTCTTTATTTTTGTGCAATAAAACTTTTTTTTTAATTCATCAGGGGCTACATAAACATTGTAAAATGCTTTGTTAGTTCCCCATACAATATGACTTGGCGGGCCACTTTAGGCCCCCGGACCTTGAGTTTGGTCTGTTATCACTATTACGACTAACATTAATCTATGGGCTACAATTGATCCTAAAATTGGACACTTATGATGACATCATGATGACAAGAGAATGTTCTGATGTCTGAACAACCCAGCAACCACATACACACACACGCACACACACACAACTGCTAAACTTAGTGAACCTCTCACTCCAAGGATGAAAGTCTGGAGTCACTGCAGGGGCCCGCCCCCCACTTTTGCTACCACACCTCAGCATTTTAACAATGTCATTATTCCTTGTTTCCTGACATTGTGGCGAACAGAGTTCCTCACCAAAGTTCTCATGTTGGTAGGATGTAAAGCATCCGTCTTAAAAGATCCCGTTCCATTGTGCCGTAATCGTTCCTGCGACACGTGATCCTGCTGAAGAGCCTCCTTTAGGGATCAGGCGTCTAAGTCCATCTTTGATGCTGTCTCTTATACACATCTAGATGTGTATAAGAGACAGGTTTACGTGTTCTTTTCGAAAAGGTGGAGGAATACACCTTTTGACAGCTGTTTAGTTCACCACAGCACCGAGTAAACACAAGTGCTTGGGTATCAGTTGGGATTTCAACGTAAACAAGACAAAATATTGTAAATATAAATGTACAAAAGTAAGTAAATAACGACTTACATAATTTAGAACTTTTTGACCTGCGGGTCACGTTTGGTTCTAAAATTAGACACAGGGGCCAAGTCAAGAGCAGAAAGATGAAGCATCTGTTTGAATTAAGATAAATGTAAAAGTGATGTATAAAACCAAAATAGCTGAACTTAAAATAGCCTTTAAGACATTATCTACCTGGCCTTAGTTTGCCCATGCCTGATCTATATACTATACGTACTATTAACTGATTCTATTGTCTACGAAGTTTTAGATCTGCTTTGAATGATGGATGGTGTGTAGACGGTGAAACAAGAAATAAGAAAGGATGTTGCCCTGGAAGTGGCAGAGGTGCATATGTTTGAACTTTTATTGATAGACACCAGGATTCAATGTGAACATAGAGGAAACTTCATGCTATCACTACATGGAGGTTAGATTAAGGACTGTGGGGAAAGAAAATCAATATCAGAGCCACTGCATGCCAAGAAAACAATTTTCAGTATGATGCATATTTAAAATGCTTTTAACTAACACAATAAATCCATGTGCAATATATTATCCTTAAACTTTATGCATGTCTCTAAATTCAGAAGATAACCAGGCCTCAGTGTTCCTCTGAATTACAAATAAATTTCTTAAAATATTACTTCCACCACCAATGGTCCATGTGTTTCCAACACAAGTTCACAGCTAGCCAAATTATAACTGGGACAATGTCATATTTATTTATTGAAAAATTGATGGTAAATGTTCATGTTTGCCTCTTTCTCTATGTAATGTGATCTGTAATGTAGACATTTTCAATAAGGAATAAAAAATCATTTTTGTGTAAAAATGGAATCTGTAACAAAGTTGTATATAGTATAACATGACAAATTCAACTTAAAAAAAAAAAATCTTTTTAAATTTTACAATATGTATGTGCTATTACATAGTGCACACACTAGTGGGCCAACACAAGTACACATTTGATCTCAGGGTCCAAACAAAATTTGCCTCTGGGTCCTCATTTCAACACATACTCTAAACCAGTGATTTTCAAGTCGTGGGTTGCGACCCATATGTGGGCCATGGACCAGTTTTTCAGATCAGATTTTTTATGCAGGGCAGTGGCGTCTATTTTTACTCCATAACACTAGGTGGCGATAATGCCCTATAATGCTAATTAACACCAGCCACTTGCTTATTGTTAAAAGCAAATTGAACGTGATGAGATGTTATTACAATACAGAATTTATTAAGTATATAAGTACAGTTACTTCAGTGTTAATGAATGTTATCTCAAATAAATAAAGCAGTGTGAACCTGAGTGAAAACAAACTGCCCAGGATGTATCTTGCAATCAGTGGTGATGGATACAGTACAGTAGCAAAACAGTTTGCTACTACATACAGTAGTAGCAAAACAAAAAAAAATGTTTCATTAATGTATTTAATAATTCTACAAAGACATGTACCTACATTCACAGCTTATTTTAAAGTACATTGGTTTTATTCAAACACATTACGGTTAATTTATAGAAAAATAAAGTTGTACGCATGAGGTTATGTTTTTTCGTTGACAGACGCTAATATCAAAATAAAGTAAACATCAGGTCACATTAATAAAAATACACATTTCACAGCATCATCACCTCCATCCACCTCACTCCAAAAAGTAGCTGTCATACGGCAACCGCTTGAGACGAGTAATACTATCTGGAAAAAACAAAGGAGAAAAACAGTGAATAACTGACACATTGGAAATATGAAACGTTACCTACGGATCATTTCAGCTGCACGTGTCTTACCCAGAACCCACTGCTCAGACAGGATCCTGGTTCCCTCCGGTCTCCTACCGTTGGACTTGCCAATGCAGAGCCCCGCCTGTCTGAGAGTTTTACAGACAGTCCCCCCACACAGCTCTATCAGCTCCACCAGGCTGTGCACGGGTGGCTGGGCGTGCGGAGACACAAACATGGGTGGTTGATCATGGAAGAGATCCTGCTGGTGCTCCCCCGCAGACAGGTGTCTCTGAAGACGACAGATCTGAGAGAGAGGGCACACTCAGAATTACTGTACATGCCTGGAATACACCAAAAAAATATATTTTTTGTGGAACATATCACTACTGATATAACAAAAGATACTTCTTTCACTGCTGTGATTATCCAATGTGCAGTAAGCCAGTTTACATCGCTGTATTACAAAAAATACGGTGTCATAAAACATTTTTTTCCCTGCAGTTTCCCAATGCACAGAGCTGAAGTACTCTGAGTTCCCTGTCAGCTGTTCTTCCTGTTAGAGGATAAGGTGTTTTCGTTCTCTGCCGCTGTGATCAGTTGTATAATGACTGCATCAATAACTCAGAGTGATGTTTGTCTTTCAGCCTTTGTCAAATGCCATTTTTTAGCACAATGCTTTGCTACACCTTTGACTTTTGCTGTTCTATTAATCAATTAATATTAATAAAGTATTTCAATCCACTATCAACTGAATTAAAAAAAAAAAGAACTTTTTAAAATCTGCAAATCATGAGTTAATAATAAAAGTGGCTGAAAAAATATTGCGTATAATTATTTAACGTATAATTTGTTTTTGTAAACTCATAGTTGTTAATAAAATACTTTGATGCTAGTGAAATGTTTTCACTCAGTAGGAAACATTTTTAAAAATTAAATTAAGTTATCAGTTAACATTATGGCAATTCGTACCAAAAGTAAAAACTAATTTATTATAAAATACAGTAAACAAAATAAAAACAGATGCAATCACCAACCACAGGAAGGTTTAGGGTATGATGCAGCGTTATTAGGGTGGCAGTCGAGGAGACTGCTACCCCTGTGGCAAGTTATTGGAAAAGAGGATAAAGAGAAATTGATGACTAAAAAAATGGAATGTGTTATTGTGTTATTTTCAGTTGACAATAGACAAAAACGTCTGCTTTAATCTGGTTTGGAGACTGATGGAGGTGAGAGATCGGAGGCCAGTGCAATAAAAATAGGAGGTATGAAATGAAGCAGCAAGTGAGAATCTGACCTTGTTAATTTAATTAATCACTCCAGACCTTTTCCCAGTGTGACACGTCAACCTGCACAGTGTGATTAACACACAATCTCATGATAACAGCACGAAATGAAACAGCAACGTCTGGCTGTGCAACAAAGGCCAGGGAAGAGAAATGGAACTGAGGAAATTAAAAAAAATCTGCCCTCAGTTAAAATAAAACACTAAAAAAAGAACCTTGCTGATCAAATAAGTAGTGTTAGCTGGATAATTATTATGGCGTACGAAAAAAAGTCTTTTATATTGTTCTTGTCTGAATGTTAAAGTTATTAAATATACAAAATATAAAATTTAAATATAAAAAATATACACAACTTCCACCTTTGTTGCAACAACTGGTAATTTTTACCAACTGACAAAAAAATCTGTAAAAATCAAAAATGAAGAATCTTAGCAGCTCTGGCAGAAGTGGCCTGAAAATAAAATAAATAAAAATAAATGTCCATGTTCTGTAAATTACAACATTAAAACACAATTTGTTGCTACAATAATATGCAAATGCCTCTATCGCCATGGAAACCAAGTGTATTTTTTTTTGCGTTTTCACTGAGAAAATGAAAGAAATAAAATGTAAATGATGGCAAACAGAGCCTGTATCCCACTCTACTGTCCTGTAGGGGGAGCCATACACACATGTAAAATCCACAAATATGTAATATTTAAAAAATACAGTAATAAAAAATCCTTGCTTATTTACAAATCTGCTTCCTGAACCATTAAGCCACCACCGCCCCCACAGGTAACTTATGATTAACGACATTAAAACCTGTCAGTTTTTTTTTTTTTTTTTTTTTACAAAATAACAATCTTAGATTGAAAGAAATTAATAACAATGCAAAAATCTCTTATGCAACAAAGTGACCCTCTCAACATGGACAACTTGTTTGACTTTGAATGTGAAGAAGTCACCACTCGACTACAGAGCATTCACTCAAATTTCCACACAGGGATTTTTTTTAACTTGTTCCAAGTGAGTGAAACTTTTAAAGATTTTCTGATTGTTAGGATTTTCCCCGCCTTCAAGGAGGTCGCTGCAATGTAAAAACCACCAGGGCTCAAACGGACCATCACCCAATTTTTGGGTTTCTGTTCTCTTGTTAATGTTTACGCAGGTTTGCAGGTTTTACAACAGTAATCAACGCTTCTTCAAAGGGTTCACAGCCAGGGTCGGGTTAACATTGGACCACGGTGCACTTAAAGAAATCATTAAAAACACGAGGCAGAAGGTGAGCTTGTCCTGACAGAAGAGGTAGAAACAAATTGTTAAAACTGAGAAATTGACATTTTTTCCTGTTAATATGCAAATACTCCAGAGATGTGAGTTTCAACCCATTTATCATTGACATGTGTATATCACTCCAATGAACTGACACACTCTAAAGACCATTAGAGCCGTGGAAATAGTTTGATTTGTGAATATAATTTACATATTTTTATTCCCTGGTGAATATACAGAGTAAATCATCACATAGGAATTATTATTATTCCTCTACGCGCGTGTTCAACAGGCGCCGGCACTGAGTTAATTTTCCCCGCGGAACATTATAGGCACATTCATTGCAACGCACGCGTATCTGTAATGAAAACAGAACAAATAAATATAAACGCTGTCATATATAACATTGCCTCCAAATGAATTGCCCGGTGGAGATGAAACGCCGTCTCTGGAGAAACTGTCTCTGGCATCAGCAAAGCCTGATTGAAATGCATTCTACTGAGCCAGTGAGAGTTTAATGAATCCCTCACAGGGGAAATCCTACAATTTATTCCGTCAACATAATCAATAGCTCTACAGTCAGTAAGTGCATGTTCGCTCTCCATGGTGCATGCAGCGAGACAGACAGGTCATTCAAATCAACCACGCAGAGCCAGACGGGAATAAATAAAGTCCAGCAGCCGTGTATAATGAAATACAGCATGCACTGACATTTCAGCAGCAGGCACATTGTTTGCTTAAGGCAAAAACAGACAAATGTACGGTACAACCAAATGGATTAATGTGTCTGGTCAGTCTTGTTTTTTTTTTTTTTACCCCTCAATAACCATTAAATTATTTGACATCCAGGAGTTGATGCAAACACATCTAGAAAAAAAAGGCTTGTTTTTGGTATGACGACAAGTTCCTCTGCTTTGGTAATGCTCCCTAAATATGTTGCATTTCCCGTATACAGTAACTATTACATCAGCCCACTTCCTGCAATTCTGTTTCGGTATTTCTACCTCACTGCAATTCCACAGCTTTCCTGTCAAAAAAAAGGAACAACAGGTCTGTTGACAAATGTGGTGATGTCAAGTAAAAATGACTTTAGAATATTAACCTCCCTCCAGGGTGATATTACCCTGCAGATGGGGCCCAGAGTGAATCAGTCTGAGACGGAGGCACATTTTGGCAAAAAAAAAAAAACAACATTTGGCCAAAAAAAAAAAAAAAAAAAAAAAAACATCTTTCAATGGTTTTGCCTTTCATCTATTGCACACCTACACTTTGATCCTCACTCACGAGATTCTGATGGATGATTTAAAAATTAATTTGAGAAATCATAATCATAAAATCATAAAAACCCACAGGTAATAACTAAACTCTGAAGTTAAGGAACGTTTTCTTTTAAAAAATACATAATTTGGAGGATTTTGAAAAAAATCTATTTCAATGACCAGAGCAAAGGTATGAATTAAAAAGATACCAACTTCCTTTAAGCAAAGGGTTTTTCCCCAACCCAGTGTCCCATTGAAAAGATTCTCGAGTGTTTGCCGTGGGCTGGGAAACGCTCTTTAATGAATGGGATGACACGACTACTATCAGAGTGTCCTGACAGAGGACAGCTGCATCCTGAGAGGCTGTAGTAGAGGATGTAGTGAAAGATGTGTAGTGCGTACATCTGCTCTGAAAGGAATCTCCACTCCGCTGCTCTTCACAGTGGCTGGCCACAGTCGGGGGACACACAGGGAGGGGAGTGGCTCCTAAAGCCCAGTTAGCTAATCAGAGAGGCCGTGGGCTGCTCAAACAAGTGGCTTGATGAAAGGCGAGCACATGCGGTCTGACACGCTAACCCAAGAGAATAAAACACTACCTCTGATTCCTGATGGCTCTTATTCCTACTACGACAAGAAGACAATACAACACCTCTGCACAGCACTGAGAGAACTGGTCCTGGATGCTGCTGGGAGAAGATGCTCAACCTCTGAAGGAGCTTTTAGAATAACTTGACAACTTGAAGGAGCCACTATTTAAAAAGACTTTCCTTTTAAGTTTCATTTAGGATTTATTTGATTTAAACATTCCTAAAAGAGGATGGAGAAGGTAGACATTCTAGTTCTAACTTTCTGTCTGGGCCTGTGGACTGGGCACAGCTCAGATGCTAAGACCCAGTACCAGATCCAGAATGGTCCGTGCAGCTACACGTTCCTGCTGCCTGAGCAGGACAACTGCCAAAGTCAGAGCAGTGGCTACAACTATCCTGTCCAGAGGGACGGACCAGGGGACCAGGACGAGTCAACGCAGAGGCTGGAACAGCTGGAGATCATTATGGAGAACAACACACAGTGGCTGCTCAAGGTACAGTGGGAATATTAAACAACCAAAGACTCTTCATTTTATAAAACCATGGCAAAAAAAATATTAGACCCTTGTTTTCTTTAATGTCTTGTTCATTTTAATCCCTGATACTGCAAAAGGTAAATTACGTGAAGAATAAAATGGAGTTCCCCAAAGCACTGTATTTGGCACTGCAATGTTAATCCAGACATTAATGGAAGAACTAAAGTTATTTTGGTTACTATCAAAAACAACATTGAAAATAGGCAGATATCAACTCTTAAATTAAACTTTTATAAGTTATCATTATAGTAGTCCAAACAAACGTCCTTTTAATGGTAACAAGAAATTGAAGAAAACAACAAGGTGGTCTTGGATTTTTTTTTTCCCCCCATGACTGTACATCATATTAAAAAGCAAACAGAGCCAGGTGCAGGTGACAGTGTGAAGGTTGAACTCCCATTAAAATGTTGAAGAAAGTTGAGATTGATCAAATATTATTTTTTGTTATTAGATTACAATTTAATAAAGGCGAAAATACTAAAGAACACAAATCTAAATCTCTCTCTGACATCAATTAGCAGTTACTTACTGTACTTTATGACCTTTATAGAGATAAAAAAAGACCTTCTTTCTTTCATTATTTATAATTTTAAAGCTACAGTATCGTGGTCGTGCCAGCTAATGGAGAAAACAGCAACATTTATTAAAAGCTGTTGCTTAAGACAAACTTAAAAAAAAAAAAACCTTGACCAAGGTGACAGTTTGGAGGTTGAACGAACAACTAACTAACTAACTGTTGCATAAGTGCAGTTAATGGTGGTTTTCAGTTTCATGGTATTCTAATAAAAAAAATTTTCTTAATTAACAGACTGAACAAATCACAAATGTAAACCTCTACTAGAAAATGCTTTTTAAAGGTACTGACAAATAGATCTACAAAAATAAAAAGATTATTTTTTTCCCCAAATGAATTAAGCTGCAGCTACAATAATTAAAAGCTTGTCCTTAAGATGTTATGTTTGAAAACAATCTTTTTTTTAAGGTCAGTGGTACTTCTTAAAAAAAAAAAAAACAGCAGCGAGAAAAGAAATAAAGAAAATGGAGTGTCTGCGATTCACACTTATTCAGCACCAAGGAAACACAATAGACCCGATCACTCACAAAACCTCAACACAGGTGTTTGAGTAAAGGATGCTTGGTTTCCCTTTCAGCTCAGTGAGCCATTAGCTGTTCAGTAAAAAAGGAGGATTCTTTTTTTTGTCCTCTCACTTCATCTGCTTTGAAGGGTCAATAGAGAATCAGAACCACACAGGATAAGGAAGACGGGGTGAGAACTTCTCACAGCGTGATCAGCCCATTATCAGTGAGGCACAAACAAGCTCTGAGACCTGTTCTCCAGCAGAGCTCAGAGGGCACCGGCTCAACCTGTCCTCTCCATTCACATGCAGCTGCTGTGCAGTGAATGCTTGGCACATTTGATTTGGAATAATACTTAAGGCAGAACAGACCAAGAATTTCCAAAAGTCCAAAGCGAAATATTTGTTTGTTAGAGACGTTGGCAGCATCAATGATTCGAGTCTGGATCCAAGAAGATCCAAGAAAGCTCTTATGTGCCTTTGTTCCTTTTTAATGAGTTTGTGATTCAGTGCATAAACAAGGGACAATTCACAGCTAAGGTGTGAAGAAAAAACAAATATGCTACCAGCACTTTATTTTAAGAACCAGTAAGACAAAGGATCAGTATAGGATTTGTTTTCATTATTATAAAGCCTTCTAAATTGAAGGTGCAGTAAATACTGTGACAATTTCGTGAACCAGTTTAGGGCATTTAAATAAAATATTTTATTAAAAAAAAAAACAATCCCTGATTTTCTACAAACTACTCCTAAGGTCACACAGTGTAATTATATCTGGCCCGCGAGATAAATCAAATGTGTACTAGATTTAGCCCACCAGCATGTACTTAATAATGCATGCTTTTTCTTATAGCTCATACATTCTGTTCTATAAAGGAAGATTTACATAAAAAAATATCTGGAAAAACTATCAAGAGACAGAATAAGAAACAAATACCACTGATGTGTGAATTATTTCTAATGTGTTGATAACATTAGGCGTCGGCTGTTCCAGATTCAATGTTTCCATATGAGAAAACAATATTTAATATCTGGGGAGAAAGAAAAAGACGCAAGTTTACAGTTAATGTCTTAATATATATTGAGTTTGGCCCCTGACTTCATGCCAGTTTTTATTTCTGGCCAGCGGTGAAATTGGGTTTAACATGTTTGACACCCCCATGTCAATCTGTGACAGTTTTTAAAGAGCATTTAAAGATTGATACATCATTTTCCAGGTCATTTCTTCTGGATGGACAATTTCTATTATCACATCCATGACACCTGCTGTGTCCTGAACTTTTCTGTCTGTACGGAAGTCAAATTAAAGTTAATCTGAGAAAAGTAGTGAAACATTTAGAGTCAATATGGGATTTTCACTCCAGAATATACAGCACTGATAGCATTTAAATTAAATTAATATGGACTAAAAGGCGTTTCTTGTGCAGAGGAACTAGCTCGCTTTCATCTAAATGAGGAAAATAGTCATTCCTCAGTGACGCCTTTGAGGCACTCGGAGTAAACAACTGATTAGATCAGATTGTCAATGGGACATCCTGCCCAAATGAAAAACTTCCACCTAGCACACATCTCTAAGGCCGTTGAACAACAAAGTTAGAGCGGACAAAAGGAGAAGACAAACAAAAATCAACACTAATTGCCGCTGTTGAGACAAAAAAAAAAAAAAACACACAGAAATTCCAACCCAGGAGTAAACAACCCCAGGAGTTACTGTAGATGACAGAGATATGTATGAGTGACGTTAGTTCCACTGGTACACAAGTCACACTGTCATGAAGGATGTAACTCCTCACTCAACACTTCCATCCTGTTTACGGGACGTGTGACCAGATTGCCACTCAGGAACCATGCAGGAAATAACTTAATGATTGGTCTCTATCTATATCTGGCAATACTGTAAGGTAGATATGCAGGAACCACGTTATGATGACGGAACGAGGCGCTAAGAGAATTCTTGGTATCACCATCTTCTATGAATCAGTGGGTGACTAATAAAAACTGATGCTCATGAATGAAGGTATTCCTCATATTTCACATCACACTTTTTAATGGAATAATTTTAAAAGCTGTTGTAAAACTAATTCAAATAGGAAGTACAAAAATTTGTAAATATTACAAAAAAGGCAAAATCCCAGCAGGTGAATTTGTGTTTTACACAAGTGTTCCCCAACCTTTTTTGCGCCACGGACCGGTTAAATGTACTATTTTCATGCACCAGTAGTTAAGTTAATTTAATTATTATAAAATTTACAGTGTTCTGAAATATTTTCCTACCTATAAAATCTTCCTACCCGAATTAACAGTGCATGGGCACAACAAGCGTTTCTCAAGTGCACACAGCCTATAATTTTATCCTACCAGACCGGTATAAATAGTTAGAATCTTCTATCAATGATGCTGCGACATTTTAAATTTATTGTTGTTGTCTTCACTGAGAAAGTATTTCCTAATCAAATATAGTTGCATTATTGATGATGGAATCCTAGCCATTCTATTGTTCAGTTCTTTTGTTGGTATGGGTATGGATCAAGTGGAAGTAATAGCCAGATGGGGCCAGGTATCGGTCCAGTACCGGTATCGGTCCTCGACCGAGTGGTTGGGGATCACTGTTTTACATTATTGATATTGGTAACAAAAAAAGAATAAAAAATAAATAAATTGGAAAATGTAAAACTAAAAGGTATCTTCACCAAATAGCTGGATTTTACATGGTGTATAACTATCTGGATATTAAGTAGAGTTCATTCTGCTCAAGTGTAAAATTGGGCAAAAAACTCTCTGATTTATTCACAAATATCGATTTTTGGACTTGTTGACATGTTGCTGTTGCAGTAGAATTAACTACTGTTATGTGCCAAATTGAGAGGACTGTATAAACAAGGAGCCTGAGCTTCATGACATTTTAGAAACAGCTCACATCTTTAAAACTAATACAGTTGGAAAAAACTGCTCTTGGTCAACAAAACTATTACTACTACCCCATTGTGTTTCGACAAGGATAATAAAAGTCTGTTGTCCGTCCTCTGTGTTGCAGCTCGAGACCTACATACAGGACAGCATGAAGCAGGATATGGTCCAGCTCCAGCAGACAGCTGTACACAACCACACAGCAACAATGATTGAAATTGGCACAAACCTGCTGAGTCAAACTGCCGAGCAAACAAGGAAACTGACCAACGTCGAAGCACAGGTGAGGTGACTTCCTTTTTTCCTGTTGTCCGGAAAAAAAAGGGGGCATTCGGGGAGCAAATACGAGACCAAGAGCGCTTAACAAAGTCTGCACCTGTCATCACAAAAGTGCGACCGTTTTCTTTACAACATGACATGGGTAACAATGTGCCCGTCAGGTCCAGTGCATTAAATAATGTATGTTTAGCGTGTTAAAAAAATAAGCTGGGGAGGGAAACAGGCATGACTGTGTCAGTTTATTATTGTGGCTACACGTCAATGACCTTATGTGAGCCAACTGTACAGCATTTCCTGTTATTAGCACACTGGTATTCCCACAGAAAGGGGGTCTATCAGTTTGTCACAATCAGACATCCGTCTGTTCAAAGACATCAACAGCTCCATTGGAGACACATAGCTTACATCTACGTAAACAACCTGCTTTTTGCTGAGTTCAGTTCCTCCAAAATGGGAAAAATAGAGACAAGGTCACAGACCCCAGGGTTCGGTTCGATACATCTGTTTGTGCACTTGTTTTGATTTTACAGATTTCCCCTCCAGGTACGCCTGAGGCGCAGGGATGAAGAGTCATGCAAACTTGTGCAAATGACTATAGATCTCTAACTGTTCAGGGCTGAACCTGCTGCTTAACTCTCATGACCTTATAGACCAGGGGCGACCACACTTTTTTGTTTTTACTTTTCAAATGATCAGTCTGAAGTGATACCTACCTAGATTGAAAACTCTGAATATACTGTATTTACCTTTATAAACTGGATATCTTACTCTCTACATCAGGGGTCTCAAACTCAAATAAGTTGAGGGCCACCACCTTCACTATCATTTCACAGAGGGGCCACGTCAGCTTTCAGTGTTCAATAAAAAAAAAAAAATATTAATAAAAAATCAGTTTCCCATAGATTCTGTGATATACAACACTGAACCAGAAGGAGACTGTGGATCAGGGTTTTGAGAACTATAGGATTTACCATAAAATGTGAAGAACAAATCTATAAAATATTATTATGAATTAAACTTTCACATCAAGGTGGGGGCCGCAAAATATTATTCCACGGGCCGCAAGTGGCCCACGGGCCGCAGGTTTGAGACCCTGACTCAATATCTATATTATTCTCACTTTAGCCCAGTGATTAGCATTTTACGGTAGAATTACATCGTTGTTATTACTATTATTATTGTTTAGGATCTACCAACCTTTAAAGACCGACTGGTAGATCTCGATCTACCTATTGAGCAGATAACCTACCGGTTATAGACCTTTTTAGACAGGACTGGAATTATACATTTCATGGCTTTCTAAAACTTAACCATCTTTCACATATAAACATACCAAAAGTTTGTTTGTACTGTGGTTGTTCTGAGGAAACACTGATTTCCTAACAATATCAATAACAATAATGTTTTTTAGTGGTGGTGTTGAACTAAGGGGGGTTGATGTTATTGTTCCCATCTATCAGTATTTATATTAATGGTGTGAATAAAACTGTGTCTTCATAAAACAACAGCTGTGGCAGCTGACAACTCCCAACAAAGACAACATTGACATCGATGTGACTGAAGAAATGAAAACAGAAAGAGAATGTGATGCATTGGCAGCAACACATATGAACATATATATATATATTTATATAAATAACTCATTGTTTTATTTTCTGTAGGTCATTCATCACACAACCAGACTGGAACGGCAGCTTCTGGAGAATTCCCTTTCAACCACTAAGTTAGAAAAACAACTCATCGCCCAAACAAATGAAATCAACCAACTGAGTGACAAAAACAGGTGAATGTGGCATTTCAACTGTCGCCCAGCGTTTGAACAAATGAGGCACAGAGAGACATTCCTCTTAAACCTTCGCCTTTTTCTTCTTTAGCTTCTTAGAGAAAAAGGTGGAAGAGATAGAGAAGCATCGACAGGGGGCGCTGACGATGTTCAAAGAGGAGAAGGAACAGCTCCAGACCCTGATACTGAAGCAGTCGGCAATCATAGGCGAATTGGAGCAGCAGCTTCTCAAGGTCTCCTCCAACAATAGTGTCCTACAGCGTCAGCAGCAAGAACTGCTGGACACGGTCAACAGCCTCATTCAGAGCATCTCCGTTGGTGCAGCTCCAGGTTAGTCACCTTTATCCATTCTCTTTCAAAATACTGTGCTATGGACAAGGACTCCTCGGCAACCGAGTTATGTGTACCGTCACACTATACCAGGGGTGTCGACTCAAATTCACAGTGGGCCACGATAAAAAACCGGCATGAAGTCACAGGCCAGACTGAATATTTATTGAAAAATAAACTTTAAATATTTCCTCTTCTCCAGATATTAAATACATGGCGGCGCTAGTGTCTCTTGGGGCTCCTAGAAAGATATTGCTGCAGCCCCAACCTTTCAGTGCCTGCAGCAAAAGATATTTGTCCGGCCCCCTAGTGGCAAGAACCCCAAGCAACCACTTGCCCGTCTTTAAGTGGTGCCCCTGATTGAACGTTGATTTTTTTGGAACATAGAATCTGGAACAGCTGCTTAATATTATCAACATATGAAAAATCAAATCATAAATAAAACCCACATCAGTGGTATTTGCCTCTGTATGTAGCCTTTCCAAATCATTTTAATCTTTTTTTTTTTTTTACAGACAAAACAAAATGTATCACTAATATTGCAAATCTTGCCAGTATATAAGGCCTGTATAATTATTGATATGATCTTGTCGGCCAAATATAATAACACTCCGGGCCAGATTTGGCCCCCGGGCCTTCGTTTGACTCCTGTGTCTTATACAGCCATGTCTCATTTTTTTTTTTGCCTTCTACAGTGACCAAATCGGCCATGATGCAGGACAACCCCACCACTTTCATGGACTGCGCTGCTGTCTACAAGTCAGGAAACACACAAAGTGGAGTCTACACACTGACACTGCCCAACACAACAGTGGAAGTTAAGGTGCAGTGTCTTCACAATGTCCAACCATCATATACCAATGGAGAGAGAGAGAGATAAATGCTTAAATATAAAGATCAATTCTTTTCCTGAAGACCAGAGTCACTCAGTGCACAACTATGACAAAATTATTGCCTTTAACAACTTAGACTTGTACAAGGCAAGAAGCTGCTTGCAGTTACTGTGGTCTTCTGATGATGGTGAACTCAAAGCCAACACTAGTGGTGTGATTCTTTCTAGAACATTCATTAATCTGAGTTATTAATTACAGTGGGGGTTTTTGTGTGTCTAAAGGCTTTCTGTGACATGGAGACAGAAGGAGGAGGCTGGACAGTTCTACAAAAACGCTTTGACGGTCATGTTGACTTTCACCGTACGTGGCAAGAGTATAAAAAGGTAAAAGCGTGCTAAATGGAATGAATTCTTCCCCTAAGAAAATATATCCTAGGCTACGCTTTTGACTTCAAATGCACAGTTCACTGGCCAGCTTTAGTTTGGGCCAGAGGTAAGAAATGCTTTAAGGACATGCTGATTTAGTCTTGTCCAAAGAACATCCAAAGAGAAACCATCCTTTTGTGCTGCCATTGTATGTATGACCATTGAGTACAACTATGGTTGATTTCTAAACGTTCTGATTACATTGTCTTTCCAGGGCTTTGGAGATGCATCTGGTGAATTCTGGTTAGGGAATGAATTTATCTCCAGACTATCGCGACAAAAGTCCTATAAACTGAGAATTCAGCTCAGTGACTGGGAAGGAAACTCTGGCTTTTCACAGTACGACCAGTTCTCAGTAGAGGATGAAGCACAGAATTACAGGTACCAGTGAAATCCTAAACTCAAAGACGATTATGATAAATGAGTCGATCAAATTGGTGATTGCTACGGAACACAATTACGTTGTTTGTCAAGTATGTAACTAGGTGACGACTTGAAAGAAACAAAAGAGAGGTTGATGAAAGATCAAGGTTTTGAGAAAGTGTGAGAGTGTAATTATGAAAAGAATGTCTGATCATAAAGACCTAGTTAATTAGTAAACATCTCACGGGTGACTAAAGCTGCTTTGACAGGTTTTGTCATGTATATTTCACAACCAAGAGACATGTTCAGTTTTATATGGTAACCTTTTCCAAAGTAGAACTAATTAAAATGAAACAAATGTAAAATTTAAACCACTTTCATTTGAAATCGATTGAAATTATTAATGCTTTATGAGATTTAAAACACTATGATCTTTTAATAAAAAATGTATGAGGCAATCTAGCAGGTTTTTAGCTGGTATAAAAATCAAACTATTCTTTTCATTATTCTTATAAACTATTCTTTTTTCATGAAACAATTTTTTTTGTTAAAAATGTCCAGCGATGTTTCATTTATACTTGTATTAAAATTGAAAAATAACGTTTTCTATTTAGGTAGAGTTTGGCATTAAAGCACATAAACACAACACTGTTTAAGTCCCATTTAAAATTGATTAAATTCATCATGAAGACATGACTTTTTACAGAGTTTTACGCCACACACGACTCTAAGTAGCGCTAACTGTGGACTGTGCCTGTTGAGGAACAACAGTCACAAACTTCCTCCGCCTCTTCCTTCATTTCTCATTTTTCATTCAACAGGATACACCTTAAAGGCTACAGTGGAACAGCAGGCAAAACAAGCAGCATCGGGCAGCCAGGAAGTGATTTTAGCACAAAGGATGCAGACAATGACAAGTGTGTTTGCAAGTGCTCGCAACTGACAACTGGAGGTAACGGACAGTTTGTTTGTTTTTGCATTGTAATTTTCTCTTTGGCCAGAAAAATACCTTAGCTGGTTACATTAGGCGTTAGCTCTGACACGAACACACCCACTGGCACTTTTCCTAAACATCTCCCAAAGTCTTTAACGGGCTCTGGTACTTCAGCAAAGAAGGTTAAGGAGCACAATCACCTCAGAATGAATCACTGATCAACTTATCTGAGAATTCAGCCTCTACAATGGGTGACATTAACAGCCTGGGAACAGAGCTCAGAGGTCCTCCTCTGTTCCCCTGACCGTTACTTCTCTGCCAGACATTTGTCCCTCTGTGAATGGACGTTTGCCAGCTTAGCGTGAAAGCATTAAAATCCTCGCCCTCTTAACTTTTCCATTGGACCATTCTCACAGGGGGAATTAACAAACAAAAAGAGTATAATACTTTAGAACAGGGGTCTCAAACCTGCAGGGCGTGGACCATTTGCTGCACGTGGAACAATATTTTGTGTCCCCTACATTGACATGAAAATTCAGTTTATAATAATATTTTATAGATTTATTCTCCACGTTTTATGGTAAATCATATAGTTCTAAAAACCCTGACCCACAGCCTCCTTCTGGTTCAGTGTTGTATTACACAGAATCTATGTGAAAGTGATTTTTTATTAAATGTTTCTTTTTGTATTGAACACTGCCTCGCTGCCTCGACCCTTCGATGAAATGATAGTCTTTCAATTAAGTTGAGGGCCATCGGTTAGAATTCTTTCATGCACTTAATGTGAAGTTTAAATATTATACTGCATCATAAAACAGAAATGTTTTAAGTGCATTCATCTTATTGAATAAAGTCAGGGTCTCCAAGCATATTATGCTCCAACACAAAACATTCCACTGTATACCAGTACACCTTTGCACTTATATCTCCTCTTAATATATGAATGTTGAATTAAGGTTTGATTTTAATGTCCTAGGTTGGTGGTTTGATGCCTGCGGTCCCTCCAATTTGAATGGAATGTATTACCAGCGAGGCCAAAACTCAAATCGCTTCAACGGAATCAAATGGTACTACTGGAAAGGCTCCGGCTACTCCCTCAAGTCCACTACAATGATGATGAGACCGGCAGACTTCAAGGGTTCTCAGTAACAACCGTCAAGGAACTGACAGAAGCCAAAAAAACAAAACAACTTCAATGACCCAAAGCACAACATTATACCGTCAATACATAATCAATGGTTTAAATCTTTTTTTTTTTAGCATAACATTAACAAACTGTAGAAATGATACAGAAGAGAATAATGAAAAAGTGTATTTATGCAATATTGGGCCATTCATGTTATTCATTTAAAAAAAGAAATCAGGCAGTAAATGTAATAATCTGAAGGGAGACTAAGGTACAGCAAGGTGAGAAAAAAAGTGGCTCAAATAAAGAACTAAAATGTAAATGTCAATGTAAAAAGGCCACAAAAATGTTACTTTATTTTTTTTTCTCCACAGAGTATAATGTATGTAAATGTGTTGTTTAATTTATAAGTAGATTTTAAGATTAATATTTAACAATTACCAGATAATTTTTATGATAGGGAAATAATCCATGTTTTCCTAGATGGAGGACAGTGGATCTTTTTTTTTTGTTTAAGGCTTTTTATTCATGCCTTCATCATTTATACAGATGTGTTTCAGTAAGTGTGTTTTTTCAATACAGCCACCGACTGTGTATAATGTTGAGAAACGGATCAACGTTGGAATTATCAGGTGTACAGTTTCATTCTGCCCACGCATGAGAAATTGCTTAATTTATTTCATAAATACATTTCCTCGGTTAATGTGGAACGCCTATTTTGACAACTTTTCCTCCATGTACCCGGAGGAGAGAAGAATGGAAAAACCACAATAAGATTAAATATAATCTGGTTCAACAGAAGCCGTTACTCAGCCAAGGAAACGGATGGACGCATCTGTGATAGGACGATGACTCATGAATGGAGACATCAAGAATATATGTATACATTTGAGTTCCACACAACAGACAAAAATAAATGAATTTCATGTCAATTCCGGTTATTACAAACAATCATTTGTGTTTAGCAAAAAAAAGGTTGCAGAAATTTCTCTAATAAATAAAGGACTGTGTTCTAAGGAATTGTTGAACTTGTGTGACAGTGTGTATACCAATAAGGTATAAACCAGCGGTTTCAAACTCAAATAGGTTGAGGGCCACTGACCCCACTGTCATATCAAAAAGGGCCTCATTAGCAGTTAATGTTCAATAGAGAAGAAAACAATGGTGAAAATGAAATTGAAAAATAAATCAGTTTTCCACTGTCATACAACACGTCAGACGAGTCTTGTAATACTCACATTTATCCACAGCAGTGTCTACCGCTAAGTGCATCCAACAACATTTTTTAGCACTAACTTGAAGTAGAATCCTTCTGTAAATCGTGTGGTGCCCCGCAAACATTCAACATCAACACCAAATATTGTTCCATGAGCCACAAATGGCCCACGGGCCACAGGTTTGAAGCCTGTGGTATACACCATATGTAATACAGCAATAGGCTGCATTTACTTTAAATAAAAGAGATGTATTCTTTATTTCTTTCCAATATTATATAAGTATATTTGGCACTTATGAACTCTGTTGATGGGCAGCAAGCTTTGCCTTTTTGGAGGAGGAGCTATCTTCTACTAATCTATTTGAGGCATGAGCAAATATCTTTGTCTCTCTGAGCATATGGGCTACTAAACTTTGAGATAGGGGCCGGGGTCAGAAGCAGGGCATAGATCTGCAATTTCTATGAATTGAGATACAACAACTTGTAAAAGTTATGAATGAATGCTAAAATGCTTTTTGAGTTTTTCACACTATATGGGAAATGCTGGAATTGCATAATATAAATCAATAGTGCAATGTGGAACAGTTTGGCGGGCCATGTAATAGCCAATTAGCCTTAGTTTTCTAGGGTCAGACCTATATGGTAACCGAGTTTATTTAACAGATGACATAAAAATGTAGCTTTAAAGAACTGCTGCAGACTCATATGCACAACTACAACATAAAATTCTGACCTGTGCAGCTGGAAATTGGTCGGAGAGTTCATAAGGCTCCTCTGGAATCCACTGCCCCTGTTCCAAGCACCACATGACCTTGACAGGAAATGGGAAAATGTAAATTAGGTCCAACTTTAATCACATTCTTGTCACTTGTCGTCATCAATGTTCCACCTTACACACCCATTCAAAGGAGAGTATCCAGCAGCCGCGAGCTATGGCCAACAGAACATTGATGGTCCGTCTGTGACCCCCGGACACCACGTGAGTCGTGCTTTCACAAACTCTGTCGACGATCGTAAAACCACCCAGAGCTTTGACAACCTGAAACACTGTTTCCTGCTTCCTACGGGACCAAAACAGATGAAATTATGTTTTTACATTACATTTTTATTACAATATTTCTCTCAAGAGAACCTTTAAGGTACTTACTCAGCAGGCATGCTCGTCATGACCAGTGTCCTTCCAGTCTGAAATAATCATAGAAACAAAAAGTTGTAAAACAAACATTGTCTTTGACTTCTTTAATGGTGTTTTTCTCAATTTAACTTATCGTGATCCAATTAATAAAGACGCAGGGTGAATGTCAGCTGTTAAACCCACAGGCCTTTCCACAATGGCCAAAGTGGTGACAACCCAATCAGACGCATGTTTCAAACTATTTGAAGATAAACAAATTAATTATTTTCCCAGCAGACGACAAAGACCACAGTCTCTCTTCCTTGTTTTCATTAATTGCTGATTTTCGGCCTCGCTTTTCTATATTTTGACAACTTCTCTTCAAATTATGTTGTTTTCAGTTTCAGCCCCAGGTGAATCTCTAACGGGAACAGATGGAGGAAGAAAAGTGCAAATACATTTTAAGAAAACATTTTTCTTCTCTGTAAAATCCTATACTTGTCAGTAGACAAAGGTCAATTAAAAGCGGTTTATAATACAACACATGGATATTTGTCAGTTATTTCTTCATATTATCAGATTAAGTGACACAGCAACAGAAAAAATACCAAGAGTAACTAAGTGGCCTTCACTTTAGATGAAAAGCCCCATTTTTTTCCCAGTTTGTCCTAAAACAAAGGTAAAAACTATGCTGTGGGATGAGTCTTCTCATCTGGACATGAAGGGTGTTGAAGTGTGAACACATTCTCTGCAGGTCAGTCAGGTAACATCCATCTGCATCTACCCATGTGTCACTAACGTTACTCGAAACCTGGAATCAGCTTATCTCTTTTAAGAGCCAGATAAAAAAAAAAATGAAGGGGTGTAGAAAGAGGACTGTACAAAAACAACCAACATCTGCTTTTCAGACCCTTTCAGGAGATAAGTAGGATTATAATTTGCTTATATTTTGCTTAATTTACCGTCTTTGTAAATAATAAAGTGATTTTGCAAGAGAAAATGTCGAAACTACACACAACACGGCTGATGCATTACCAAATGGTACAAGAAAAGCAAATTCAAAACACATCAAATTTGCCAAAAACACTGATTGAAAACATCAGCCTGGCGTAACAACCCAGCACTGTTAGTCTTAGTTCTGATAGGCAGTTGGCATTTTTTATTAAATTAGTATTATATAGTAAATTTGTATTTTTTTACGTTGATGAACGGCACTTTCTACACCACAGGCCCACAGCCTTAAGGCACATACAGAATGAAAAACACCAAACGGGAAAGATCTCCCGAGGAATCTACAGCACGGCTAATCTTATATTCTGGCAGAAAAACAAAGAAGAGGCGGTGAGGAA
Source organism: Paraplagusia blochii (assembly GCA_016785265.1). Classification (NCBI taxonomy): domain Eukaryota; kingdom Metazoa; phylum Chordata; class Actinopteri; order Pleuronectiformes; family Cynoglossidae; genus Paraplagusia; species Paraplagusia blochii. The sequence continues at coordinate 132,014 of JAFBJS010000570.1, read as the reverse complement.
TACGATTTCTTTTTTCCAAAAAGACCTAGTGTGAACTGCTGCAGGGACAGTGAGTATAAATAAAGCACAATTTTTCCATTCTGTTGAAAACAAAAATTAAAAAAAACGTCTCAGCCCGATGGGTAATGTTGCAGTAAAACATTGTTTTAGCGATAAATATGTTGTTTTTGGGAAAAGGAGGTCAACTAGTTCTGCCAGAGCTAATCGCAATTACCAGCCAGTCGTAAAAAAGCACCAGACGGGTTTTTTCCATGAAAAAAAACGAGATGGAAAAAAAGTGCACAGAGATGAGAATGTTCATGTCAGAAATGAGTGACAGAGAACTGAAAGATTATTAGACAATACAAGGAAAGGAAAATTAGTTTTGTAATGAATCTCTTCAACTGAATTAATGCAGAAGTGTCAGATGTTTTCAGTAAAAAAAAAAGACTGATTAAATAAAATGACAAGACTACAATGGTGATTCCCAATAATAAGGAGAACCATCAACAAGCAGGTCTAATGGAACTGTCTCCAGAGCAACAGAGAAATGGCAAATCTGCACTTCTGCAACAGAGCGGAATAACATGGAATCTATCATTTGGTATCTGCACCTCAGTTGAACAGCAGTGCAGGTGTGATTTTTCCCACCAGTCATCACAAACACAAAACTGAGAAAAAAAAAAAAATATATATATATATACATATATATATATACATACACACACATATTTTTTTCTTTAACTCCACCCCTTAAAGAAAATGTAAACCATCTCTACCATGAAGGCAGACCATCGCAGATGGTAGAGGGGGGGATGTGATGTCATGCTTCACTTTTTGCAGTTTGTTGAGGTAAGCAGCGTAACGAAAACAAAGCCCAGGTGCATCACAGAAGCGAGGATGTTGTACGCCTCCATCAGAGAGACAAAACAAAGGAAACCCTCAAGATCAGACAGAATTCTCTTGGGCTAGATACGTCAAACGCCCACACTGATGGAAGCTCATGAGCTTATAGAGGAAATACCTAAAATGGAGATAATTACAAAGACATCTTTGTGATCATGCGTAATGATCTCACTGCTGAACCTCCTGTATTGGAAATAAACTATGAGTGAAGTTCACACAAGACACAGGAAAGATTATTTTGGAATGCTTGTCATATACCCATACTGATTTGGCTCTCAATATTTTTTCCTGCAAAGTATGTGTTCCATCTATGTTGGTTAAATTATTTAAATGCATCAAACATATAGTTTACGGGACAGTTGTGAGACCAGCTGTGATGTACGGATTAGAGACAATAGAAATAGGTAGAAATCAGAAGGCAGAGCTGGAGGTGGAGGAGTTAAAGATGATGAGATTCTCTTTAGGAGAGACAAGGATGGACAGGATCAGGAATGAGGTGATTAGAGGGACAACACAGACAGGAAGGTTTGGAGAAAAAGCTGGAGAAGACAGATTGAGACAGAGGAGGGACAGTGGATACATTGGTAGAAGAATGATCCTAAAGATGGAGCTACCATCTTTAGGAGACAAAGAGGAGATTGATGGATGCATTGATGGAGGACATGGAGGTAGTTGGAGTCAGAGTAGAAGATACAGAGGACAGGGGGAGATGGCAATCCCTGAAAAAAAAAGGGACAAGCCGAAAGGAAAAGAAGAAGAAACATATTTTGCGTGGATAAAAAGTACACTTTTTGAAGTACAGAATAAATCTACCTTTGTCTTGTCGCCCATTTTCAGTGCATTCACTCTGATCAGTTCAGATTGAGGTTCTTCATCGTCAGAAAAACTCTCTGTTCCATCGGCTGCATCTGTCGATTTATTTCCTCCACCTAAAAAAAAACAAAAACACATTTAAACCACAAGGTGGGAGTGTCTTTCGTGACTCTTTGCAGCACAGCTGACACATTGATTTTTTTTCTCCCCCCCAAATCTCATATATTTGTTATTTTAAAGGTTTATCTGCTCAGCTGCATGTCTACTCATGCCTTAAGATCCTGGTGGGTCAGATCCCAGCATGCACTGGAGATTCAGCATCATTAAGTAAGTTTGTACACTGATAAAATGGAAAAATATCAACAGAAGAAAACATGAATTTAAAGAGGAGTGGTCTCCAGTGTCTGCAGTCTGTGGAGTCATAAATACAAACAGACAGAGAATGGGGTTCTTTAAAAGACAGCATGTTGAACTCAGCTAAATAATAAGGTAAATAATACTTTCTGAGAATTGAATAAATTGATCATTTTTGAGACAATCATTCAAGGAATTGAATACAAAAAAAGAAGTTTATTAATTTATTTTTAATGTGTTTATTTTCTACAGTTAGAACGCAAAACATAATAACAGAAAAATAAACTAATGTAAATTCTTGAAAGCAACTCCTCTTCTACTCACTGTGAGAACAAAGTTCAGATTCTTTCACCATTATCGGTACAGTCCTCCCTCCAGTGGACGCCTGTTGTGCAGTAGTTGTTTTTTGTTGAATGTCATCACTTTTTGATTTTGTGCTGCTTCTGATAAATGGCAGAGCACACTGTCTCTGCCTTTTAGCCAACGGTGTTTTACTGCCACTTGGGCCGTGCACTACAGGTGGGGGGTCCTCGACACCCTGCTGTGGATGACTGCCTGAATCTGAGTGCAGATGTTGATTTCCAAATCCCTGACCTTCTTCTAGTTTTCTCCTCTTTTTTCCACTGCATTCGGGACCAGGGCCTTCACTTCTCCTCTCTTTCCTCTTTTTGGGTGCGGGTTCGAGTTCAAAGGGGATGGCAATGTCACTCTTTGTAGGCAGTTTGGGCAAGAGGGGTTTTTTCATCTTCTTGTGTTTGTTGTAAGGGGAAAAGTAGTCCTCAAATACATCGTCATTGGCGTCAGCAGAAGATGGGACATTTGGAGATTCGTCAGGTATTGTTAATGATTGGACTGAGGCAGACAGTGATGGTCGAGCACGCTTGGACTTTTTCTGTTCCGCTCTGTCTAACGGAATAACAGTTTCTCTACAGTGTATATGTGAAGATGTAGATGAAAATGAACCAGAATTCATAGTATCAGGACAAGAGTCTGCGTTAGACGCTGTAAACGTTTTATGTGTTCCCTTTTTTGACGTGTCACCCGGTTGACTCTTTGACTTACGTCCTCTGTTCCCTTCTTTTCCCTTAATGTCTTCCAAAGGGCCTGGTTCCCTTTTTGTGACAGTGCTATTCTCAGTGTCCTGACAAGGTTTTCCAAATGAAACTACAGATTTACACACTTTGAATGTTTCCACTCTGTGCTCTTTAAAGGCAAGGTGCCCTAAATCTTCAACCTGAGGAGGACTTTTTAACAAAGCCTTGGTCTTGCTGGGCTCTAACTTTTGTCTGATTGATTTCCTCCGCGACTTCCCTGGTTGATTACTTTTGTCAAAGTCGGAACATTTTAAAGAACTGACAGAAGCTGTCCTTTCAGAAGTGCTGCTAACTTCAAGACTTGTGTCCTGGAGGGAACTCTCTAATGAACCCACAGAGAAGAATTTCTCCTTGGGCTTTTTACTGACTGATGTCCTTCTTGACTTTTGTTGTCTTTTCCTTTCTTCGTCATCCTCAACATCAAGGCTTCCAACAGCACCTGATATAATATTTGCAACATTTGCATCCTCTGAGCCTTCAACTTGAAAAGGACTCTCTAGCAAACCGTCAGTCTTGTTCGTGTCTGACTTCTTTCTGACTGATTTCCTTCGTGACTTTACTGGTTGCGTCTTCTCTTCACTGTTGTCAAAGTCAGGACATTTTAAAGGATTCGTTATCCGTTTGTGGCCACTGTGGGTTTCATGTCTTGTATCCAGAAGAGGACTCTCTAATGATGCAACAGAACTAAATTTCCTCGCTGTTTTTTTATTGAGTGATGTCCGTCTCGACTTTTGTGACGCGTTCCCTTCTTCATCCTCCTCAAAGACAGGAAATTTCAAAGGACTCGTTATTATTTTCGGAACATTGTGACATGGTGACAGCCACGGCATATCACAGCTTTTCCTGCGCTGTTTTTGGAGATGTTTGTAGTGTGGAAAGTCTAATTCCATTCTCGTTTCTTCCTTATCTGGTGAACAGTCTGGTTCAGCAGCTGAAGCACTTGAATTATCATCCGACTGGTCAACTGAATTAAAAAGAAACAGAATTAATTAGGATTTCTTTTGAAGTGGTCAGAAAACATTTCAATTGCAAATTTTTAAATAACAAGAGCTTCCTGCGACCTGGCATAAAATGCATAGATTGGTTTAATAATATTTTCAACTTTCAAAGCTTTTGCAACAGTATGGATGGATGGATGAAAAGATAGGCAGATAGATCAATAAAGACAGTTAGAGACAGACAGACAGCTAGAACTTTACGGTCCCTCAAGAGTATCCTTTGGGAAATTAAGGAAGAGTAAGGAATATAATTATTATGTTATTTGATACATGAATGCAATAGTTTTTGAAAATGCATTTTATTCCTCCTTGAATGAATGCAAGGGGTGTTCAGTAATGAATTTAAAAAAAAATGAAAAGAAATGTTGTCTTACATCCAAATTTGATGTCAGTTGGGGTGCTTCCAAGTGAAGGCCTTTGACCAGTGGGTGAAGAGGTTTCAGTCATTTGGGAAGCTGAAAAAATAAATAAATACTTTTATGAATTAGTGGGAATTGATAATAACATTCTGACTCAATCTGTTCAAACGCTGCTGTTCCTACCAGTGGGTGAAAGGTTTTCTCGCTTTTCTTTCATGGCCTTTAGTCGCTGTGCCATGTAATCTGATCTCTTCAACAAAGGGCTGTAGACTATTCCATTCTCTTCATCGATAATGATGGGAGATACATCTGTCACTATGAAAAAAAAAGATAAATAATAAATCAGGAGAAAACTAAACATCATTCCTGGCAGTAGGAACTGTGTATTTTGTGATCTGTAGACATAACTAACCCACAGGTTGTTTAAGAGGAAGGTCTCTCATCATCCTGTCTAATTTCCTTTTTATGCGCTTGTCATTCTCAGGTGTCCTCTCTGGAGAGTCCTTTGGCTGCATGCAGCGATGCTACACACCACACATAAATACATTGCATACATATAAATCCAATTGAGATGACAATACGATACAGTTCTATTAAGAACAACTTCACTATGACAAATAAATCAATGAAACAATGGTTTTATTTAAACTGAAAATCAGTTACTGTATTTCCTGTTTTTTTTTGGTAAGGTCTGATTTGACTCACTTTCTTGTTTTTAAGTACGGGATTGCTCTCATTGTTCATGGCTGGGAACAGGTCCTCCTCTTTGTGAACACCATCTTGGTAACAACTGGAAAACATTGATTAAATAAAAAAATTATACCGTTTAATACAACTCCATAAAAGAATGACAGTTAATTACTTTGGTAAAAACAAAATAAATAAAACCAACCTGCCCACCCAGAGTACAGAGACAAGCCTCACGCCACTTTTTTTTGCTTTTCGCCATGTGGCAGGGTGACCATTACTGTAGACAACATGTGTGACTTCTTTATTGAATGTTTTTGTTACCTATAAAAAAACAAAGGCAAAATGTAATGCAATACTTAGTTAATGTAGTAATGATCAGAAAAAAATTGTTTTTGTGTGTCCTCAGTCCCCACCTGAGCTCCCATTTCTTGCAGCTGCTGCTCAAAGGGTTTTGAATAATTCGCAGTTTTCTCAGAGGACCACACATCAACGTAGGCAACAACATCTGCAGGGCAATAAGAAAAAGTTGTGAATGAAATCATGCATTTCAATTAAATTTAAAGGCAAATGGTGAAAATAATGAGGAGCACCTTGGAGAATTGAACTTTTGCAGTGCATGGTCATTCCTGGACCTACAATTAAATAACATGGAGTTAGACAGTTCAGGAAAAATATCAATCATACTCTAATAGTTATATTAGTTATATTGGACAGACAGACAGACAGACAGACAGACAGACAGACAGATAGACAGATAGACAGATAGTGTACATGTGCACGCAAGCGCACACATATGCTACCTAAGCCCACGTGTATCCATAACATATGTATTAACACATGTATATAAATACATTCATGCATGCATGCATGCCTACCCACATGCATATGAATACACACAGCAGAACTAACACGTGCACGTCACACGACACATACAGAATATACTTACATAAGTAACATATACTTAGAATATAGAATATGTAATCACATTAGATTTAGATATTTAAACGAGTCATCAGGATATTTGTGCCATTAAATAAACATTAAGTAAAGCATTTTTGCGAAATTTAACTACATTTTAAGATAATTTAATATACATTTTTAAGTATCTCACCACCAAGAAGATCTGCATTATCAAAAAGCGATAATAATGACACTTTTAATGACTCTTTTTCAGATTTGAACACGGGGCTTCTACATTAGGAAATACCAATAGAAAAGGGGATCTATCTGAAATAATTATTAAAATTATGACAATATTACTGGTAGAAATGTGGGTAACTATTCGAAATTAGCACGCAGCGTGTACTTTAAACCGTGGACAGTAAACTTTATACAGTAAATACACAATACAGGTTATTTCAAATTAATTAATTAATAGCATTGATTGACTCAACATAAACAAAAATTAATTATCTTATTTTTATCGATGCGGTCAAGTCAACAGGAAAGTTTGTTATCGGACGATTCTGCTAATGAAGCACTTGAATAACCAAGTTGACGGTCAGAAGCTTTTCGCTTCCGTAAAATGTTGTTGACATGCGCGTTAACACCGTTCTACGTTTCCATAATACACAAGCACAAAAAAGGAGTTGTTTCCTGTTTCCTAAGTTGTCGGGAACTTACTTTTTGAGCCGTGTAGAACTTTTAACTGTATAATGTCGGTTGCGAGCACGTCAACAAAGTGTAGCCATTATCCGCGCGTTCACTTTGTAAAGCTAGGCATTCTGGGATATATGGTAAACACTGGCGAAATCTAAATATACGTCACTTCCGGCTTGCTTTCATCCTGAGTAGTTCTTTTACAAAGGTTTAAAAACTTAAAACTGTTTTAGAAGAACTACATATTTATATTTAAATAAAATAATTTTTATTCACGCTATTAATGTCGGCATAATATTTATTTATTGTATATAATATTAATGTTATTGTGTGTTTTAATAGTTTAATTTGCTTTTAAAAATAAGGTATACTAAATCCTTGAAGGCCTGGTCGGTGTCATGTACAATGGCAGACACAATATTTTATTTCCACTACTTTATTACACATAACATAAACTCAATAAAAATAATTTGTTTATTTTTCATCTGTCTCAATAATGTTCATTTCAAGGATACATCGAGAAGTAATGTAAATCTGACTTAGAGCTTTTTTCTCTACTCTATGTAGTTTTTCTCTACATTGGTTTCACAAAAATACCACTTCCAATGGATATACAAATATAGCAAATAGTAAAAAGTACAATCAGAGTCTAACCTTCACAAACATAACACATACAGCAAATACAATATACAGACATAAATGTATAGATTATTGTTAACCATTAAATGGAACTGTGCTTCTGTTCTGTAACATGCAATTGTATAACATAAAGACTAAGAAAGAGAGATTTTAATAAAACACTGTTCAACATAATGCTGTACATTTTTATGTACATTTTAAACTGCTGTCAACAACAACTGCTGCTCAGTTGAGAGGAGTTGAGGTTTGATCACTTTTTTACTGTTTTATTATAAGAATCGCACAAAAAAACAAATAAAAATGGCTGTTTTCCATTAATACTTCTCAGTATAAGCATCACTGACCGCATGGAGACTGTAAACATGCAAGAAATACTATTTTCTACTGTAAACATTATTGATGTAATTTCTTTTTAATTGAACACGAGAACATAATAAAGTTGAACATAAATGCAGTGGGGTTTTTTTAGAATGATACTGCACAGGCAATTGTAAATGATTGAAGTGAAAGCATCAATATATATAGTTGAACTTTTGTTCAACTGCAAATGAAACAGTCAGTTCAGGCGTACAGTATATACAGTCACAAGGAACAATGGTTCTTTACGGCCCTCATGTTATTGTCTCTGACCACAAGAACTCACATGGTTTGTCCCAGTGCGACCTTCTGCTACATATTTAGTGTCACTGCAGTGCGGCTCCAGCAATAAAAGATCAGACCGACTCACTTCTGAATGTGACAGGCTCGGACGTTCGTGACATTTCCATGTGCACGATGGACATGGGAAATTGCTCACATTCCTCCTCCAGAGGGCGACAGCAGCAGTAAAGGTACGCGTCTCTGACCTCCTGACGGAAGTTGTAGTTGAGGAAGCCGTAGATGATGGGATTGATACAGGTTGACGACATGGCCAGTAGGTGGCAGAGGGAAAAGAGCAGGTTGTGATGGCAGACAGGCAGAGCTTCCTGGTACCAGTCCGAGACCACATTGAAGATGGTGAGGGGCAGCCAGCAAAGTGCAAATGCGGTGATAAGAGCGACGAGCATTATATTGATTCTGCGGCTATTGTTCAACCGCTGGCTCTCTAAGGCCCTGGTGCGGTCCAGCATCTCTTTCCGGTGCCGTAGACGAACAAAAACTCTGATGTAGCAGAGGAGAACCAGCAACAATGGGCCGCAGTACTGGAACAGCAGGAGCCATGTGGTATAAGCCAACCTGTGCTGCTGGGAGGGCCAATGCTCCAGACAGGCCTCCATATGTGTAATTGTGGGCACATACGACATGAGAGCACGGTAGGAGTTTGTTGAAACAGATGAGTTTTTGTATATTTGAGAGACAGGTTGAGGCCAAGACAAATTGATATTGGCTTGTGGAGACGCTTTGGGAAGAAGAGGGTTTTGGGGCAGGATTACATTGGCGTATGGCTCATTTGTAAGAAGCTGAAAAGCTAAGAAAGGCGTGGAGGTGAAACAGGCCAGGATCCAAATGAGAACGACTGCAGTGTAGGCCTGGGGAACGCTTGGTTTCCAACCAGAAGGGTTGATGATGAGCTGATGTCTTTCCAGAGCAATGAAGACCAAAGACAGCACTGACACAGTAACTGACAAACACTGGATGAACGGCACCAGGCGGCACAACAGCGATCCAAACACCCAGTGGTCCATTAACGTGTAAACCACGGTGAACGGCAGGCAGAAGATGCAGACCAGGATATCAGAGAAGGACAGATTGCAGATGAAAATACTGGTGACGTTGACTTTTTCTTTGCGATGAGCGATGATGCATATCAGCCCGACGTTGCCGACCAGCCCCAGTACCATTGTGAGGCAGTACCACACCACCAGAAGCCCCGTGAGGGCAGGGGACATGTGACACTGCTCTTCATGACCAGGGGCAAAGAGGTTTGAAAAGAACTGGGATTCATTTGATGTCCAACGTACAGATTCGTGGCTGCTTTGGCCTTCATCCCACAGCAGGGTCTGGGGGGAAATGGAGCCATTCAAGTAGGGTGGTAGAGATGTTGTTGATAGGAAAGACTGAGTTGTGTTACCACCACTTGAAGTCATCTCACCAGGGCATTCGTATAAAGCGTCCCGTCATACTCCTTTGAAACCAGGCAACTGGGGTCAAAAAAAGGAGAAAAACACAAAAGATTAATGAGAATGACTTCAAACTGGTGAAAACGTTAGACCAAACTATAAGCGTTGTTAAACAGAAATGATTTGCATTTACTAAATATACTCAGAATATATACAGAATATTACTCAGAATCTCCATCCATTGTTCTGCGTGATCAAAATCAACATTTCTAATTGAATATTTTTATGGTTATCCAACAATATTCTCAGCCTGATATTAGAATATTATTATAACAATTACATATAACAATCTTTATTGCTTTTTGCTCAAAAGATTTAGTGATACAAAGTAAAAGTTAAAGTCACTAGATGGCAGCATTGCAGCTCATTTAAGGAAGGAAGGGAAGCAAAGTCCTTGTGACACACACACCACTGTGCAAAACAACATGTGACCTCTGCATTTAACCCATCACTAAAGTGAACAGTGGGCAGCTTTGAGCGCCCACAGAGCAGTGTCTGGTGGTATGCTCAGAGCACCTCAGTGGCAGCTGATGGATTCTAACCTGAAACCCTCCAGACCAAAGTCTGCTTGCTTAACCACTAGGCCACCACTGCAACAAAATCACTTTTGGTCTCATATCACACCGCTGCGGACTGTGAGAATTCCTGTAGGTGGTGAGCCCATGTTGGCTCGGTGCTATGCTCAAAACAGCTTGGTGGCAGCTGGTGGATTCAAACCTGAAGCCTTGTGGACCCAAGTCCACTTCCTTAACATTGGTTGATATTGAAATCGGAAAACACGTGTTTGAACAATATCAGATATCAGCCAAGAGTTAAGATCTTCCGGCTCATAAGAAAATTGGCACTGAGGCTCTTTGAGTGTAATTCTGTGCTGACCCACATAACTTCCAGTGGGCTCACCACCTGCAGGAAGGCTCACAGTATGGGGCAGTGTGATTTGGGTGGCAGTAGTGGAGACTGATGCCCTGAGATCTGGGAACTGATAAAAGGATGAAGAAGATTTTGCTTTTGCTGAGATGCTTTTGTTGCACAAAATATGTAATAAATATTCATAGAGACACATTTTCTCAGACATTGTCGGTCACATCGTGATGATGGCGAGTAACTGCACCAACAAAACAACGACACACACTGAGGGAAATGGGAGAAAGTCAGAGGCACAGGAAGTCCCTCTGTTGTGTTTTTCTCCAGGGAAACAAAAAAGGTTTGAACAACTTGCAGATATGATGCTATCTGTGTTTTCAAGAACTGTCATTACAGCCCTAATATTTATATAACGTTTGCCTCCCACCGAGGCAGGAAAATGCTGCACGCACTGTAAACTGTGAGACATCAAAGAAGGGCCTCCTGTGAAGGAAGGAAAATTATTTAAATAAATGTGACAAACTTGGTATGAAAGTGTAGGTTTACAGAACTGTCCTTTCCGGCAGATTTTTACCTTTTACACACTAACACCAATTATACAGAGGCCATGCTGTGAATTTATATCTTTCAAAAAAAATACGATGAATATGCTTGCGTAGGAGTTCTAATTCCAAACCTGATTTGGTTTAAATAAAATATATCAACAAATAGAATTAATTTCAATTTTATTTACACTACATTACCAAGGCTGGATTAACACAATGGGCTGCAGCCCTGGGCTCCACCACCAGGGGGGTAATCAGGTTACTGATGTCAAGTGATTGAAATTAGCGGAAGTAGGCTACTTATACTTGAGTTACACTTACACTTGACTCTACGCAAACACCTAGAAAATTTACCTACCCTTTCTTTTAGAGGGGTAAGATTTCATGATGTTAAAAAATTATGGTTGTTTAACATTTATAAAAACTTGCTACCAGCATTTAAACAGAGGGTAGGAAAATATTATGGTTGTTTACCATCTATAAAAATATGCTACCACCTTCAAAAAAGAGGGAAAAATGTTGTTCAGTTGTAGGTAACTTTAGACATGGCTACCACTGCGGGTAGGAAAATACTTCAGATCGACTGCAACCACACTTTCACATGGTCACAAAGGCAGCCGTCTCCACAGCAACAACCCATATCACACAGCATCCAACTATGAGACAGTCTGTGGGTGGTGAGCCCACCATAGGACCTAAGTGGCAATTTTCTAATGAGCAAAAAGATTAGCGATGGCTGATAGTAACTTTTTTGTTGCTATCTGATATTGTCCAAACACTTAGTTTCTGATTTCGAAATGAGCCAATGTTAAGGAAGTGGACAGGTTTCTGCGAGGCTTCAGGTTCTGAGCACATCATCACCTTGACCCACATAACTTACAGTGGCCTCACAGGAAGGCTCACAGTACAGAGCAGTGTGATTTGGGTGGCAGTTGTGGAAACTGCTGCCCATGAAACCTGGTAATGGAATGAATGAATAATACATTTAATAGACAATGAGAAGTTACTCATGACTTATGACTGATTATTACAATGATTTGTCATTTTTTTTATAGTTTATGACCAAACTCTGCTCACAAAAATCAAGAATGATTCAAGTTCAGATGTAGAAAACCACAAACACTAAATCTTCCAAAATGTATGCAAAAATAAGCAGTAAAAAAAAATGAGCACGAGGTTGATTTGTGCTGCAGAAGCGAAAGTTTATGTAAAGCTTCCCCGCAGCAGAGTCAGAGCCGCTGCTTCATCTCACATCAACTCTCACTCTTCCACTCTTCAAACTGTCACTCCTGCCTCCGACAATAAATCCTCCAGTCAGGTTCCCACACACGCCTCCAACAGATTAATGACAATAAGAGTGCATCGATCACACGACGTCTCTCTGTTCTTGGACGTAACTAATGATGTGACGTGTCAAAGTGAAGGGACGTGTCATTGTCAGGAGCCTCCTAATAGCTATAGACCTGTCTTCTCCTAAATCCACAGCCATGTGCTGCGAACACCAGCCAGGCAGGAAGAAAACGCCTGTCACTTCCACATGACAGTACACACACTCGGCTATCAGTCCCTTCACACTGCATCATTACTAACCCACTGTGGCAGTGTGCTAAGTGCGCTGCAGGCAGCGTGGTAGAACACCATCCTTTACCAGGAGAAGAAAACTCCTTGACTATGTATGTCACTGGTTAATGGACGTAACAGGTAGGAATTACGAGCAACGGGAGCAGGCCGAGGCATGAAAGCTGTTAATTAGCACAAACAAAACGGTCATGTGTCGGTGACACTCAAACCTATTCAGTCAACCCAGTCATATACCACGTTGTGTTATTTTTATCCCCTAAAGAAAAGTAACGCACAGGACGGAGTGACCTCTTCCTGTCCATCATCTCCTCCGTCCTCCCCTCACAGAGGAATGTCCAACATATTTGAAGAAAAGATAAAGGACTTCTACGTTCTGACACAATGGCAGAAAAGAAAAAAATATTTCTCATGTCTTTTTGGAACATGATATGTATGAAATGTACTCCATATAGATTTATACATATCTTCTTCTCTTTTTGGCGTGTCCATTTTTCAGGGGTTGTCACCCTGTTCTCCGTACCTTCCACTCTGATACATACAGTATATATCTAAATAAATAATATATCTAAATAAATAATACTAATTAATCTTAATTTCGTCTCGTAAACTATAAGTCATTCTAACATTGTACACGGGTCAGATTAGGAAAAATCATGAAAAGACATGATTTTTTTTATGCCATCTCGACGCCACCTATGGGGAAAACATGGGCATTGCAGATAAAAGGCAGATGTATACTCACAATACAAACTAATTGTATAATTTGGAATTTGTCTTGTGGACCAGATTACTGAGCTGATTGAGCCACATCTGGCCCCCGGGCCTTAGCTTGTCTCCGCCTGTATTAGCCAATAGTATGCTCTGTTTGATGTCATCTAGTAAAGCAACCAGCAAGGTAGAAGTGATTGTTGGCAAACGTACTTATCTTGATAAGTGCATGAATGAGTCACCAGTATTTTCAGCTACAAATTTCTAAATCTGTACACAGTGTAGCATTGGCTAATTGAACGTGCTCTTTTCTCCCTCTCTCTGATTGGCTCAGTTATTGTAGCGTCTCCCATCATCTCTTCTGGTCTATCGTCCACTTCACACTGTCTTATATTTCCATTCTCCAACTCTACTGTCATATAAATGTGTAGAGGAGGGTAATACAGTCCAGGGAGGGGTTGATAACAGAGTCGGGGAGGTTCATAAAGGGGAAATACATCATAATGTGACATAATAACTATCTTGTCTCTGCTGTGATTTTTCCCATCTCGCGGTCGGTCTTTGAATCCAACTGCTGTGACAGGAGACGGATCACTGTATTCCATATCTACAGTACTTTCTGGCAGGGGAATCGGTGACTTTAATACTTTCGACTCCTGCCAGAAATCAAAAGCTGCTGCCGTTCCTCCTCCTAACCCTTCACACTCCTCTCTCTGTGGGATTTAATGGCAACTCTGCACCCTTGAGTTGCAGTCGTGTCTCTTTCCTTTTCTCTGGTAGAGATTTACCCCCACTTGCAACAAAGAGAGAATACAGGGAGAGGGAGTTGTCTCTCTTGGGAGACAATACAACTCACTTCTAGTTGGGCAAATTTTTTTTATGAAATTACTTTTTTTTAATGTACAGATTTGTGGAGATAGATAGATAGATAGATAGATAGATAGATAGATAGATAGATAGAGTTTTTTTGAGTTTTGCAATGGAACTTTATTAAACATGGTACACAACAGATGTGATCCAACATCAGTACAAAACAAACAACCGCAGTGTAGCTGTTACACTCCACTAAAACTTAGAAAATCATTTAATGGCCATATCATAATGAACTGCCCTCCTTCGCTCCGGCACCACCGATGTTCAGGTGTCAGAGATGAGTTTAACACGGAGCATCTTCTTTGATTTAGCGGCCAGTTTTAGATAGATAGATAGATAGATAGATAGATGGATGGATGGATGGATGGATGGATGAAGGATAGGTAGGTAGGCAGGCAGGCAGGCAAGCAGGTAGATAGATAGATAGATAGATAGATAGATAGATAGATAGATAGATAGATAGATAGATGGATGAAGGATAGGTAGGCAGGTAGGTAGGTAGGTAGATAGATAGATAGATAGATAGATAGATAGATAGATAGATAGATAGATAGATAGATAGATAGATAGATAGATTGCAAAATCTATTTGAAAGGCAATAGGTTAAAAAAAAGAGAGGTTTGTGTTCAATAAATGTACAAATGTTGATAGCTGCCCCCCAAATGCAGTGTGTCAAGATTGTTGACTTTTGCTGAAGTAGTTTCCATAACTAGTGTTATTAAATTTGTCCCTTTTACTCAGAAACTGATTTTTTTTTTCTCAATCAGCCAAACTGTGCTCAAGAAAATTAGAGTCTAACCTTTGAAACATGGAAAATGTCACGATATAAAGTCAACGTTCCACGTGTCAAAATACAATGAGGAGACTAATGAAATAATTCACTCATTCATCCATTTCCCTCTGGGATGTGCAGGAGCAGCAGACACTGAGGTTTTCCATCTTCCCACATAATGGCTGGAACCTCATTATTTTCAGCAGGACTCAGGAGCTGTGAGTAATAATACCACCAGACGTTTCTGCTATGATTTCTGAAAGTGCCAATATTTGTATTTCTCTGGTGAAATATACAATACAGACATTTGGCATTCCTCCTGATCTCCATGTCTGTTCTGCACAGTTTACCTTAAGAGTGGGTGCATGTTGTGAGCCTGAAATGCCTTTTTGGTGACATCTCATCTCAGCAAGAATGGCAGACGGCGATAAAGGGTGAAACAAAGCGTGAGGTTACAACTGAGAAACAAGTAAACAGTGGAGAAAATGATGGAGACAGCCTGGGTTTTCACATGTCATTAAGTCCTTAAAGAATGCTCATTAGTGGGAGTAAAAATAAAGCACTTACTTGATGGACTGCCACCGTGGAGCGTCTCTGCGATGCCCGGCTGACTCAGAGAACAATGAGAGATCTGAACAGGTGCGAATCCACACAGAGATGAGAGTTGGAGAGGCAGCTTCACATTATAACCAACGCAGAGGCTGTGACAGAGACTGTGGATGGAGGAGCATGACTATAATTGGGTTGTTACAGCCCTTTGGGAAACAGGGTTTTTTTTTTTTTACTGAGCAACAGGCTCTGCTGTCACATAGTGGTGGGTTTATTCAACTACATCCTGAAAATGACACTGAAGGAATAGTGCCACAGAGGGATGGAGGAGAGAGAAAGACGAGAGAAGAGAGAGAGAGAGGGAGAGATAAAGCAGACGACCAGAGGAAACCGGAGTAGATTTTTGTCTTTATTCTTATTGAGTTCCGTGAAAAAGTGCAGGCTCCTTTACCTTGTTGTAAAGGGAGGAAGATAAAACATGAACCTGAGCGAAGGTCACTTTACAGTGATTTCAGTTGGGACGACAATCTTGTGTCCTCTCTGACTTCATCAGCCTCTTGTAAATGCATTTTTCTTATCTTCCCAATCCTCAGGGATCTCCAGGTCAGTTTCCATAGGGATTAAAAAAAAAAACAAAAACACAAAGGATTATTTACAGACAATATTTAAATCTGAATGATAAATAACAAACACCTTCTCAAAAGCAGAGATAGGGAGTGATTTTCCTGATGTGATTCAACTCTACTGCTGTCATTAACTCTTATTAGGTTGAGATGTTTCAGCGGGGAGGAGAATTACCAACATGTGGGCAGGGGCATCACAACATGGCTCAGGAAATTACCTGTGGTTTCTGAGCTGGAAGTGAAAAAGATCTTTCTATCAACAATGACATGACAAGAAATAGTTAAGATGCTGCAATGGTCCCTCCTGCCTGTTTCCGGCATGGGCAAACTAAGGCCCGGGGGCCAGATGTGGCCCATTGAGCTCTAAAATGTGGCCCGTCAAGCTTGTCCATATCAATTATTATATTCATATTTTTACCATACTTCTGCCTTTTAGCTGCAATGCTTGCGTTTCCCCAGTAGAGGATATCATAAAGGTATGAAAAATTTAGCATTTTAGGTTTATACATGATTGTATTTATCTTAGTTCAAACAAAGCCTCCACCTTTGTGCTCATGACTCGACCCCACTGTCCAATGTTTGGACCTTTTGTGGCCCGCGAGTCAAAAAGTTTGCTGTAGAGAGTGTTTAGGGCAATCATTTTCTGTTATTTTGTGACCTGCACCCCCTTGAGGACAAAAATGTTTTTACGGCCCTTACCCAAGATCTGTTACCCAAGAGTTTTGTTTATTATGTTTATTTGACAGTGACAATAAACAAGAGAATTAATCATAGAAAAGATGCTTTGTACCATAGAACTGTACTTGCAGGTACTATTGCATGTTGACTGCCACCTAGTGACTAGAGGGATTTTTTAATCATTGAAGCGTATCTGCATTGGTAAATTTACATACCATACTGTATAGGAATACCGTGGTCCAAAAAGTGGGGCACGCCCCAGTATTTGTCCATCCTTCCATCTATCCGTCATAATCCATTCATCTTTTGTCAAACTGCAGGGGGCAGCAGTCTCCATGACCCCCACCCAAATCACACCGCAAGAACCCATGCTAGCCCCTCAAGAACCTTCTCGCAGGTGGTGAGGTTCCTGGAAACCAACAACCTCCCCTAAATGGGAAATTGATCTTAGAGGTGAACTCTGGAGTTCCACACCAATGACAGAGACATTGACTCTGGGCCATAGCACCACCTGGTGGAAAGTCTCAAACTCAAGTAGTCCTAAGATATAACTGGGACTAATAAAATGTTTGCACTGTTTTCGCCAGTTGCCCTGGGAAAGTATCAAGTGTTCTTTAAAAGTTACTTTTCATAAATCTCAGAGATTTTTTCTTTCAACAGAGTTCTACAAAGTCCAAGGCTGCGGTCGTCGAGACAATAAGTAAAGTTTGACGATGACGTCACTGACGGTCGTCTCACTCTATGCAGATTCCCTCACATTGTCTTCCAAGGAGAAAATATACTTAAGGGGACTTTCAACATTAAGACGTCAAAACATATTTAGGAAATTCAGACTTTGTCGTCTTCGCACGGCAACACTGTATTCAAACAGGGTTGAAATAACCAATGACGGAAGGCGCTTCAATTTGTAAATATGTCATTGTTTAAATGTCTGAAAAGAAATAAAACACAAAAAAGGAAAGAATCAGTGGACATAACAGCACGGTTAGAAGAATCAACCGGCTGTGCTACAATTGAAAGACTTTATACCAGAGCTGCTCATTATATTAAGATACATGCTATGAAGCTAAAAGGTGAGGTGGTCAAAGAGCGACTCCAAGCGAGACACGAGATAAAAATACACTGTAACTCTCAGGAGGATTCAACCTAATGAGAGGGTTTATGCTTGACATTTAAAGCAAACTTTCAGTACGCAAGCACCTGAGAATAAAAACAACCCTGAAGGCTTCATGGGCTTTACATCTGTTAAAGAACTGTCAAATAGCAGCTCCTCACGTTGGCCATACCGGCTCCATTTTTTACCGTTCAATAACCAGTTAGACCCCTGTCACCGGGTACTTACACCGCTAATGGTCAAGACACAGGAGAGGACAGTGTGGACCATCTCCCAGACTCCACTCCCATTTAATTACCCACAATTGTAAAGTGCTATTTAGAGGACTGTTTGATTTTGCTTTTTATCTGGAGCTCAACAGTGACAGAGAGGAAGTAACAGAGGAATCGTTCCGTTGTAGTGTCCCAGTGTTTCCCTCCATTCATTTCCATTATTGTACTTAAACAAAGTGCTTTTGTTTTCTATCCCAAGCGATGGGTATAAGGTGATAGTGGTGGCCTAGTGATAAATGGAAGCAGACCTGGGTCCACAAGGCTTCAGGTTCGAATCCAAGTTGGCTCACCAACCACAGTAAGGCTCACAGCAAGGTGCAGTGTGATTTGGGTGGCAGTGGTAGAGACTGGTAATGGATAAGAGG
This sequence comes from Paraplagusia blochii, assembly GCA_016785265.1. Taxonomy (NCBI): domain Eukaryota; kingdom Metazoa; phylum Chordata; class Actinopteri; order Pleuronectiformes; family Cynoglossidae; genus Paraplagusia; species Paraplagusia blochii. The sequence continues at coordinate 113,540 of JAFBJS010000570.1, read as the reverse complement.
ATGAAAACAGCCATTAATAATTATAAGATAAAATGCAAAAGGGATATGAATGTACATAAAAAAAAGAAGGAATGAATATAGAAAAATATATCAAAAATAAAAAAGATACGCTTTGAGGATAAAATGAAAAGAACGAAAGAACGCTCTCCAATGACACAACCATAAGGGTAACCATGGTAGCCATTCAGAGACATATGGCAAATAGCATAGACGAAAGGACACAATATAGTGGAAATAAATTAATGTAAATGGTTTCGGTAAAAAAAAACAAATCAGGAAAAAATTGGCTTTATCTATTTTTCTATGAATAAAAATATGACTGTCCCCACAACAACTTATTCACCAAATACAAAAATGCAGGACAGACCAAACCTGTATGTGCTTAAAGCTAAGGCGCAAGGATATGTTGAAAAATAATATTTGTTAATAATGAATAGGTCTTAGAGGGAAAGGCAGTTCAGGAAACTCATGTCACATGCACTCTCCTCACAGTCTTTCCTCTAAACTGCATTAAACTTGCATTTTTTTTCCATGCAGTCTGTCCATGAGGAAAATAAAAACACAGTTACTGCTGTGCTCAATGTTGCAGCAGTTCATATCTTTGTGCACGACTGAAACTGAAGTTGAACTGCTGGTCTAAAGGTTTTATGCTGAACCAGAAGAAGAATAAATGACCTTTTGCAGCAGAGAGGAGATATCCTGCATCTTCACTCTGTCTGAGTGACAGAGAACAAATGACTCCAGGAGCCAGCATAATAAAAGGTGACCTGGAAGAGTCAATGCATCAACAGCAGAAGGGTCGTACAGTCATGGCGAAGATATTGGACCCTGCTGTCTTTTTCAATTTCTTGTTGACCTTAATGCCTGATATTAAGGATTTGTTTGAACAAATGACATGAGAACAAAAAATAAATCTCAGACTTTGATTAAAGAGCTGATATCCAGCCATTTTCAATGGTTTTCTTGATGACAGACAAATATTCTACAGTATGTTCCCCTGTCCAATGTATTCTTCTGGTAATATATACCGTTAGTGCTTTTCTTCTTATCCTTTAAGCTTGTCTCCTTTTCAGGTGTTGCTACAACCAATTAACATTTTCCATCTCACCCTGTTCTCTGTGTCTTCCACTCTGTCTCCAACTACCTCCATGTCCTCCCTCACTGCATCCATCAATCTCCTCTTTGTCTCCTACCTGGTAGCTCCATCTCTAGGATCATTCTTCTACCAATGTAT